>CM050327.1:33862070-33931176 GCA_027475135.1 Bactrocera correcta
AGTCAGAGCCAGCATCTGCCTATTTTATACACCAACCATATGTAGATACTTGTATACATACGAGTATATGCATGTATGTATATTAGGGTGTCCAATATTTTACAAGTCGCGCCTGAAACTTGAGTTTTTGTCCATACAAACACATGACTCCGATCATTCAGATCAATATCTCAAAAACCTTGTTCAGGGTAAAAAAACTGATTGGATCTTATTAGTGTGGTTTCAGGCCTGGAAAATAGCAGATATTCACCATGCGTCAAATTTTGGAAAAGACCCGTGAAAAGAGAATCGACACACACCACATCTTTGATTTTAAAGTTGCTTTGACAGCACGAAAAAAAGCTGCCTTTATGCCGCTGCGTCTGAATTTGACATCCCCGCAAAACTCAAACGGGTGTGTAAACAGACGTTGAGTCATCCCTGAAAGCTCCATCAAGATCGAAAAGGACCACGCCAACAACAACGGCCAAGAATAACTTTTGGGCCAAACAGGTGCTACTTCGGACTGAGTAGGCAATTTAGAAGTAAAGTCCTCTCTCGGAAGAAAGAAAAAGGTTTTGCGGAAAATTTATGGTCCTTTGCGCATTGCCCAAACGATCCCGATTACCACAATCGATGGGACCATTTTCTGTATAACAAATACGACGACATTGACATAGTTCAGTGAATTAAGAGACAGCGGCTATGCTGGCTAGGTCATAACTTCTTGGTGGCCATCAAATGTCACAATTTCTTGAAATAATCGAATCTCTAAACTTTTCTCTCAAAACTTCGGTTGTTTTGCGCCGCGTTGGAACAATATGTTATCAAGAAAGTACGGACTGATGATACCGGTAGACCAAAAACCGCACCAAACTGTCATTTTAGGTGAATGTAATGGAACCGCATCACTCAGATGAAAGTGAGCCTCATCGCTAAAGATGATTTTCTTAAAAAAATCATTTTCAAGTTGTTCCAAGGCAAAATCAGCTACTCCTCGACGATTACGGTAGTCCAGCTCTTGAGTGAGAACAATTTTAAAACGAATGCAAGCCCAAATTTTTTCCCTAAAGAACCCCGCCAGGTTGCGATGTGAGACACAATTCTTGAGAACGTCTGGGAATCGACAAATTGCGGTCTTCAGCAACAGTAACCTGAACGGCATAAATATTCGATAATCGATCGAAAACTTAACGACACTCATGTGTCTGTCGACTGAGAAATGGAAAGCTGTTAGTCAAGCGTCAGCATTCATAATGATAAGACTCAGACTTTTTCAACAGATTAGGTGTCCGTCAGGCCCCACAATAGAGGAGACTTAAATATTCTGTCCCTTCCACCACGAAGTAACTTAACCGGTGGTTTCGTGGGAGAGTCTTGAGTTGGGTGTAGGTTAGGTTTAGCGGTTAAAGTTCCGCATTCCGCCTTGCGTTACTTCTCGCTACTATAAAATAATGATATTAAAAATGGTCGAAACGTCAGTTAGAAATCATATCATCCCAATTGGAAACCCCGGTATATATTTCCAATAATCTTGCCACTTGAGTACAACCGAACTTTCATTGAATACACTTCGTTAACTTAACGCATATGCAGTTATATAATATGTAGTCATACTGTTTTACTTTTGTACATAAGTATTAATAAATATTTATATATCTACAATAGCAGCCTATAGACAAAAAGCACCTATGTTCCGAAACTGTTTTTTATCCCATTTTAGTGGATTACAAAGCCACTTGCTTTGTTAGTGGAGCAGTTTTCAGAGCTCCCAATGAGACACACTTAAAGAATATATACTGTGGACTACTGGCTCAAAATAATTTTGCTTAAGAGGTTAAAACCCTCTTAAAGTAGCCGTTTCGGACAAAGTTTTCTCACCGGCTCTGAAAATAGCATTTCGAGAAAAAGTTTTCGAAGCCAACCATACTAATGGCCGTTTTTTCTATGTCTGGTTAGAAGTCATCTGTCAGTTCACTTTTGGTTAACTTAACGAAGACTCCTTCTTTCGGGAAGGAATCTTTTTTCTAACCATAACTTAAGTGAGAGATAGTTGCTAACCAGAAGAGGGCCTTAAGTTAAAAAATTTCGACAAATACGAGCTTGAGTGCCATCTAACGGTTAAATTACCGGTTAATTACGCAATAGAGCTATCAAATATTTCTGCTAAAGCTTTTATGAGTCTCTTAAGGTAGATTAAGAGGGTTTTGAAGTTCCCAGAACTGCTAATTTTGTCTTCTGTAAGTTAGACTTTATTTTGATCCACACTTTTCCATGACTTTAACAGTTAAATATATTTATTTTTCATAGATAAAATAACTGAAGTTGAAGTCGCCAGTATTTATTGTAGATAAAAAAGTTAGACCAATCAGGTATGACTACACTGACTAAAAGTGGGCTACCTTGAAACCTTTTTGAAGTCTACAGTATACTACTGTGCCCAAAAAGTAAGGTGACATTTAAATTTAAACTGCGCGCGTCGAAGGATTTGGAGAATTATTTTTTTTTGGGTTGGTAGCACTCACATTTATGTAAAATTTCATGTCAAAATTATTTATTAGTGTTTGAGATACGTGTCGTTTTGTGAGCTGTAAGTGAGTTTTTCGTTTTTTGCGATGTCGAAATTTGTTGAGCAAAGAATTTGCATTAAATTTTGTTTACGGAATCAATTTTCTGCTGCGGATACGATTTAGGATGGTGTAGGGGATGAGGCTATGTCTAAAAAAAACAAGTGGCATAGTGAGTTCCAAGCCGGCCGTGAACGTGTCGAAGACGAAGAGCGTCCAGGGCGACCATCAACCTCAACCGACGAAGCTCACGTTCAACAGATCAAAGATTTGGTGTTGAAAAACCGTCGATTAACAATTAGAGACCTTGCTGATGAAATTGGCATATCGAAAGGCTCAGCCAATACCATTTTGAAGGATGTTTTGGGCCTCAAGCGCGTCAAAACTCGACTGAATTTTTTTTGGAAAAAATTTGATTTTTTTTGGAAAAAAAGCCGTCGTGTTAAAGTGTGCGAAATGATGCTTTCCGACTACCAGGGTGTCATGAAACGCATTATAACTGGCGATGAGACTTGGATCTATGCTTACGACCCCGAAACAACCGATCAATCGAGCGAATATCGTGCCAAAAGAGAGCCGAGACCAAAAAAAACGCGCCAAAGTCGCTCAAAAATCAAGGCCATGTTGGCTGTTTTCTTCGATTATCGCGGTGTTGTGCATCATGAATTCCTTCCAACCAGTCAAACAGTCAACAAGGAATATTATTTGAACGTTATGTGTCGTTTGCGTAACGCTATCCGCCTAAAAAGGCCGGAATTGTGGAAAGTCAATTCTTCGTTTTAACACCGCGATAATGCACCGTCCCATACTGCCCTCGTAATTCGCGATTATTTCGCCAAAAACTAAACCCATATCGTTCCGCAACCATCGTATTCACCTGAGCTGGCGCCGTGCGACTTCTGGCTGTTCACCAAGCTCAAAACACCGCTCCATGGACACCGTTTTTATACGATAGAGGAGATTCAAGGCGCAGCGAAGACGGAACTGAAGGCCATCCCGGAAAGTGACTACAACCAGTGTTTCGAAGATTGAAAAATCCGTTGGCATAAGTGCATTGCATCGGCAGGGGATTACTTTGAAGTGGATGAAATTGATTTGGAAGAATAAATAAAGAATTTTCAAAATAAATACAATGTCACCTTTTTGGGCACAGTAGTATATCGTAGATTAAGGAGCTTAAAGTGTTTATGCTATAGAAAGGAGTACCTCGAGGGTTTTAATTTATCTCAGAAAACAATTAGAAATTATTGAAATATTGAGCAGAAAATATTAAAGCTATACATCAAAATTTTAGGAATTGTATGCTGTCCGAAGCTTTTCATTGATTTTAATTGTGCTCTTCAAAAAATTGGGTATAATGGTTGAGGAAGAAAAATGACTAACCAATTTCGCAGCACTTTCGTCTTGTAGTCAACCATAACTACTAAAAGGATGCGTCAGCGCACAAAACAGAAAATTTGAGTATGTTCGTAAGCGAGCCTCGCGAGCTTTTAATCAGCTCTAACTACACTCGTTAACCACTTGCTAGTTATTAATGACACTCAAAGCATCTGTGTCCGACTGGGCGTTCATTCATATTTTGTTTTGTTTTCCAAGTTGTAGTGGGCAGTGCTTTTCGGTCCATCGACTTTATTACTATTGATATTACCCTCATTAAAGTTGATGATGTTGTTGTGTCGGTCAGCGTGGCGTATGAGTATTTTTTTGTTACATGTTTGCAATACTACTTGCATTAGGGTGTTCCTTATTTAGCTGCAATTATGTTTTTTAACCGTTAAATGTACTTTGCATAGTAAAGATGCTATCAACTTTCAATTGAGACAAACTCTGAATGGCAATACAAACAGCTTAGGTAATGTTTTCTGCCAGACCGCTCTTTATACAGGGATGTATTTTTTTTCTTCATTTTTTCTTTTTGTTCACAAAGAAAGGAAATAATTTAACATTTAACTAACTGACACCCTAGTATAAATAAAAGAAAACATTACCTCATACATTGACTTTTATTAGACTCACTATGCGACCTTGCTTTGCGAGCATTCCAACTCGAAAATATCAACTTTGGCGAAGTGGTGTCAGTATGTATGAATTCATGGCATTTTTTCAGTGTATACTTGTAAGCTTACAATTGCCTTCTCTTGTATTTCTTTGTTAGATTATTGCAACTTTTATTTATCTTTTGGGATTTTATAATCTCAAACTACTTTGAGCTTTTAAAATAGTATATATAAACTTTAGTGTTCAGCTAGTTACTGAGGCAAGAATACAGTTTGGAGTTCCGACTCTGCAGTAGCGCTAAGTTAAGGGAGCACAAGTTGAGCATATGATTTCTAGTTGCCAAGTAGAATGACTTCTTCTTCTTTACTGGCGTAGACACCGCTTACGCTACGTGCCGCCAATTGAAAACTCTAAGTGAAGCCAGGTTTCCCCGGCGGGTACTGCGTCGCATGCTTTCAGAGCTGGAGCGTTTTCGCCTATACTTACTTGCTATAATTTGCTGAGCTATGTCAATGTCGTAATATATCTCATACAGCTCATCGTCCCATCGAATGCGATATTCGCCGTGGTCAATGCGCAAAGGACCGTAAATCTTCCGCAGAATCTTTTCCTCGAAAACCTGTAACGTCGACCCATCAGATGTTATCATAATCCATGCCTTTTCAGTACATAGCAAGACGGGAAAAATGAATGATTTATAGAGTTTGGTTTTTGTTCGTCGAGAGAGGACTTTACTTCTCAATTGCTTACTCAGTCCGAAGAAGCACCTGTTGGCAAGAGTTGTCCTGCGTTGGATTTCCAGGCTGATATTGTTAGTGGTGTTTATACTGGTTCCATAATGGGCAAAATTATCTACAACTTCGAAGTTATGACTGCCATACCTATTTGCTTTGCTTCCTTATCCAGTCTGAAGTAGAATGGCTCTGAAAAATTATGGCTCGGAAAAATCACGGCTCGCCCCAACACAAATTAGATTTAAATCCTGTAAAATCCTTAACATGTGTTTATTCTTCTATCTCCATCTTTCATTAAGGGAGCATTTTACAATACTTTATGTAAAATTTCCATGTGGCTCTCAGGGTAAAAAGAAAATCTCTAAGTACCGTCTAAGAGGTAAGTCAAGGGTACCTCAACGTGGCATTCAACTGAATGCATAGAGACGGCTTAGCTGTCCACCGAAAGATAAGCAAAATGGTTTTATGTACTAGTAAGTACAAAGTTTCAGAAGCCCTTATCCGGAGACTCAAGCTGTAGATAATAAAATAAACCTGGGTCTGGAGGCGAAATTATGAGAAGAGTGTATAGAAGCCATCGGTTGTTTTATATTGCTGCAGAGGAACTATAGGGATAAGGTGGGAACTTTCATGAAAAGTTGTGTTTAATGTATACGTCCGGTGTTTCTTAAGAAGCTTGAACGTGTCCAAAGGGTAGGTCTCATCGGCATTTCTAGCGTACTGCGGACTACACAAATAATGGCACTTAATGTCATTCTACAAAGAGCAGCCGCTCTAAGGCTCACAGAAGCGGAATATATGACAGAGTCCAAACCGGGTCATGCTAAAACCATCGCCGTCTTCTCTGTCCATGACATGTGGATATATGGACTGGACAGAATTGCAGCGAGCTTTTTCACAGATGGCTCTAAGCTAGGCGGAAATTTGGAGCGGTAGAGTTACTACCATTTAAATTTACTGCTTCGGAGTGCAGCTTTTTTTCAGAATGGTGAGCATTCATTGTGCGCTCAAAGTTCGCCAAAGTCTGCCTGGTTCCACTAAAAATAGCATCACGCTACTTCACCATCAGACTCGTTCGAGTGTCTGAGTGGAGTGGTATCAATGGAAACTCCCAAGCCGATGAGCCAATAAGACGGTACAAGCGCACCCCGCTCATAAGGGAGTGGGAACGAATCGGTTTCCCGATGTCATTTAGCACTGAGACTATGACATATTCGAAAGCGCTTTTTCGATTGATGATCCCAGTTCTAAGAATAACAGCGGTCCGGGGTTATAAGCTCTTCAAATGAGACCTCCTCTTCTTAGGATCTAACATTTAACTTACCATAAACTAACCTAATTTTCATAATGTTATTTAATCAAACAAAAGAGTTTTTAAGAACTTGATTCTGATTGATCAGTTAGATTTTTTCTATAGTAGTCCGATTTGAAAAATTTCTTCAGATATTGCAGAGTTGTCTTGGGAAATAATTCAAGCCAAATTTAGTGATGATATCTCGTCAAATGAAAAGTTTTCCACATAAGGTCCCATTCAGCTATATGCTATAATGAATATCGGCCGTTCCGATAAATGAGGGGGAGAAGAGGATTTGTGCAAAACTTCAGTTCTATATCTCAAAAACTGGAGGACTAGTTCGTGAACTCAATCGACTCAGCCATCAATCTGAACACTTATACACGTATATTTATTATAAGGTCTCCGACGGTTTCTTCTGGGAGTAAAAAATTTCATGAAAAACTTAATATATTCCGTTCAGGGCATAATAAAACTCAGCAAAATAATTGGAGATTCTCTCGATAATAGTTAATCTCGGTAAGCATGATTATGACATCGGAAATAGCTTACCTAGAAATTTCGGAAAAGGATATTTGCTTCTAAATATGAGCTCTAGATTTCCGGGTTCGTTAAATATGGATCCTTTGGACTTAAATTTTAGGATATTTGCTATGATTTCCGAGTTCGTTAAATATGGATCCTTTGGACTTAAAATTTTAGATGGAGCTATTGGTTCCACGGTTTCCGAGTTCGTTAAAAATGGAACCTCTGGACTTTGAACTTTGCGCGGATCACTCGATACGAAATTACCATATTAACAGCAATTAAATCAAGGAGTTCCGGATCAGCGGATCATACATTAAAAATTAACTTCGGCCCGGGCAATCTTGCACGATAATAAACTTCAGCTCGTATTAATAATGACCCTTGAGATCTATGTATGTATGTCATGACAGGCAGCCAGTATGATCGAACCTAACCTAACTTTTGTTTGGTAGGTATGGCTATTAACCGATTTCGCGGATTTTCAACTGCAACACGGAAAGCTAAAGACTTAAGGGATTCAAGCGAAGCTCGCCACACAGGAACTGAATGAATATTACTGTCACTTTAAATTCGAAAAAGATATAAAAGCGATAAGACTTCGAAATGAACCGACAGACACAAATCGATATCCACCGTATATGAACCGAGAGTTAGATAACAAAAAATTCTAAAAGAGAGTCCTGAGCATGATATTAGTTTTATTTTTGACCTTCAAAATAAATGCTGAATTACTCGGTTGTATATTTTTTCAAATACAATTCTTTTCCAAACCGAATACTTTGCAATATTTTTAATTCGTTTTAATAATTTTGTCGTTCTTGTCAGTTGCAACAGCTTTTCGTCCCTTCCGTAAATATGTGCGTACATAGAATTTGCCAAATAAATACAACATCACGAAAGATTGAACGACAGCAAACCACAGCAAGCCCTTGGGAAACTCACATTGCGGCCGAAAGATCAACGGATAGGAGTGATGCAGTAGAACCAGTACGAAATGCGTGAGCTGCAATCTTGTGATGTATTTCTTCCACCACAAACCCATTTTCGTATTCAGCGCCGACATGAAGTAATACGTGTACATGAAACCATGCACCGCACAATTCAGTATAACGACGCTGGCGTATTGGCCCATACCGCCATAATAGGTGCCCAGATAATAGTTGAAGGTGCTCATCATGATGTGATGGTAAACGTGCAGGAAGGACACCTGCTTGAAGCTTTTGCGCAGCACAAAGAAGATCGTCTCCACATAATCGATCACTTTGAGGAGGTAGAAAGCGTAGAGTGCGCGTATGTTGAACTTCTCCAGCGTCGGTGAGTTAGGATATTTCGCTAGACAACCGAAATCGGGCACTTCCGCACGGTGCGTATAGAACGTGACGATCGTCTGAAGGAATGAGAACAGATTGGCATTTTTTTCTTGGATTATTTGCAAAACTATGCACGTACTTTGTCGCATAACTCACCAGGTAGCAGAGAAAGCAATTGGCGATTACTTGTAGAAAATTGTAGATCAAAATCACTTTTTTGATATTGTACGGCTTGCGGTTGCGCATGAAAACCGGTCCGATGACCAGCACAATGGCGAGGTAGGCCAATGATAGCGCGATGATTGGCACATGTGAGCCGAGTAGTGGCAATTGCTCGGCCACAGGATCTGTAAGTTAAGTGAAATTAAGTAGACAAGTGTCAAAATATTATTTACATTTATATTCCAGTTGACATTACCGCGCTCGTGAAATATGCTTTCTAAACTTAGCGACATTTGTAGACTTTAAGCGTTTACGGACGTGCTAAGCAAAATGTTTGAACGCACCAAACGGGTCCAGCGTAACTAATAAACAGCACAGCGTCTAATCAATCATTGTTATGTGAGTTGAAATGCGAGCTCCACGTTAAATTGTTAAATGTTTTTATTGTAAATGTAAAACGGAGTTTATACGTTCAGAGTAAGCTACGACCAAAACAAAACGAATTGAACTGTAAGGTAGTGATAAAATCGTACGCTGCCGAACATTAAGGCGCTGACTAAAACTAACCGTATAGTGGATCGTATTGGTGTTGTAGGACGGTACATACCAATGTTAGTAATTTTGATCAACGAATATCATATTGCTGGCGAATGACACTCGTGATGTTTTGTTCCAAGCCCTGAATCGAAGCGGGAGTGTCGGCATAGACTTTAGACTGGGTCGATTCCGGACTTTTTTCGATTCGGGATTTCTAATAGTGCGGAAAAGTTGCTTTAGTACTTCCTGATTCCAATGCAACTTTTTGTTTTGAGATCGGATTGCATCTTCAACCTCAACTCCGGCCTTGAAATCTCGGAAATTCGCCTAAAATCGTGAAATTGTCTACCCAGCGCCTGAAATACGCATCTCATGACAAAATCTATAAAACAAAAGTTATTTGTCACGTCATTTGCTACCGAAATGGTATATGGGATCATGGCCGTAGGACGAACCGTTCCCGAGATACGAGCGAAAATGCGGCGCGCCGCAGCGCAAGGTGAAAATTGTTGCAGGTCTCAGCTAACCTGTATTGGACACCCAGAACCTTTCGCGTGGAGGTGGCTGCTCTTCGGGTTCCTCCCAAGCCCAACCCAACCAACCAACAATATGTCAGGCTTGTTTTAGTCTGAATCTGTGTCAAATTTATTGATAAAATCAGATTTTGTACTAAACTTTGGCACTTGTTGCCTAGATATCAGTGTAGAGCATATAAAACGATCCAGAGATTGGGGACCAATAACTTTAGAAGATGCCTCTGTCACCAGTTTGACGGTTCTCTCGACTGTCACGGTGTGAGAGGGGAATTCGCTAAATTTCCATACCTCTGGAGTGTCTCCCGACAGCCCTTTTATGAGTTCTTCGTTAGAAACATGTCCCTACAGGGAAAAGTCTAACCGTGTGATATCCCAAGACCTTACTCTTCGTCCCAAATGCGCGAATTTAGTTTGTTTAGATACCCTTCGAGCAGGAAATGACCCTTATCACTAAACAAGATTGTCTCGAAAATCTTCTTGGAACTTTTCAAGAGACCATAGAGCGAAGCGATGTCGCTTTAGCAGGTCGCACGACTTCAGTTCTTGCACGAACCGTATTTTGTACGCTATTTGTTTAAGATCTCGACGAAAAATGCGCCAAGTCGTTCTATACGTCAGTCCGAGTTCCGGCGAATGGCGCTGAATCGATTCTCCACGGTCTTCGTGTACACTCTCAGTTACAGCTGCTATATTTTCTTCACTGCGCTTCATCTATTTGGTCGAATATTTTCCAATAATGAATGCTGGCTCTCAAGATGGCTGATGGTGTTCCGAATAGTACGTTCAGTAGACCGATTGTGTTGATCATATGATGAGCGAAGCGCTCGAAATACATTCTTAACAGAACGTGAATTTTCATAATAAAGTTGAACGATTTGAAAACGTTGTTCAGGCGTAAGTCCTTCCATTATAAAATGCCAAGCAAAACTGAACGAAAATAATATGACAGCTTGACGCGACTCACGCGTGATCTGTCAAAAAAAGACTATTGAAAAAAGTGCGTCTACTTTCATCACGGATTCCTGTCACTTACTTGTGAGGCCTCTTTAGCAATTATACACTTTTGCAGTATGCTGCGCGGGTATAAATATACGTAGACAGAAATAGAAATTGTTTTGACGCAAAAAGAAAAAAAAAACATAATAAATAATTATATGCATTCCAGCAATTATATAGGCAGGCAAAGTACGCACCCAACCTTGTTAACATAATTAAAAGCATATTATTGCACTTAAAGTAATTTAGCTGTTAGTGACAAGTAGAAAATATGAAAAAAGTTGACAAAATTACTCTGAATATCAGAGATCCTCATTTTTCTCTCAAAGTGGTATTCTTTCTTAAAAAATCGTATTGTCAAGGTCACCTAAACACTCTCCAGGCACGGTGCCTGCTGAACTTATATAGAGCCAGCGGGCAGCCAGCTTCCCGAGAGGTTACCTTGTGTCTTCAAAGTCAGGTCACACTGCGGCGTGAAAGTCACCTAAGTACTGACAAGGCAGGGTGCCTGACTTATTTATATAGAGCGGACTTGCAGCTTCCCGTGAGATCACCTTGTGACTTCCAAATATATTCAATAATCTCACTTGGACAGCTAAAGACCTTGTCCATTGTAACGCCCAGAACTTCTAGGTATGTATCAAAAAGACCGTCGCATATCTACAAACGGCTAGAGTCAGGAAAAAAATTATTGAGTCTAATATCTACTCAATCCAAATCGCAGGGTTCGTACAATTTGGCGACCAAGTTGTTTCAAACTTTGTCTGGCGAAAGCTGGCCAGTGAAGGTGTAAGTGTCAAGATGTTTTCAAATCATCTTCCTCCCTGCAACTTTGACAAGTTGCGCCCTCCGAAGTCATTAGCTTTACCACGTGAGTGGAATAGTGTCCAGTTGGGACATCTATCATTGCGGCCATGTGAACGTTGCTAAGATCTAGTAGTACCATGGATCTTTTACAGAAAAAGTTCTGGTTGATGATCAACGTTTACTGAACTCGCGCGCAGCCATAGCTTCACCGCTGGAGTCCACGAAGAGTGAGCTTCCACGTGGTCATTCTCATCCTGCTGGAATTTGCTAATGTTAGCCAGTTTTGCGTGTTTACTTAGTCTAACTTTTTTATTAGATCTCGAAACTAGTATATATTTTGTTTTTATAGATCCAAAACATGAACAGGACATCAAGGTATGGATATGGTTTAAAACTTTTTAAAAAGTGGGCCCCAAATTGGTCCCAAAAACCACTTAAGTTAAATTGACTAAACTTCCTGAGAATAAGTTCTTCAAACGTCTCCTCATACTCGGTAAAAATTTGTGAAATCGGATGAAAACCACACCCATTCTTTATATGCAAGTTATGTTCACAATTTAACCAAAAATGGTCGAAGTGGGACAATAAATTCTCAATCAATAAAATCGAGTCAATTTTCCAGCTCCATTTATGTAATATAAATTTTTTCAACTTTTGGTTGACCACCGGAACACCAGGACATATGCCGCCGACTTTCATCTTCGGTAATTGCGCGAACATAAAATGTGCTTCCCTACTTTTATTCTCACACCCTGAGGAGTTATACTTTGAATGGGGTGTATTAAGTTTGTCACGAAGTTTGTAACAACCAGAAGGAAGCGTCGAAGACTCTATAAAGTATATATATAAATGATCACTATGTTGAACTGAGTCGATTTAACCATGTCCGCCTGCCTGTCTGTATATGTACATAGGAACTAGTCCCTTAATTTTTAAGATATCGTTTTGAAATTTTGCAAACGTCATTTTCTATTCAAGAAGCTGCTCATTTGTCGGAACTGCCGATATCGGACCACTATAACATATAGCTGCCATACAAACTGAACGATCGGAATCAAGTTCTTGTATGGAAAACTTTCACATTTGACAAGATATATTCACGAAATTTGGTATGAGTTATTGCTCATAGAAATAATGTAATCTCCGAAGAAATTGTTCAGATCGGCTCACTATAGCTTATAGCTGCCATACAAACTGAATGATCGGATTCAAATACTCGTATGGAAAACTTTGGCATTTGACTATATGTCTTCACGAAATTTGGTGTAGATTATTTTCTAAGGTACCAATGTAATCTCCGTAGAAATTGTTCAGATCGGCTCTCTATAGCTTATAGCTGCCATACAAACTGAGGGATCGGAGTCAAGGGCCTGTATGGAAAACTTTCGTATTTAATGTGCTATCTTCACGAAATTTGGTATAAATTATTTTCTAAGGCACCAATGTAATCTCAGAAGAAATTGTTCAGATCGGCTCACTATAGCTTATAGCTGCCATACAAACTGAATGATCGGATTCAAATGCTCGTATGGAAAACTTTTGCATTTGACGTGGTATCTTCACGAAATTTAACCTGGGTTACCGCGTAAGCTAATAACATAATCTCCGAAAAAATTAATCAGATCGGATAACTATAGCATAAAGCTTTCATACAAACTGAACACATAGCTACTAAAGGAAATACACCTGTGAAGGGTATATTAGCTTCGGTGCAGCCGAAGTTAACGTTTTTTCTTGTTTTTTTTATAAACTTCGGCTAAGCGGAGAGAAATACCAATGTTAAGAGATCAGCTATCAAAGTAAATACTCGTACTTGTGCTTGGTACTCGTATTTATGTTCAGTAAGTTTAGGAAAATGATTTGCAAGGACTCTCATCGAATTCCAATAAAAGTTGTAGACTATAAAAAATCAAATAAAATAGTATTTTTAGGTTAATGCCTTGTACCCAATATTTATTAACAGCTGTAGCTAAAACTCTCTAACATATGTTCTATGTTAAACTCTCTCTCTTTCTCTCTATGTGATCTACTGCGCCTGCTCTTCATCGCAGTTAAATGATTGCTAAGTTCTTCGAAAATACTTCCAAGACTTCGTCAGTTTGCAGTATCAAGTAATTAAGCCACTTAATTATATTAACCGTTTTAAGTTTTCGCTGAAATCGTTGTTGTAAGAGAGCAAATGTCATAAGCTGTCACTAAATTACTAGTTAAAGTGTAAGAAAATAAAATAATTATAAAATAGTATTATATAATAGTAGTCATAAAATCTGTCTCAGTGCTAAGTGAGGTGAGAAAAAAATAATAATAACCACAATAAACAATAAAGTACCGTTGATAACGATTGCCACTATGTTTGTTTATAAACTATTTCATTGCTTTGACTCAATGTTTGCACCATTGACTATTGTCTAATTGCTCTCGGCTGAAAGCATTTAAGCGATAAATTTGTTGGTTTTACTTTTTAACGCAAACGATATACTAAAATTTGATTACACCAAGCGACCATGTGTGAAAAGATCAAAGCTCACATTCTGAACTTTTTCAACTTTTCAACTTTTTTTTTTAAGTCGTGTTATTTAAAAGCAAAAAGTGTTTAAGATGTCAATAACAGCAATAAATGCTTTAAATGCTGACAGGTCTCAACATTAGACGCGAATTGACTTTCGTTAGACAGACTGCGTTTCGGTGCGATTGTCAGCGCAGGCAGCGCATAATAATTTGGAGAACTTCTAAGTGTCTCTGTGTTACTAAGTGGATACATCAAGGTGGCAGTTCCAAGTTAATAGCGTGCTAAGTTGGCAAAAAAATATAGGAAATCAAGCACTTTCATTCCTTTTGACGAATTCCGTTGAGAACGTGGTAGTCCGATGATAATTACTTAGTTGTGAAGATATCGTATGAATTTTTGTGTATTTACTTCTTTTCCTAAAAAAATACTTAATTGCCGGAAGCGGAGATATCGGACCACTATATTATATAGATGACATACAAACTGATCGATCAAAGTACAGTCCTTATATGATGAACTTTCTGTTGAAACTTCTATAGAGCCAGCGGGCAGCCAACTTTTCGTGAGGTCACTCTGTGTCTTTCAAATCAAATCGCATCGAGTTTGTGATGAACAGTCTGTTGAATGTTTTATAGCCACACATTTTGACACATTCAAAGGCGGAGTAATATTTTTAGCTATTGATAATAAATAAACAAATTAGGAAGCGCTAAATTCTAATATAACCAAGTTAAGACCAAGGCTTCTGTCAGTTTCACTCGTACTATGAAATCAACCGGCTATTTGAAAGTTTTAATGTTCGGTATAAGTGGGATACGTGAAGTATTGACTCGATTAGCAACATGTCAAGTATGTCATTCAGATAGCTCACTGATTGCCTTATATAATTAGAGCATTTTTCGAATACTCTCAGAGCTGGAGTGTTTTCGTCCATACGTACGACATGACCTAGCCAGCACAGCCGCTGTCTCTCAATTCACTGATCTGAAAGCCAACTCATCAGATTGTATCATTGTTCATGTCTTTGCTTCATATAGCAGGACGGGATTGTTGAGGGACTTGTAGAATTTGGTCTTCGTTCGTCGAGATCGGACTTTACTTTTCAACTGCCTACTTAGTTTGAAGTAGCACCTGTTGGCAAGAGTTATTCTGCAAAGCCTTCAAAGACGGTCGAGAGATGGTTGTTCGATCGTTCTGGACGACCTTCGACCTCTTCAACTGATGAAAATATTAAAAAAAAGTGAAGGATATAGTGCTTGAAAATGGTTAGAAAAGTGTTAGAGAGATATCAATTGACATCAATTGACCGATAAAGCTAATTTTCTTTTTTTTTTTTTTTGGGCCTGGTTGATCCTGCGGATTCGAGTCCCACATTCATGGAGAGCCGTATAACTGTCGATGAGACATGGGTATACTACTGTGCCCAAAAAATAAGGTGACATTCGAATTTAAACTGCGCGCGTCGTAGGATTTGGAGAATTATTTTTTTTAGGTTGGTAATACTGTCATATTTATGTCAAATTTTATGTCAAAATATTCATTAGTGTTTGAGATACGTGTCGTTTTGTGAGCTGCTAAAAGTGAGTTTTTCGTTTTTTGCGATGTCGAAATTTGTTAAGCAAAGAATTTGCATTAAATTTTGTTTACGGAATCAAATTTCTGCTGCGGATATGTTGAGGATGGTGCAGAAAGCCTTTGGTGATGAGGCTATGTCTAAAAAAAATGTTTAAAAGTGGTATAGTGAGTTCCAAGCCGGCCGTGAACCTGTCGAAGACGAAGAGCGACCAGGGCGACCATCAACCTCAACCGACGAAGCTCACGTTCAACAAATCAAAGATTTGGTATGGAAAAACCGTCGATTAACAATTAGAGACTTCGAAAGGCTCAGACAATACCATTTTGAAGTATGTTTTGGGCTTTAAGCGCGTCAAATCTCGACTGGTACCGAAAACATTGAATTTTTTGGAAAAAAGGCGTCGCGTTGAAGTGTGTGAAACGATGCTTTCCGACTACCAGGATGTCATGAAACGCATTATAACTGGCGATGAGACTTGGATCTATGTTTACGACCCCGAAACAACCGATCAGTCGAGCGAATATTGTGCCAAAAGAGAGCCGACACCAAAAAAATCGCGGTAAAGTCGCTCTAAAATCTAGGTCTTGTTGACCGTTTTCTTCGATTATCGTGGTGTTGTGCATTATGAATTCCTTCCAACCGGTCAAACAGTCAACAAGGAATATTATTTGCACGTTATGCGTCGTTTGCGTAACGCTATCCGCCTAAAAAGGCCGGAATTGTGGAAAAACAATTCTTGGTTTTTACACCACGATAATGCACCATCCCATACTGCCCTCGTAATTCGTGATCATTTCGCAAAAAACACAACCCATATTGTTCCTCAACCACCGTATTCACCTGATCTGGCGCCGTGCGACTTCTGGCTGTTCACCAAGCTCAAAAGACCGCTCCGGGGACACCGTTTTTATACCATATAGGAGATTCAAGCCGCAGCGAAGACGGAACTGAAGGCCATCCCGGAAAGTGACCACAACCAGTGTTTCGAAGATTGGAAAACCCGTTGGCAAAAGAGCATTGCATCGGGAGGGGATTACTTTGAAGGGAATAAAATTAATTTGGAAGAATAAATAAAGAATTTTCAAAACAATATCACCTTATTTTTTGGGCACAGTAGTATAAGTTTGACAAGAAAACAGGTCAAAAATCAGCAGGATGCAAGGAAAAAATGAGCCGAACCCAAAAAACCCCCCCAAATCCGTTCAAAAATCGAAGTGATGCTCATTGTTTTTTTCGATATTCCAAGTTTGGTGTATCATGAATTTGATCCGAAGGAACAGATGGTAAATAAGGAGTTCTATTTGGTCGTATTGAGGTGTTTGCGTGAGAACAGCCGTCGAATACGACCGGAATGGTGAAAGAACAATTCATGGATTTCACACGATGAAATGCACCATCGCATCGAACCACGAATGTAACCGAATTTAAAACCAAAACTGCAATGAATACCGCCGATCAACCACCGTATTTTTTTTATTATAGCCGTATTCGGCTTCGTGTGATTTTTTCTTCTTTCCCAAACTGAAAATGCCGCTCCGTGGAACCCTTTTTCAGTCGATCGAAGAGATAAAACAAAATTTGCTGAGTGAGCTGAAGGCCATCCCAAGAAGTGCTTATGAAAAGTGTTTCCAGGACTGGAAAAATCGTTTGGATAAGTATACGATTTTTTCAGTCAGGGGGATTACTTTGAAGGCGACAAAATAAATATTGATACATAATTAAATATTTTGCATTTTATTTACAATTTCCATTAAGTAGGTATTCTAGTCTAGAAGCATGAATTTCAGGTAATTTTTAAAGTGTCGTAAAAAAATGGCAATTAATATTTTTACTATCCATTTTTTATTAGTTTTTTTTTGTAAATTTTACAAGAGTAGAGATAAAAATTAAAAACTAAAAAAAAGTAAAAAATTTCAAAAATTATAATCTGACGAAAGGGGGGAGAGGGGTCTCTAAAAATTTCCACGTGACCATACCCTTGATTTCAACTCTCCTAGTTATCTGAAACCAAGGAGAAAAAAAGATTATTAATCTACGGAACTTCGGAAAAGTGGGGAAAAAAAGTTTTCACAAAATGGCGACTGCCTAAAAAAAAAACAGTTTTTTTGAATCACTTTTTCTGACTATTTCGAATTTTTTAAAAATAATAAAAATAAAAATTTAGGGATGGGGCTAGTTCCAACCATAGACAAGCCTATAAAGAAGACTCTATAAAAATTTCAAGTAAATCGGTCCAGTAGAACCTAAGAAATCGTGGCTATCGTTCCGAAAAAGTCAGTTTTGAGAAAAACGCGTTTAAAGTTTCGCGTTCCGGCCGAACCAGTTTGGATGTCGGGTCAAAAAAATGTCTATATCTCCGAAAATAATTTGAATTTTGTAAAATCCTCTTGCGCACATATTCTTGAAAAGTTAAACTTTGAAAATAAAAAAAAAACTGTTTTTTTTTGTCTTAATTTCTAGACTAGAATACGCCCAGCAAAACTATTAACTCTGTGATGCTTGCCGCGAGACTACAAAATGTACAGGCATAAACTTAAATCAACAAACCCATTGACACAGTGTTCAATATACATACATACTATATACTAACCGTTATTATTTTAGAATTGGGAAATGTGAACAATTACTTCCGTCATTGCAGAGGTCAACAATTTTTAAAATTTGAACAGCTCAAATACCTCAAATGCGTGTGACAATTCATGAAATGGAGTATCTACATTAAATTGACACCCACAAAATTACAAGCAGTTGGACTAATGGAAAAAGCCATTACATTCATGCCGAATATGACAAACGAAACATGAGCCTTGGCATTAAATTCGTAAACATAAGGAAGCCAAGCAGAAGCGATGTGGTATATATGCATATAAGGTATATATTAATGTTAGGGTGAGCCAAAAACAAAAAGTATATCCAATTTACTATGTACCTACTATATACAGAGGGGAAAATGTCTTTGCAAGCGAGGATTTTTTGTTTTATTTTAAAAAGTGTCGTCGAATAATGGAAGTTCCCCACATAAATAATAAGTAGAAAATATGTTTTCATTAAAAATGCGGTGACTTTTGAACATTTTATGGTAAAATTGTTTACATTTAAAATTCTTGTACGGCATAAAAATATAAAAAAAATTATCTCAAGCAGATTTTTCCATCTTGGACATGGTATCAGGAACTTTGTAATATCTAGAAGTAAGAGTATAGCATAAGTTAGGTTAGGTTAGGTTATACTAACCGAACATCACGACTTACATAGATCTACTGGTCTTTAGTAATGTCAGCAGACAACAAAGCTATAATAACGTCCACTTTCTCAAACTTTAAGAGCGACATACATTAATTTAATTTTAATACTTCCACTAGTCCCTTGAACTACGAAGCTCCTAGATATCTATGAAGAGTTCTAGATAAGACTAGACAGAAGCACAGGAGATGTTCCAGCGTCTCTGCTTTGCCTACTTCCTGCATGTATCGTCTTTACTTATGGCTATTCGATTCACATTTGGTGCCAGTAGTGACTTCCACACTTCCTTTACTGGTTTGTTAGCCATACGGATAGCCCTTATGACAATCTTATGAGCTATTCATCATTTCTCAAAATTCTCTTGTGGCCTGGAACTTAGTATATATGCAGCCGCTTTCCATCAGCCACTACATGATGATGTTCAAGGCGCAATGCAATGTGAGATTATTGCCTGAATTGCCGTCTGGCTAACATTCATCCTAAATTTGGTTTTTGTTATAGAAGTTTTAGAACTTTTAAGTGTTTTGTCGATAAATGGCCTTTTGTAGACGTGGCACTACGCGGCTGTAGTCCATCTGCAATACCAATCTGCTGTCAAAAGATGTGCTCATTCAGCTTCATTAATGTTAATATGTCTAAAAGGATGGATAAACAGAATGATGGTTAAACCAGGGATAGATGAACTGTAATACCAATCTCATGGACGGTTAGACCCACGTATGGACGAAATGCAATACCAATCTTATGCCAAACAACTTTTATAGACAGACGTACGAACGGTTGGGCGGATGGATCGATAGACGGATTTATGAACGTTTCGACGGATGGACAGACGTGTGGATGGATGGATAGACGGACAGGCGATTCGCTGAAAGGACAGACGGCTGGATAGATGGACGTGTGGACAGAAGGTTGTATGGAAGGGAGAAGTACGGGCGGACGGAAAGGGCACGGACAGACAGATAAACGGAAAGATGGATGGATGCATATGTTTATGTATATAAAAGAATAAACGTACAGATAAACGGAAGGTCGGTTAGACCCATGGATGGACGAAATGCAATACCAATCTCCTGCCAAACATCTTACCTAGACAGACAGACGAACGGTTGAGCGGATGCCTGGACAGACGGGTGGATAGACTTTTGGACATACTCGTAAGGATATACGTATGGACGGATGGAATTCCGCACTTCCGGATGGATAGACAAAAGTGCGGTCAACTAAATGGATATACGAATGGATGGACAGATAGTGTAGACGGACGGATGTATGGACGAAAGATGTACGGGTAAACGGATAAACGGACAGATGCATGGATGGACACACGGACGTATTGACAGGTGGTCGGATCTTACACTGCTATTCTCCATATTGAGCTTGGACATAAGTTTTCTATCCAAAATTACTACCAGGTGCTTGGTGTGTTCCTCAATTGTTAACAAAACACTGTTGAGGTTCGGGGGTTTCCATGTCGTATGTTTGTTACTCTTTGTAGAGAGTAACATATTAGCCGGAACCGCCGATATCGGACCACTATAGCATATAGCTGTCTTATAATTTGAACGATCAAAATCAGTATAGATATCTTTACATTTTTTATATTTTTTATTATAGCGTTGCCGCAGTCGAAACGGAGGGTTTTTCTTGTCTAACTCATAAATTCGTTATTTTGATTTTTTGTTTTTGGCTGACCCTAATATATAGTATATATTTGTTTGTGTATAAATACTGGCAAATACTTTTGTACATTTAAATATTTGCTTTAAATTCGCAATGTACCGTTATTTTGATTGCATGAGCGTGGCTGAGCATGCAATTGTTGCGCGCTGCCAAAGTTCGTGCGCCTAAATGTATGCTGTTGTTAAATTCATGCAAATGAGTGTTATAAACAATAATGTTAGCATAGCCTGTACATATGTATGTGTAAATGGCACGGAGAGCACCAAGTAAGCACATGTAGACACATACAGATACAAACACACTTACAAACACATATATATTTGTAGAATTAACGAACAAAAATCAACAGGGAAATTCGTGGCAGACGAGCAGGCCAAACCATGGCCATAAAACATAAATATAGTGTAAATATATACATATGTATATATATACATACATATATGTAGTATATGCAAACATGCTGCAAGGCAAATAGGCGAGTGGACGAATAAGCGGATCGAGGCTGCGCTGTCTGTGGCGTTGTCTGGTGCATGGCATTCATGTAACCTTTGCGGGCACACACACACACACACACACACATGCATATATGTATTTAAGTGACAATATGTAAATATATGCGCAGCAAACACTTACATATGTCTAAGGACGTGGGAGCCAATGTATGCATGCACACACACATGCACATATGTGTAACTATATTTATGCCAGTGGCTGTGTGGACGGTCGTCGAACATTTCGTGCACCGAAAATGCCAGACAGGCTGCATGGACAGACAGCTGCGAGACGCTTAGACAAATAGATCGACAGTCAGACAAATAGACCGGCAGCCAGCCACTGCGATGGTCGGTGCGACGCGCGGGCGGCGTCATGTTATGTGGCAGACACCGAAGGCGCTTTTAACGAGCAAAAGAGTTCTGCGAAAATTGTGAGTTTCGTTGGCGTTGCAATTCAATTTTTTTGGAATTTCCATTACTGCCATCACGCCGCTGTCGGGACAAACTGTCTGGCTGCCTGATAATGGCGCGCATTGCAACTCTGCCTCGGACCGGATACTCGCAACGCTGCTACTAACCGCCCACTTTGCTGCATTGGTTTACAATTAAATTAAATTTGTGTTGTAAATAGTTGTTTGTTGTTGTAGTTGTTCACGAACCTGTTGTTGTAGTTTTTCGCCAACTTGTTGTTGTTGCTCACTCATTTGTTGTTGTAGTGTTCACTTGCTTGCTGTTGTAGTTGTTCCCTAACTTGTTGTTGTAGTTGTTGTAGGTATTGTCGTTATGTTATATGTTGTGCTGTGTTGAATTGTTGAAATGCTGCTGGCCCACAACTATGTGCCACCAATGTGGCATGCCCGGAACGCTCTGAGTTTCAAATTGCAATTTGTGTGTATGTTTGTGTGTGTGTGTGAGCGTGTGAAATGCAAAATTGTCACGTAAAAATGTGGAAATAAAAATAGTTTTGCGTTTTGTGCAAAACGATCTTTGATGATTTAGATGCACTGGAGATACTGCTTCAAGCGGTGTCTGCCAACGTATTCTCTATTTATACCCTGCACAGGTTAAAATAAGTTTGCCACGATGTTTGTAACACCCATGAAGAAAGGTCGGAGACTTTATAAGTAAATATGCATATATAAATAATCAGCATGACGAGCTGAGCTTGGTTAGTCTTGTCCGTCAGTTCTTCCGTATGACCGCCTGTTTATACCCGAACTAGTTCTCCAGTTTTTGAGATATCGATTTGAAATTTTGCACACCACCATTTCGCTGAAGAAGCTGCTCATTCATCGGAAACGACGATACGAGTATCTGACAACAATACAAACTGAGCGATCCAACTCAAATCTTTGCATGGAAAACTTTGTTTTATTTGTGTATCTTTGCTAAAGAGTTTTGTATAGATTAGTCGATAAAATCTTTTCGTATTTCTAATCAAACTTCAACTTAATTTTTTTATAATTTTATAATGAACTTTAATGAACCAAATATTTACCATTTTGGTCGTCCACTTTTTGCCATTTTTCCGCTAGAGACATTATTCGATTAGTTTAAAACTCTTCTGGTTTCTCGGCCAAAAACTAAGACGAGTAATTTTCACAGGGTTCTTTTGAAGCCAATTTTTCTCTATAAAGGGAGTTCTGCATTGACCGAAACAAATAGTAGTCCGTTGGTGCAAGGTCAGGGCTATATGGTGGGTGAATAAAGACTTCCAAGCCAAACTCTCCCAGTTTTTGCCGAGTCATCAAAGATGTGTGTGGTCTAGCGTTGTCCTGACGCCCTTTCTGTTGATCAGTTTTGGTCGTTTTTTTTTCGATTGCTTGCTTCAATCTCATCAGTTATTGACAGTAAAATGTAGAACCAATCGTTCGACCAGGTTGGAGCAGTTCATAGCGGATGATTCCTTTCCAATCCCACCAAATACTCAACATAACCTTTCTAGGCGTCAATACCGGCTTTGCGATCATTTGTTGAGCTTCACCACGATTGGACCATGATTTTTACGCACATTATTGTCATATTTGATCCACTTTTCGTCGCCTGTTCCCATTCGCTTTAGAAATGGTTCAATTTCATTTCATTTCAGCAAAGAATGTTAATTCGGTTCATTAAATATAGCCTTCTTTAAATGGTTGAAAACCGTTTCATGTTGAACGTGAAGTTCCTTAGCGATGTCATGACTGCTTATGTGACGATCCTTGTCAATGTTTTTCATAATTTCATCGACTTTTTCAAAGATAGCGAAATTCTGCATTATTTTCATTCATTTTTGAATAACCGTAACTTTTTTTCAACTTCCCCAAATTGAATTCACCTTTCCAACACTATAAGCTATGTTACAATGTAATCGGTAGCACTGGAGATATACGACTGCAACGACATCTATTGACAAAATACGAAAAGACTACCCAATATACGAGGGCTGCTATATATATTTCTGGCTTAAACTAATTTTCGAAGCACTTTTTCCACTCCGATTGAGACACCTTCAAAACATGGTTTTTGAATGCTTCAACAGCATCTTCTGGCGACGAAAATCGTTGACCACGCATTATTTTCTTGATGTGTGGGAATAAAAAGTAGTCATTGAGTGCCAAGTCAGGGCTGTACGGCGGATGACCCATCAATTCAACGTTTTGGCCGGTCAAAAAGGCGCTGGTTTGAGCTGATGTGTGAGAGCTCGCATTGTCATGGTGCACAATGATTCGTCTTCTCTTGTTCGTTTTTCGAATTTCTCCGAAGACTACAGGCAAACAAATGGCAGTGTACCACACAGAATTGACCTCCCACGTTGCTCAAGCGGAATAGTTGCCACTTGATCAGTTTTGCCGAAGAAACAGGCGACCATTTGCTTCGAAGTGCTTCTCCTACGAACAACTTTCGTTGGATTTGGCTCGTCTTGGAAGACCCACACGGTCGATTGCTGTTTTGTTTCGGGCTCATACGCATAGATTCATGATTCGTCACCTGTGACGATCTTATAAACGTCTTTTGAAGCACCACGATCGTATTTTTTCAGCATTTCTTTACACCAATCCACACGAGCCTTTTTTTGAGCGATTGTCAAATTGTGCGGGATCCAACGAGAACAAACCTTTTTTACGGCCAGGTGTTCATGCAATATCGAATGTATGCTGGTGGGAGAAATGCATAGGCATGCCTCTATCTGAAGGTATGTTACATGACGGACTTGCATTATCAGTTCACGTACGGCATCGATGTTTTCTGGCACAACGGCTGTTTTTGGACGACCTTCACGGAATTCGTCTTTGAGCGAGCGTCGGCCACGATTGAATTCGTTGTAACACTTTGTCACAGTGCCATAGGATAGTGCTTCATAGCCATACAAAGATTTTAGTTCATCAATGCACTCTTGTCGTGATAATCCACGTCGAAAGTTGTGAAAAATGATCGCACGAAAACGTTCACGAGTTAATTCCATTTTTTGGCCGAGATGAATTTTTTAATTCCCTGTAAATAAAACAATTCACTATTAAATGAAAAAACGTTCTGAGTGATGTTATGCTAAAAAATGTCAAACTTTCCAATGGAAATGTCAGATTGCACCTGGCAACACTTAGTGTTGCCTAATCCAGAAATATATATTGCAACCTACGTATCAACTACTTCTCTTAGTGCGTCAATAGAGGACCTCTTTTTGTATAAAGCTATATTGTCTCTTCGATTTTTTATCATTAATATATATCAACTGTAGAACCAGATGAAGGACAGAATGTTGGGTATTCTGTCAGAAGCTCTCCATCAACTCTAGTTTCAGGCTACCAGACCACTGTAATGTCTTGGCAGTGGCTGCCATCAAGGTTGCGGTAGAAATGCAGCCTCCTTCAGAGAGATCTGTATTCACTCCGATAGTCGAGGCACTGTATTGAGTTTGAGCTCGCTGATTGCGCGCTGAATGCTAGTTAAGAAGAAAAGTTCTCATTAGCAAAAGCGTCAAGTTTTTTTTCATATTCCAACCAGAAATTCTGCGACTGCGAGATCTTTCTGACCCAAAGTGCACTGTAAAAGTTCCTCTGAAC
This sequence comes from Bactrocera correcta, assembly GCA_027475135.1. Lineage (NCBI taxonomy): Eukaryota > Metazoa > Arthropoda > Insecta > Diptera > Tephritidae > Bactrocera > Bactrocera correcta. Next base: position 33,887,067 of record CM050327.1, read on the forward strand.
TACTTGCACTTAGCAAAGTCGATATCGTAGCAACGGTAGGTGCTCTGGCTGAACGCTGTCCAATACGTTCACGCGCGGCGCAGCATTTTAACGGACGCGTTTTGCCAAAACTGTGGTGAAAGACGAGCTGGAATTATTTCATCACTTGTTTCTCTATTGTGAGGCTTTTGTCAAATTGAGATTGAAATACCTTTAGAGATCCTAATCCCCCCTGGGATTGAAACTAACTGCCTTCATAAATTTGTGGTCAGCTCAAAACGCTTTGTCGATTTATGAGGATCTGAGGATTCACTCCAAGGAATTTATAGACAAAACAAAGGAATATGTGTCCAATTGAGATCCAACAGTCATCCATGGATTAACCCCATCACTTAACTTAACCTAATCTAATCTGACTGTAGAATGTATACTCGATATTTTCAGGTCTCACATGCAGCTGACAAAATTCCATCAAACTTTGGTCAACGCGTCTCACTCTTCTCGTAAATATTGCTGCACCAAAAAAAAAACATAGATGAATTTGCATTTCAAGCACAATTTTCACACTTTGCTGGCTGCCTTGATGACTACAACAACAACAAAAGCGGCGCAAAAAAACGCACGCCGGAAATAGCAATTTATGACCACGCCGGCTGTGTGTTGCCGCTGGCAGTAGTTGCCAAAGTGGATGGCGTGAAAAAGAGCAACCAAATTCAGCAAAAAGAAACAAAAAAAGAACGAATTCAAAGAAAGCATTAAAGTGCCAACAGTTTTTGCTTAATCGATGACATTTTTTTCCTTGCGCCAGCATGCAACTTGCCTTAGACTACTTTAAGGCGCCGTGGCGCACAACGCAAGAATTGTGCTGATGGAAGTGAGGGTCCAATGTCGAAGTGTTAGAATTGTTGCATGTGTCGCCCACACGCCCGAGCGCATTGGTCAATTTGCACAAGGTTAGTGTGTGTGAGTGTGTGTGTGGGTGTGTTAGTGGACGCATGGCTTCAGTCTTAGTGGATTCATTAGCGTTTGGTTTTTTTGCCTACTCTAAAGTACTCAATAGTTTCTGCTACTATGCTGGCCTTTTCGGAGTGCCGTTTTGCGCGTCGTGTTCTTTTTTTTTGGACGACACGAGTGCCCGAACCATTTGCAGGCATTTGACTTTATTAGATTTTGGCACGTGAAAGGTGAAAGAGCGCACGGGAGAGTTCTTTAGTGTGGTGGAGTTGTTACGAACGGTGGCGGCGGAGAAGTAGCAGATAAATGGTGGCAATAAAGGCGAACGAACGATAATTGAGCGTAGAATGAGCTGGGAGTGGCAAGCGAAATGTTGCTTTCTATTATGAGCAGATAGTCTGAGTGCTTTGTGTTTATATGATATGTTGCCAAAGTCTACGCGCTCTCCTACCACCATCCCCAATAACTAACTCATTTATAAGCCCATACCCAGCAGGCAGCTGGTTAGTTTGTGGCTGCACCCGGGCGTATGAGTGTTGATAATTTATTATTTATAAGGTGTATTCTACGCGTAATTGTATTTGATAGTATTTTCATGTTTTCCTTGCGCATGCCACATACGCACACACACACATATGTACATATGTGTACTATGTGGCCTGAAGTATAGGTGCGAAACGTCTACTGTAAGTGGCAGTGGGCTCTAGCCACTCAGGCACGCAATCTAATTGACTGGAATCACATGTTGATTTTTGTGTAACAACGCCGTGTAGCAGGTGGCTTGCCTTTATTGTTATATACGGTACATTAATACACACATATGCATATATATAGATGGAGTAATCGCAAGCGGAAATGGAAATTGAAGGAAAATTACTTGTCGAAAACTGATTAGTCCTTCGCACACACACTCATATGGGCATCAAAGAAAGTGGTATGAAAGCCTCTATTCGTGCTTACAATACGTAATGTATGATCAAATAAAATTTTATTAACCTGATTAAGTCGTAAATTAGCTATGTAGGTGTGTGTATGCACTTAGTAATACTTTAAATATTTACGCTTTTTAAAAAGATGTCACCTTGAGCAATAAGTGGCGGGAGTGACATTTAAATATTAGCGTAAACAAAGTTGTATGTCAGCTAAAAGCCATAGTATAACGATCCAAACAATTTCTTCAAGAAATGCTGCATTAATTTCTATAATAATCTATGCCAAATTTGGTGGAGATACCTTTTCAAATGAAAAAGTTTTCCACACAAGGACTTAAGTTCGATGGGTCAGTTTGTATGACAGCTATATGTTATAGAAGACCGATCTAAGCAATTTCATGAAAAAAGTAGGATTCCTTTTGAAAAATATCTATACTAAATTTCGTGAAGATCCTTTTTGAAACAAAAATTTTTTTCATACAAAGGCTTGAGTTCGATGGGTCAGTTTGTATGGCAGCTATATGCTATAGTAGACCGATCTAAGCAATTTCATGAAAAATAGTAGGATTCCTTTTGACAAATATCCATACTAAATTTCGTGAAGATCCCTTTTGAAATAAACATTTTTTTCATACAAAGACTTCAGTTCGATGGGTCAGTTTGTATGACAGCTATATGTTATAGCAAACCGATCTAAGCAATTTCTTCAAAAATAGTAGGATTCCTTTTGACAAATATCCATACTAAATTTCGTGAAGATCCCTTTTGAAATAAAGATTTTTTTCATACAAAGACTTGAGTTCGATGGGCCAGTTTATATGGCAGCTATATGCTATAGTAGACCGATCTAAGCAATTTCTTCAATAATTATTGCATTTAATTGGGTAATAATATATGCCAAATTTCGTGAGGATACCTTTTCAAATAAAAAAGTTTTCTATATAAGGACTAATGTTCGATGGGTCAGAGACCCTCTGGTCCCTAGTAATAGATAGATAGAAGTTCAGTTTAATTTTAGCTAAAGCATTCCTTGTGCAGGACGTCAACGTTTTTTGCAAACTTTATGAGCAACTTAATGTCTAAGTTTGGTACTTTCTTCATTCTTTTGAACTCCGAAGCTCCTAGATACTTGAGTCGAATTTTATTTAGATAGTGCTGAATAAAGGCATTGGTCTCTCATGTTAACTTCTCTGCACTTTCTGCATGTATCGTTATCACTTATGCCCATCCGGCTCTCATGTGATGCCAGTAAGATGTGAACCGTTAAAAGGCCAACAGCCGTTCGGCAGTCCCTTCGAGACTGTGTGAGTAAGAGCAAGTGAGTTTTCCTAAGGGTATCTTGCATCTAATCTTGGCGATCCAGCATGTACTTAAGGCATTCGATCTCGCCCTGATCCGCCTATCAGCTCTTTCGTAAATTTCGTTGTCTGTCGTTCTTAGTGACTTTCTTACTCGTATTTCCTGTACTTTTTCGGTAGCTAAACGGATGGCAGTTTTGGCAATCTCATCAGCTGGTTTGTTTACCGGAACTCCTTTGTGCGTCGGAACCTAGAAAATATGCAGCCGCTTTCAGGCGGACGCTACATCTACTGCTTCTTAACTTCTAAGAACATTCTTTGACCTAATGGGATGTGAAATTATTGCCTTAGTTGCTGCCTGGCTATCGACGTATATATTTATCCTTTTTATGTTATTTCCAGCATTGTTAGCTATCTCGGTCGCTTTCCCAAGTTCAAATACTGATGCCTGGAAGATATTGTAGTAATCCGGAAGCTTGAAGGGTCGCCTGAGATCCAGCTGCGAGCAATAGATTCCGTAGCCCACTCCATTGGTCATTTTGGATCCAATTGATTGAGTAACCTTTCTATTGCCGCCGTTGGTGTGGTTTTTAGCGCTCCCGTAATGCAGAGAATACCGCTATACCCGTTCCATCGGTTTCCTCTATAAAACTTTGTTCACCACTCCACACCAGAGCACCATAACGTAGATTGGCTTAAACACCGCTGTGTAACACCATTGCATGAGGCCAGGTGATAGACTACAAGTAGACCCAAGCATTTTCTTACACCACTGGCCCTTTTCATTCACTCCTCCACATTGAGTTTTCACATCAGCTTGCTGTCCAAAATTACTTCCAGGTATTTGGTATGCTCCTTAGTTGTCAATTTAACTCTTTTTAATTTTAAATGAAGCTCTTTTGTGATTGTGATAAGGGAGAAGGTCCTTAAGAAATTGCACCACTGATTTCCAAAAGAAGGTATTCTAAATGACTTTCTTTCGGGATGAATGAAATATTTATTTTAGCTTGTACGAAATGCGTGCAATAAGGAAACCCAATACGAACCTTTGCAATCTGTATTGCTGAGAGCGTCGAACATCTTTTCCAGCCGCCCCAGTTCGGACATAATGGTCTTTGTCAGCACAATTGATCAATTCAACGAGGTTTTTAGCTCAGTACGTATAAACTCTCTTTTAAGCTCCCGTCTTCTCAAAACTCAAAAAGTCAATGAAACCCCGTTTTGGTTGGAGTTATCGAAGTACAGATACTTTATTAGAAGATGGTTCAATAAAGTGCACAGAAGTGGCTCTAGCGACGATTGAGCGCTTTAAGGCAGAATTGTAGGCAGTGGACAAATGGAGAGCCTTCAGCGAAAACGTTGAATGGACCAGGAGTAGGAAAGAGTCATCAAAACTACTGCTGAACGCTTATTTTCCGCAGAACCAAATCACCGAAGAAGCATCACTTGAAGGGTGGGTGCTGCGGAGTCATTGGATTTCGCGTATGAATCGAAACTCAAGAGAAATGTTGGAGGAAACTTCTGGCAGGAGTTTTCAACCAACCCTTGTTTTAGGCTGTCGGACCAGTGCAGTGTCCCTTATGCAGAAGTGGCAACTACGAAGCTGGAGTTAACTATCTTTAAAACGCCTTTCAGGAAGGTGTGCATTCACTTCGATAGTGGAGCCCCTACACAGGCCTAGAGCTCAGGGACTTCATTAGCAATTCCATCACATTACTTTCATATTCGACTTGTTTGACTGGGTGGTCACATCGGAATTGCTGCAAACTACAAATCCGATGAGCTCGCAAGAAAGAGCACGCTCTCCCAAATCAAATGAATCTGGGAACGAACCTCGGGTGAGTTTGTTAAGCGTTGGTCAACTACCACCATTTACGTGGTAGCGTAATTCTTTTGAACTAGGGTAGAAGATGAGAGGTCTGTAAGAGGCCGCTCTTTCGTTCATCTAACCGCAATAGTGGTAGTTATAACTCGACACTGTCTGGAGACATCCAGACACTTTCTTCTTCACTATTCCTCTTTCTTTAGCGTCAGGACTCTTTAGTCACAACTGCAGCCAGGCGAATTATCTGGTATAGACTTTAGTCGCCTCAACCTGTTTGTGGTAGATCTAGGGCGCTCGTTGGGAACATAAAAGACTGCCTTTTAAGCTCACCAAGTGCAATCCTTCATGATTCTTGACAAGTTAAAAGAAATTGCTGCTCTTTATTTGAGGGAGCTCACCAAGTGCACTCCTTCATGATTCTTGACAAGTTAAAAGAAATTGCTGCTCTTTATTTGAGAGATATTAGCAGCAGTACAATTATATTGCAGAAATCGGCAATTAGTGCACATGATCGAACCTCAGGCAATTTTTTGCTGAACTCGCCAATATCAAGATATACTGTCTTCCTTCCTAATCTCAATTGAGTGACGATTCTCAAATATATAAATACACTTCAATGAAAAAGCTCAACTAATCGAATACTGCCTCCTCACTGTCTACCACGTACTCGTATATACATATGTATATATATTTTATATACATTTTCGTATATATGTACACAATTACACTGTCATTGACTATGTTTTCGCCAATCAAGTTGCCATGCAGCCAGCAAGTCATCCAGCTACCAGTTTGTGTACTCACACTTCCAGTCAGTCAGGCGTAAGTATTCGCAGACAGTTTGCAAGATTCCTCTTCTTAATTTTAAACAGCAGACTTGTTGTCTTTTGCCATCTCTACCATGTCTATGCTTCTTCTAGTTTTCGTTTTTCCTCTTAATTTTTTTATCACCCGTACTTATTTATTTTTGGCAATTGCTCTGTTTCAGCGTATTTCCGTTTCTTTTATTTTTCGATTGTTTTTTTTGTTACCAGGGAGTCGTGCGCGTCGCTGAGATATATGTATCTACATCCCGACCACATATTTTTATAGCCTCCTCTACTCATTGTAAAATCAAGCAGGTAATTGAGAATATTTAAGAACATGGCGTTGGTATTTTTTTGGCTTTAAAAACCAGTTATGTTTCAGGTAAGAATTGCATGACAACTCTACTAGACTTTCTTGTAGAAAAATTGGAATAGCCGTGAAGAGTTTTCGAGAAATCGATGTAACTAGATGAAATAAGAGTCCGAACTTCAGATCTCGTTGACTCGAAAAGATTACAGGAAATGTCAGGACCCAGGCTCATGGATCACATCTTATGCACTTGTCTCGCACTAGCAAGGCAACGTTTCAAACATTTGGGGATCCTACGGTATGAAACACTAGAAGAGGATCCGAGATCTGGTTTCTTGTTGGGAAGGCGTATTACTTACTTAAGCTATTACTTATCGACCTAACGCTGCTTGGAGATCACCGAAATAACAGAGACTCTTATGGTCGAACAAAATCCGCGCCTATTCTGGTAACGTAGAATTGACTATTGTGGGTATTGCCAAATGGTTATTAATGACCCATGCTATAATGCGGCACAAGAATAATAAATGTCTCAAGCACACGTATGCTACTTGGTTTTAATCGGAACTCGCTTAACGGTAGACTCCACATCTTCATTGTTAGAAAAGTCGTATCCCAGGTATAATATTTTTTCTTTTTTTAAGAATTTACTTTATTTATAAGAGAGTGACCCCACTTATCATTGACCACAACCACCGCGCCGTTAGTTCTGCTTTCTCCAGAATGGGTAAGAAAGCGAAGCAAATGGGTCTGGTTGTGAACGGGGACAAGATGAAATATCCCCTGCCATCAAATAAATAGTCGTCGCAATCGCGACTTGGCTCCCACGTCACTGTTGATAGTCTTAATTTCTCGAAGTCGCAGATAATTTCGTTTATCTTGGAATCAGTATTAACAGCAACAATGTCAGCCTCGAAATCCAATAACTCTTGAAAAAAGGTGCTACTTCGGACTATGTAGGTAATTGAGAAGTAAAGTCCGCTCTCGACGAACCAAACTCTATAAGTCACTCATCATCCCTGTCTTGTTATATGGTTCAGAGGCATGGACGATGACAATATCTGAGGAGTCGGCGTTACCAGCTTTCGAGAGAAAGGTTCTGCGGAAGATTTATGGTCCTTTTCGTATTAACAACGGTAAGTACCACATCGATAGAAGATAATGGGTATTTTGCCGGGTTTCGTCATAGTGACTAATGTAGTCTCGTTTCAACCCATCTACTTTTGCCCAAATGGCCTATGTAAGTGAAGAAGAAGACTATCCTAAAATACTGTTTTTACGTTAGACGGACTTTCTGCCGAAGAAAAATGATTTTGGTTTATACACGCCCAAAGACCGTTAATTCCATCTTGGAATCCCAGTTTGCTTGGCTTGAAGCTTACGTGGGATCAATTAAGTTCGAAAACATAGCGAGTTTTCTATTGAAGTCAAGTCGCAAAATGCTTTTCTAAAATCAATCAAGAGGAATAAAATTAATAAAATTTTCCGAGCAACTAAAAATTTTGCCCATCCAACTTCTATATTGGGTATAAAATTTGCAAGTACAATCTACATACACAGGATCTCTTAGCTTTTTATTTGATTCTCCTTATTTGAATCTTATTTGCGCTTTTATTTCAGTGGCAAGCAAAAAAGGCAAAAACATTCCAACCCCAACCCGACGAGAGTGGGGAGAAGACATTGGAAATTGCTTGTGAGCCCTAGGCATACGTTTTATATGCGCTACATGTAGGAGCACTTGTCGGCTTTAACAGTTATATGCTGAAAAATTCGTTTAGCTAACGCGTGTGTGTGTGTAAGCATGTGCGCGTGTGTCGTATATGCCGTTACAGTTGGTTGGCTCGAAAGCGCTCGACGCGAATGGTTCGTTAGGCCGGCTTACTGCTGGCATGTATGAGACTGATTGACTTCGTGCCTAGGCGATTATGTGTTATGCGAGAGCGCACTCTTGGCGGCTCTCACGAAAAGTTGGCTCAGCGAATAAACGTTAATTTATAGTAATGGTATAGTATTTTTAACAGAAAGCATGAAGGATTCGTTAGCTTTTTATTTTTATTTTTTCAAATTTTTGTTGTGTACTATGAAATCACATAAGTCGAATTTGTCTTAAACGCACTAAACTAACAAATTTATGGTAATTCTCGTAATATGCGCGCAAAGTGGCAACACTGTAATGTTGTTATGCCGTTATTTTTCCCAAACTTACACACATACCTACATAGTTCCGTTTGTTTACTTGAGAGTAAATTTTTGACTGTGCTTTTGTATAGTCACTAGTCACTCTCGCTGCGCTCTCCATTACGCGTCTTGTCCTTCGAACAAGTGTAGCGTGAAACATTCGGCTGTGCGTTCGTGTGTGTGTGCTTTTGTCCTGCGGGACTGTAGGTTGCGTCGCTGAAAAAAGGTTCGCTCACCCGTACGCTTGTGCTTGCCCCATTGTGCGAGCGTGGCTGCGTCCGTTCGACATTGCGTTGCCTCGCTCATGTGACACAACGTTTATTTTCCTTGCGGTGCGTGCGCTGAGCAGACGTTGGCAGTGTCAGTATACGGTTGTTTCGGCACGAATCGAAAACTTATTACTGCTTTGGTGTTTTTAGCGCGTTGGCCGCGTTTGGTAGGCGTATTTTGTGTGTGTCGCTGGTTGAATTTTCGAATTTCGAAAATTTGAACGTAGTAATTGTACTGCAACGAAACGGTTTCAGGCGAAATAACGGTTGTGCAGCAGCAAAAGTTTTTATCTTCAATTGTGTGAAATAAAGGTGTGTTAGCAGCTTTAATTTTTTTCTAATTTTTCAAAGTGAAAATGAATAAAATATAACTATTAAAAAATAATAAAATTTAAATATTAAAATAAAAACAAAAATAGTTGTTTTTGCCTCCCACCTGTTCGTGTTGTTTGTTGTTATTTCGCGAATGCACTGGAACCTCCAACACTTTCCGGCATTGCACGTGCCTTGCAGCATTGATTAAACAAAAAATGTGGCACACGCGTTGCCTTGGTGCTTTCCAATGCAAAAATTTGCATATGAAACCGTTACATTATTGCATTCAAAATAGAGCATAAATAGTCGGTCTAATGAAGGTGCGTGCCGTTTTAAGCGAAAGTAAACAAAGTTTTCGAGGCAAATAAGAGAAACTTGTGGCGAAAATTTACAAAAAAATAGATATTTACAAAAAAAAAAAAAAGAAAAAAATAAATAAAAATTGTAATAATTATTAAAAAACAATTATTAAAAAACAATTATTAAAAAAAAAAAAAATATTTACAAAAAAAAATGGAATTTTTTCGTGGTATTTGTGTGGTCTAATTCTGCTTTTGAGAAATACATGACGACATTTCGAGAGCAATAGTTTTCTAAACTGCAAGATTTCGTGCATAATAAGTATCTTATTTTGAAAAGTGTACACTTTGTTTTTGAAACAATACCACTATATCGCATAAAATACCGTTAAAATCTTGATAAGTGACGTTTGACATAAAAATATTAAAAAACTTGAGTTTATAGTCTTTTTTACGTTAGCAATTAGACTACGAGTGACATAAAAATATTAAAGAATTTGAGTTGAGAGTCTTTTAAGTTGTTAATTAAACTACGAAAGTCTTTCCAAAACGATTTCACGAATGCATATACGAGGGCTGCTATATATATTTCTGGCCTAATAATGAAAATAGGCATATTTATCAACGAAAATGTTTTTTTTTTTTTGTTTTTTTTTTTTTTTTTGTCGTTGGATTTGGCCCTTGGAAGACCCATACGGTCGATTGCTGTTTTATTTCGGGCTCATACGCATAGATCCATGATTCGTCACCTGTGACGATCTTATAAACGTCTTTTGAAGTACCGGGATCGTATTTTTTCAGCATTTCTTTACACCAATCCACACGAGCCTTTTTTTGAGCGATTGTCAAATTGTGCGGCACCCAACGAGAACAAACCTTTTTTACGGCCAAGTGTTCATGCAATATCGAATGTATGCTGGTGGGAGAAATGCATAGGCATGCCTCTATCTGAAGGTATGTTACATGACGGTCTTGCATTAACAGTTCACGTACGGCATCGATGTTTTCTGGCACAATGGCTGTTTTTGGACGACCTTCACGGAATTCGTCTTTGAGCGAGCGTCGGCCACGATTGAATTCGTTGTAACAGTTTTTCACCGGGCTACAGGATGGTGCCTGAACAAAGATTTTAGTTCATCGATGCACTCTTGTCGTAATAATCCACGTCGAAAGTTGTGAAAATGATCCCACGAAAATGTTCACGAGTTAATTCCATTTTTTGGCCGAGATGAATTTTTTAATTCCCTGTAAATAAAACAATTCACGATTAAATGACGAAACGTTCTGAGTGATGTTATGCTAAAAAATGCCAAACTTTCCAATGGAAATGTCAGATTGCACCTGGCAACACTTAGTGTTGCCTACTCCAGAAATATATATAGCAACCTATGTGTTCGTTGCGTGAACCTGACTTTTTATTTCGGTATCAGGAGTGTGTTCAAATCTCGGGCGACTACTGAGTTTGAAAGCATTTTATTGTTATAAATTAAAAAAATATCTATATACGAAATAACCAAGTTCCTAAAAATCCAGTTTTCCAAAAATTGAGTAATTTTTAACGCTCGATGTGTTAGAAAAATATAAGTTAATGCTCCCACTTGGGACTAATGGAATTTATCTATGTAGTTTAAGCCACTCTTATCATAAAGTAATGTTTATAATATAAACAGACATAACCGATATTAAGTTTGCCATGATAGATGTGACACTCAGAAGAAATCGTTGGGCACCCTATAAAATATATTTATGATGAGATAAGTCGATTTCGCCAGATCCGTCTGTCGGTATATACAGAACTAGTCCTTTAGTTTTTAAGATATCGATCTTCTTACACTGTGGAATAAGTGGTCTTACACTGTGGAAATAAGAGTCTAAACTTCAGATCTCCTTGACTTGTGATGACGAAAGGAAACGCCAAGAGCAAGGCAATTGGGAAACAATAAATCAAATCTTGTGTGCTTTAGCCGCGCTACTAAGGATATGCTTCAAATATTTGGCGGTCATACGGTATGGAACGCTAGAAGAGGTGTCGATAGTAAAGCCACGAAACCTATTGAGCTACACGTCAAGCGCGGGTATCCTGAAGGATGATTACTGCTCATGAACTACGTAACGGTATCGTTCCATTCATCCATCTGACATCGCTAAGGATCAGAATTAATCCGTACGTGGCTTACGAGTTTGCCAGGTTAATCTAATCTCTTGAATTTTTTGTAACTGCTCTCTTGATGTTTTTGTTGAGAGATGGGTTTTATAATCGCACCTAAGCTATGGACTTGGCAGTTGTACCCATCCATACGACATTTTTATGAACAAAGTATTATTTCAACCGAGACCTGGTTCTATGTTGTGAAGTCGTATTACTTATTTAAGTTATTACTACCAATCTAACAATCTTTGTTTGCAGATCAACGAAATAACAAAGGGTGCTATAACTCGTAATGGAGAATAGGCTATTGTCGGTATTGCCAAAAGTTTACTAATGACCCCTGCTATAAAGCGGCAGAAGGAAAATTAATAGAACAGTACTCGATTCTTTACAGTTGCTATTTGCCACGAAATAACGGGTGGCTGAAATCATAATTTTTGAATAGTGGGGTATTTTTGATTGCATTTTCTGTTAAAACTTCTGGATTCCTCAGGTTTCATCTGAGCAACTTAGCGACTTTTTCGCTGAAACGACACGAAACCCAGCAGTTGCTGCTCATATGTTTTCGTAACAGACATTTACTTGAAATACTACTGTGGTAAAATTGTCAGGTGAATTTTGTCCATTTCATTTTCTTCAAAGTAATCCCTTCCCGCTGCAATACATTTATGCCAACGAATTTTCCAGTCATCATAGCACTTGGAAATATCCTTCGTCGTAATGGTCATCAGAGCCTTCTTCGATTCAGCTTTTATAACCTCAATTGAGTCAAAATAGTGTCCTCGGAGTGGTAATGTCATTTGCAGAATAGCCCGAAGTTATATGAAAGTAAATCAGGCGAATGCGGTGGTTGCGGCACGATATTAGTTGAAATATGGCGAAATGATCACGAATAACTAATGCAGTATGAGATGGTGGATTATTGTACTTCTTTGTTGAATAAATTCAGAAATAGTAAACATCGAAGAATTCACTTTCAGAGCCTCACAAAATGACTCGTATCTCTATTAATATTTTGTCATGAAATTTAGCATAGATGTCACTATCAGTACTATCAGCAGTACTATCAAGAAGAAACAACATTTACCGATTCGAAAAACAAAAAAAAAGTATTAATTAAAAATTTACCTTTCAATTTGATCACAGTAGTATATTCCCAAGTACATTCGACGACATACATCGTTATATGATTGACTTCGACCGCGATAACATTTAAAAAAGAATTAAATGCCATTTACTTGAGTCTCTCTCACCTATCGCAGAACTATACTACTCTCCTTGATTAATCAGAGAAACCAATTCCTACACTAGCGTGCTGAAACTTGTAGTAGATTAAATCTTTTCTTTTCCAGACTTGGGTCCGACAATCTCAATATATGCATTGAGTTCAAATAGTCCCCGCGCCGTCATTTTGTATGCCCACTCAACTTAAGTCAAGGAGTGTTACTCTTTTCTCAATAAGTTTCGACATTGCTAAAACAGCTCGATTTTTTGGCTTCGCGTTAAATGACGTCTATAAAATATTTAGTATACTTTAGGGTTTTACAAAAACAACGATCTGCTTGCTTACAGAACAGTGAGATCAAGGATTCTGATCAAGTTAGGTTAAGTTAGGTCGATGGATCTTACTTGGACTGATAGTTGTCCTTTGTAAACTTCTTAAGCTGGACGACCTGATTCTCATAGATCGGCGCTGCGTTTTGAGCTAACCACACACTTTTTAAGACGGTTAATATCAACTCCAGAAACTTCGATAGGCCAAAGGTTTGTCTACCGAGATATTTGAATCTCATTCTGTCCAAAAATAGGTAATAGACTAGGAAGTGACAAGATTATCCCACCTCGCTTTCGCTAACACTTTGGCAAAGAGCGTCCTACAAAGTACTTAACCTCACCGATCGTGAACCTATTTTTTTATAGTGTTGAAATTGACTTTGCTAAGAGCCAGTAGTACAGAGGACCTCTAACTGTTTATTCTGCTTGAAGTACAACGCTTGCTGAGCTAAGTGGAGATTCAAATATTCAACACCAGAACACAAGAGGACATCAGAAAACCGACTCTCTTCTAATCGGATGTATAGATTCTAATCAATAACTTCATAATTAGTCAGAGCTCGATTAAGTTATCAATAATTTTGATAGTAAAAAAATTATGAAAGCGTATTAAAGGTGTTTAAATCGAGTTAAAAATTTAGGATGTTTCAAAAACTGTATTTATATCAAATAAAATGTAATATGAAACAATTAACTGTACTTTTGATGTCTGAGATCTCAGTGAAATATAAAAAAGGTTTGCAATTATGATGAGGATGCAAAACGATAAAAGCCGTGCGTGTTCGCCTGCAATTAATAAAATAGTTTGAGTGTCACCCTGTATGTGCACATGTTACGCTTAAGAAACTATTTTTAAGAACTACAACTATTAAATATTTGTTTTGTATATGTATTAGGGTGGGTCAAAAATAATGAAAAAATTTTTTTCGCTTGGTACGCTGAAAAATAAGTGCTTAGACACCTCTAAGAGACTTCCATAGATTTTATATGAAATTAAATGCTCCAAAAAATTTAAATTAGATATTTTTTCAAGTAGTTCAAAACGGAATTATAAGTTTTCTAACTGATAATGATAAAAATTCATATTTAAAATGTGGAGGTTCTTCCCAACTAAGAGCTCATACCTGTAGAAACTTACTAAGGGGTGTCAAAAAAAAAATTAATTTGTATTAGGGTGGGTCAAAAATTTCGAAATTTTTTTTCGCTCGAAACTCTGTTAAAATAAGCTTTTAGACACCTTTAAGAAAGTTTCATAGACTTTGTGTGAAATTAAATGCTCCACAAAATTAAAATTAGATATTTTTTCAAATAGTTGAAAACGAGATTATAAATTTTCTAACTGATAATAAAAAATGTATAACTAAAAGGTGAAGGTTCTTTCCAATTAAGAGCTCACACCTGGAGAAACTTACTAAGGGGTGTCAAAAAAACATATTAATTTGTATTAGAGTGGGTCAAAAATAACTAAAAAATTTTTTCGCCTGGTACTCTGAAAAATAAGTGCTTAGACACCTCTAAGAGACTTTCATAGTTTTTGTATGAAATTAAATGCTCGACAAAATTGAAATTAGATAGTTTTTTAAATAGTTGAAAACGAGATTTGAAGTTTTCTAACTGATAATAAAAAATGCATAACTAAAACATGGAAGTTCTTCCCAATTAAGAGCTCATACCCGGAGAAACTTACTAAGGGGTGTCAAAAAAAAAATATTAATTTGTATTAGGGTGGGTCAAAAATTTCGAAATTTTTTTTCGCTTGAAACTCTGTTAAAATAAGCTTTTAGACACCTTTAAGAAAGTTTCATAGACGTTGTGTGAAATGAAATGCTCCACAAAATTGAAATAAGATATTTTTCAAGTAATTGAAAACGAGATTTGAAGTTTTCTAACTGAAAATAAAAAAAATATATAACTAAAATGTCGGGATCTTCCCAACTAAGAGCTCATACTTGTAGAAACTTACTAAAGGGTGTAAAAAAAAAAAAAAAAAATAACTTGTATTAGGGTGGGGCAAAAATTTCGAAATTTTTTTTTCGCTTGAAACTCTGTTGAAATAAGCTTTTAGATACCTTTAAGGTGGAAGATCTTCACAACTAAAAGCTCATATCTGGAGATACTTACTAAGGGGTGTCAAAAGATATATATTCATTTTTTTTTACCCACCCTAATGTATAAATATTACATAAATATGCATAAATATATGTATATCCTTTAATCCAGTAAAATATCTACCGTTAAATATATGAAATTTTGTACATCTAATTCTCGCTTTATGCATATAATCTATTTCTATGCGCATCTAACCTCAAAGTCGGGCATTAACAAAAAACACTTAAATATACCAAAAAAAACTGTTAGACAAACTAAAATTGCTCCCACCTCTTTGCAAGTAAATTAATAAAGTTTGCCGCAAAAAAGCGAAAAATAACAAAATAAAATTTTGATAATGCAAAAATATTGAAACAGTGACGGAAGTTCAAAATTAAAACCACAAACACACACATCCTCTGGGCGCAGCGCAGCTAAGCGCGCATCACCGCAGTTATAACCGCAGCATAGCGTAGTAAACGAAAATTCAAAACAAAAAACAATAAAAACAACAACAAAAATAAAAACAAAAATAAAAACAAAAAAACAACAACCAACAAAATTACAACAACAAGTTCTAACACAACAGCAATACAGTTACTAAAGCGCCCCTACTAACGACCGCAACCAACGCTTCCCGGCAGCCATACAACAACACAAGCAATAGAAAGCACAAAAAACGAGAAACATTAAGTGAAATCCCAAAAGGCGCACGCGAAATGGGCTGCAACACCAGTCAAGAGCTGAAGACAAAAGACGGCAACGCTGGCAGCGCTAATGGCGAGGGTGAGCTCGCCGTCGAGGCCACCAACGCCGCCAACGCCGCCAACACCGCAACCAGCAATGGCAATGTTGGCGGCGCTGTGAGTGTCGGCGAGCAGAATGGCAATTTGGCGGAGCAACAGAAGGCGGTTGGTGGCGGCAGCGCTGGCAGTCAAACCAGAAAGACAGCATCTGCAGCTTCTGCCGTGTCAGCCACGTCCGCAGCATCGGCAGGTTCGGCGGCCACGACGACGTCAAATAATCTCACAAATCACTCGAAATCAAATTCAATTATAAGTAACGGTGATGCTAACAAGCGCAGCGCCTCACGCGACGAGGGTGACGGTGGCATACTCGAGAAGGCGTTGGCGGCTGTGAAGCAGCAATGCGATAAAGCGGAAATAACCGAGTTCAACGATATGAGCGAATTGGGTGAATTGGGAGAATTGGGCGAAGACGAAGGTGAGTACGTGGCGCCTCATACATACATACAATAACTAAGTACTTGTACGTTATCCTTTTGATTGTTTCTTTTACTTTTCGTTTTGTTTTCGAAAACTTTTACTTTTTTTTCAACTGCCTTATGTGCGCGTATTTCGTTTGCTCTGTGCTGTCTTGTGTCTTATGTCGACATGTTATGTACCTTTATATATATTATATAACCACTTACTGTGTATGCGCTTTACTGGCATTGCCCTCCACGCTTAGTTTATAAGCTGCTGTCAGCGGTGTGCCCTTGATTCCCTGCTTTTACTGCACGCTGTCAGCCAAGGTGTCCTTTGCTTCCCTCCCAAACCACACCACCAGCACCGCAAATGCTTACGCACCAGTATTCGAGTAAGTTATTGCCGCTCTTGTGTTACGCATTTTAAATAATCTTCGCCAGATTCCTTTGCTTCGTGAGTTCGGTGAATTTGTTGTATCAATTTGTGTCTCAACAACTTTGACTGCGCCACTCACCCGACACCTGTATGAAGATTACCTATCTTTGCTTTTTTCCCCATTCGCTTCCACATTTCCCTGCAGCTAAAGTTAGTCTCTTACCTATTTCTATTTTACAGTTAAACGGTTGTTGCGAATTATTTGACAGCTGTCAGCTTTTGGATTGTCATTTTGTTGCTTTCTTAAGCCAAGTTTTAAATGTATTGTACCCAATTCGCTATTCTAACGAGGTTTCTTACAGTAATGCGTAATTGAATTTGTGGTTCATGATTCACAAAGAGTCTATCGAATCAGAGTTCAAGCGCAGTTATTTCGTGGTGTCTTATAGAATTTGTAAAGGTGGTTTTGAGGGTTCAAAGTTCAGTCGTTATTTGGTGCACTAAAAAAGAACTGAAAAGAGGATTGCGGGTTTTCAATTAGGACTGAGAGAAGTCAGTGAGTATCTACTACCTTAAATTTGTATTAAAAAATATTTTTAAGACACAGAGAAGGTCTAAGAAAAGATTGCTTAAAGATTTAGGTTAAGAGTCACATATAAAAATAGTTATTAATATCCCACAGCTAACTTATATAGTTGTATGATAACTCTTGGGCGTATTTTTGGACAAGGAGGAACAAGAAGTTTTTCTCTTTCCTTTTTTCTAAACTTTGGGGTCTCTTCATAACCGTTTAGTCTGTTTAAGTTTATTATGCATTGGTAATTTTATCTTAAGTCTCGAGTGACAAAAGGAAATGAAAAATGGTATAAAGAATCAACTTAAAGCTACTGAAATTAAAAAAAAATGGACCTTGGAAAAATGACAGTTTCCATAAAGTTTTTATATACTTAATCCGAATAAAGTTTATGCCGCTTTTTTAAAGTAAAGCCATTAGAAAGGTGTAATTTTATTTCAAACAGGGAAATGCTTTAACTGCGGTTTCAATGATTTGCTATCAGAGTTAGCGAATAACTTCGATTCCACTGATTTGCTATCAGGCTCCGAGAATCTGGATTTCTGAAAAAACATATGTATATGTGAACATTGGGAAATCTTTGCACGCTTTGACTTCATACCGGAGCTTTTGGATCTTGGAGTCGCCAATCCAAGCTCTCGCTGCCTTTTCTCTGCCCACATACCAGCGAGGGAGTTGTGGATGGGCTAAAACCATTGAAGGGTAGGCGCAGTGTGTTTCGGATATGTCAAAGTTAAGTTGAAGGTTGACGGAGTGATATATTGTCGAGAATTCTGTACCAACTGCAGGGCTGGTTACTTTATGATAAAAAAAAAGGAAGGGTGCTAGGTCGTAGAGGAATCGCAACTGTAAGCTGATGGGCTGGCAAAGAAGGTTAGCCTAGCCCGATATCAGTAGAATAGCAACACGTCGGTGCTCTCCTCTCCTCGTGTGTTCCATTACTGGATAGAAGGGCTGCGGAGGAGTTTGGTCAGCACTATCCCACTATCGGCTTATGCGCTTTCGCAAGATCCTCTTGGCCTAAAATCGATTGTGAAAGACCTAGTTTGCCATATGCATTCAGGATAGCCCTTTCTTGGTTATGAGTTCTAACGGGTCATCCTTCAAGGTTGATAATCTTACTGAACCTTCTATTACTGTACTGTTGTTGAATAGCAGACCTTCGGAGGAGCTTAGTCAGCGCTCTCCCACTATCGGCTCATACGCTGAAGCAAGATTCTTTTGGTCCAACATCGTTCGTAAAAGATCCAGTCAGCTCCTTGAATTCAAACTAATGTATCTAGGAAGGTTCTAATAGGCCATCTTGTGAGGTTGAGAATCTTACCGAACGTCAGTCACAGAAACTGGATGGAAGAAGATGAAATGCAAACATCTCAACATTTACTCCTTAACGATTTGGTAGGACACACCTTTAGATATCTCTCCGAAGAATAGAAATTAATCGTCGGAACAAATTTGTATTGACTAGACCAAGGGCGGATCCAGAGAAGAATTTTGTGGGGAGGGCGAGCGGATTGGAGTTTGCAAATATAATTTTGTACTTGCAATCCAAAGACTTCTTCTTCGCGGAGTATCACTTATGATGGAAATAATGTATAACTTTTAGCTTTGGGTTAGTTGTTCCGAAAAGATGCTGTGATGTTTTTGAGATCTAATATGTAGATGAAGGTATTCGTCGCAGTACCCGCCGCGGGAAGGAAAGGAAAAGAAAGCCTTCCACTCTGTTCGTTCTCCGAATCATAGAACTGACTGTTGTAGGAACTGTGGCGTGTAGTCCGCTTATAGTCAACAGAGATTTAATTTAAACTGTGACCAACAAATCTGAGTGTTGGGTGTTAGAGCCCATATATATAAACAAGTTTATTTTTCTTTTATTTGTGCGCTTTTTTGGCTTTTATTTCAATTAGATTTGCTGTCTCTTCTTTCCATGACTTCCTTCCATGCCTACTGTCAACTGTTACCTAAAAAAATAAATAAAACAAAATTGAATTGTAAATTCATGCGCGCATTGGCATTGGCTTCCCTTCGCAATACCGTCGTCATTTCCACTTGATTGCGCCTCTTTTCCATCGCCCTTCTCCGCCTCACCACAAAGCCATGGTAATTACGCCACAAATTATTACTTTGCATATTTTTTCCGCTGACTCAGAAATCACAAAAATTTTTAACAACTCAATGAGTCCTAAATTGTTGCGGTTAATGGTATGAACCGCGTTCCTTGCTCTCTTCGACAAGTTGTGATGGCTTTGGTGCGAGGTGTTGAGAGAGTGGGTGCGCAGTGACGACCGGTGGACGTTTGATACTTTGAGTCATTTCTACAAGCTAATTTAATTTTATTACACGTTTGTTGTTATTGTCTTGTTTTGACACCCACGGGAGTAACTGGAATTCGCAAACATAATTCATTTGTGGATTGACCGCTTGGCTCATTGCTTGTCGGCTGACTTGATTCGTTGTTTTCCATGTTGTGAAGCTTTGCAGTGGCTACGGCGCATTAAGCTCGCACAAATCATATTGTTCGTAAGCTAATTCCGAGAATTTTCGTTCGTTGCAGCGTTAATTATTTTCACTGTGTATTGTTATAATGGATAAATATAGTTAGTACTTTCCAGTGAATTTCGTATTTACCTTTGGGAGGCCAAACAACTATGATTACTGGCTTCTGTTGGAATTTGGAAATGGTGGAAAGTAATTTGTTTACAGTTACATACTATGTAATAAAACGCCTGGAAGTGCTGAATTTTTTCAGAAAATATAATTTGTTGTTTAAGAGATGTGAGATCCTCTTTTATTCGCCAAACTGGCAGCTTTTGGGTAATTGCTTCCTTCAGTCCAATTGTTGCCAGTACAAATCTGAAGTAAAAGTTTTGTTGTAGGCTAGCAACCCATTAAAAATTATTTCCTGCCAATCTTACCAAACACAGAGCGAAACCTTTGTGGGCGCTGGCTCCTCGCGATTCCGGTGGACTTAATAAGCATTACTGAGTAACGGACTTAGGATTCGAACTTACTATACCCCTACAGTAGGTTTAAAATTCAACTCAGTTGTCAACTATAATTATTATTATAGTATCCTTAAATACCATCAAAGATGTGGTACATTTTTAGCTAGCTTAGTTCTCTTATGACTGCGAGTCTTTAAGTAATAGAGGCACTTTAGATTCAGTCTTCTTCTTTGTAGATTATAGTGGGCCGTAAGCATGCCTGACGAATGAAATTTAAGTGTAGTCTGCCCAATCCACATAAAGGGACACCCCACAATCGGCGCCAGCTACCATGAGATGAGCTTCCTCAACATCGCATATAAGGTTCCATCGCGCATTTTGTGTAAGAGATTAAAGCCCATCGTCAACAAACTGATTGGACCTTATCAGTGTGGCTTTCGAGCTGGCAAATCAACAACCGACCGATATTCATCACACGCCAATCTTGGAAAATACCCGTGAAAAGATGCCCGACATGCACCATCTCTTCGTCGATTTCAGCTGCCTTTGACAGCATGAAAACGAGCTGTTTTATGGCACTATGTCTGAATTTGATATCCCCGCAAAACTCAAACCGCTGTGTAAACTGACGTTGAGCAAGAATCAAAAGCTCCGTCAGGATCGGGAAGGACCTCTCCGAGTCGTTCGATACCAAACGAGGTATCAGACCAGACGATTTCTTATTCTTCAACCTGGAGAAAATAATTCGAGTTGCAGATCTGAAAAGAGAAATGCTGGCATACGCCAAAGACATCGTTATCATTGGCCATAAAAACCGCGCTGGATGTTCTGCTCTTTACAGGTAGGACAAAGAAGTGAATCAAACGGGGTCTGTTAGTGAATGAAGGTTCTGCGGAGGATTTATGGTCCTTTCCGCTTTGGCAACGGTGAATATCGCAGTCGATGGAAAGATGGGCTGTACAAGATACGCGACCATATTGACATAGTTCAGCGAATTAAGAGTTAATGGCGACGGGAGTACGAGTGAAAACACTCCAGCTTTGAAAGTATTCGACGGAATCCGCCGGATAAACAGAGGAAGCATAGACCGCCACTCGGTTGGAAAGACAAAGTGGAGAATGACCTGGAAACACTTTGGAATATCCAATTGGCGCCAAACAGTAAATTTGAGTTAAGCCAACGACGTTCTTACTCATGTTTCAATTAAGATAACGGTATGTTAGATCTGGGCATGCTTATCAACAATATATTCTCGGTTTTAATTATGCAGCAAAAGATTGTAACCAGACTTCTTCAGTAAGGCAAAAAAAGTTTCTCAGCGAAAATCGTCGTGGTCTAGTCGAAAATTATCAAACCAGCTTTGAAGCCTATGAGCTTAATTTACCGTTGTCTACATAAAAATTTATCTAGCGTATTTATAGCCTCTCTTTTACGAAAGTGAAGTTGTATAGCGTAATTATTTCAGCATTAGGTTCATTAAAACTTTAGAATTGAAAGCATCAAAAAGCTCTTCACGAGATTATAAGTGAAAGCTAGAGGAGCACGAGCTCTTATCATATTTTTAGTTATTATATAATATATTCCGCAGACAATTTCACTTTCCCTTTCGCATTTGAATATCAAAGGAATCCTCGCTTCAAATTCTTACATGCATACATATACATAACCCTCTTAAAATATGAAGCTTTTGAACGACTTAATTAGCATACAAATTGTCGCACTTATTTACGTCGTTTTATCTCGGCCATTTGCAGCATTGTTGCCACTAAAAGGGAAAACTTTTCTTAATTTGACAATTACTTAATTATGCTGCTTAATTTGAATAGTTACATAATTACTTATCTACTTAAGTTGGTGAATGCTGAGCAAAGCTAAAGCTCACCAGCGTTTAAGAGAAGTGTTTGTAGGGACTTTAAGTCAAACTATTGAAGGCTGCGCTGGAGAAACAAAATTTTAAAAAAAGCTTGTTTAAACTTTTTGGGTTTTCGAGAATGTGATTTCAGTCTCTTGTAATATAGTGGTGTCTGAGTAATTCTTTCGCCGATTTAAATATTTTTTTTGAAAGATTATATGTTTTTAAACAAGAAAGAGATAGAGCGTTGCCAGCTGTTTGTATATTGTCTGTATAAATAAAAATATTATAAAATTATTAAATTAAGGGTTGCCACATTGCTATAATTTTTAAATTAATCAAATTTCTCTTACAGTACCATATCGATATTAAAACTTAAAATTATGGCAAAGCTTATTGTAAAATATATTACTGCGAAGAGTTGCCACCTGTTTAAATTTTTAAAATCAAAATTTTTACATGGATAAAACACTACAAATCAAAGTGAAGAGTTTTAAGTGCTTTATTATTATAAAGGGTTGCCACCTGCTTAAATTTTTTTGAATTTAAATTATTAAAAGTAGATGAAGCATAGCAAATCAAAAGAAAAATGTGTGTGAGAATATCTTAAAAAAAAAAAATATAGTGAAAAGGGTTGCCACCTGTTTAAAAATTTTAAATTAAAACATGATAATAGACAGAAGACCGGAAATCAAAGTAAATATTGTAGTTTTAAGAAAATATTATTGAGAAAGTTTGCCGCCGAATCCATTTTTTGTAATTTTTTGAAGGTGAAATCTTAAGTGAGCGTGCCCTATGATGACCACTACAACATTACTAATTTCTGTTTTGCTTTAAAGCGGAAGCTTATTGCTCTGTTCACCCGAATTAACTTTGTGGTACCCTCTGTTTTGATAGTGTTGCTAGACCTGAGGTGTTCCTCTAGGGCCCACTGCTTTAAACTACCCTTGAAGAAGCTGAATGGTCTGGGTCAACTTAGAAGAATTGTGCTTCCAGCTATCCCTGAACGAGTCAGCTTGTCTGCTTTTTCGTTTCCTTCTATTTCTATATGACTGGGTACCCGGATGATATTAGCAGATTTACCTACTACGAGTCTAGTTATGGTTGCTTGCAGAACTTAAAGAAGTGAGATTTTGGCTCTCTACTAGATGCTTTATAGATTTGCTGGTTAGAGCAAACGCCCACTTGGAACCTTCTGTTATGCTCATAATTTCGGCCTGAATGACTAAATTGCAGTCATTTCTGTTCTTCTTCCACCTTTGAATCCGTCGGTGAATATGTAGATTTCACCATTGGAAACATCAATCACAGAATCATTGTATTTTACTCCTCATGATCTCTTTTTCTCAGTCGCAATGCTAGTTTAGTCAGAGTTCCTTAACAAGGTCGACTATGATACCATGCCCGTAGAGGCGCCGAGTCTGGCTCTAATGGCCTAAAATCATGAGTTGGCTGGCCGTAAACATTGCCTTATACTTCACTTGAATATGTTTTGGTTGGAGATCGAGAACAACCTCTAGAGGGTTTGTCCTCTCCATTCTTGCCTTAAATTTTTTTGAAAAAAATGTAGGATGTCCCTTTCAACTAAGCACTTGGGTATAACATGTGAAGCTTTTCACTCCCCAAAAATGAAATTATAACCCCCAATAAGCATAACAACCTGCTTATACATGTAGGTATATCTAAATACCCGGACATACCTAGCCTTTAGAAGCAAATATTTAGTTTTATATGTAAATAACACGCTAGTTTCGTAGAAGTTATATTTGCCGTATTAATTAACGTAGTGGAAGTTAATCAGTCTAATGCATACTCAATCTCTGTCCAAAAATCGCCGTTGGCACATGTCCGCTGCCATTTACATATATTCATTCCTCCCGCCACAGCTACGGTCGCGCCCCTGCCGATATTTACATTAAATTAACTTCACTCGACGGCGTGGCTTCATCGGCCAAAAATGCACAAGTACTTTCGCATTTAATTGAAATTTTAGTTGCCATGAATATTTCTCTTTTACATACATACAAGTATAATACTTATGTGTATACTATGTAGGCATATGTCAGGGCGCTTATTGAAATTGTGCGCATTCCAAATTTTTGTGAGCAACCTTACACGTATTGCAGTTGAAAAACTTTTTATACCCGAGCACAATGTGTTGCTTAAAGGTACTTTATGCCTTTTCCTTGGTGTAAAGGTTTTTTATTATATGTGACCTGGTCTACGAAAAGGGGGCTTAGGTGTCAAAAAAAAAAAATAAAAAAAAATAAATAAATAAAAAAAAAAATTGATTTTTTGACACCTAAGCCCCCTTTTCGTAGATCAGGTCACATATAGTAATACAGCGCTCGGCAATTATTTTTGTACCGCCTAAAAGTATGCGTTATAGGCCACCTTTTGTCTGTCAGTGATGTGTAATTTGGTCTGACAATTCGTTAAATTTTTGTACTGAAATCGTGGAACTTTTAATTCCTTACGAAACCGTATAATAGTTTTGACAAAGTTGATAGTAGTACTGATAAATACTAAACACTTTTCGAATCTACAAAAATACTTGATATACACAATGGCTATACTCTACCATCACTGTCTATGGCATTAATTTCGAACGGAATTAAACTCAAAATTGTTATAATGGTTGATACTTCGACCTTTGATATAATATGAGCAAAAAATGGTAAAACTTTGTTCATAATTTTAAAATTCTTAATTTATGCTTCAAAATCCATGTCGTCTCCCTCAAAGTAATCCACCTTGGACCCAATACACTTGTTGTAACGTTTTTTCCAATCCTTAGAGTTGTTTAAGTCAATTTCCGGATTTTAATTCAATATGTAGCGATTCATGTTTAACGGCTTTAATTGACTCAAAACGATTTCTCCGGAGCGGTCGTTTGAGTTTGCTGAATAGCCAGAAGTCACAAGGAGCTAAATCAGCCGAAGACGTTAGTTCCGGTACGTTATTAGTTGAAAATTTGGCGAAGAATCAATACAGTATGCGGCGGAGCATTATCTTGGTATAAAAACCAACAGTTGTCGATGCATAATTCCACGGTCTTTTCACAAAAAACTTCGAATAACACTCAAATAGTATTCCTTGTTGACAGTCTGCTTCGGAGTGCACCACACTTCGGTAAAAACTGTCTACGTATCCTTCATTTTTGACTTGCTTTTCGTGATGTCTACGGCTTCGGCTCTTCTTTGCTACGATATTCGGTCGATTGATGGCCCTTTGCCGGGTCGTAAGCATAGATCAAAAACTCATTGCCTGTAATAATACGTTTCATGACATCTTGGTAGTCGGAAAGCAGCGTTTTTCAAAAAAAAAAATTAAGAGATTTTGGAACAAATCGTATTTTTACTTTTCTCGGGCCCAAATGATCTCTCAAATCCATCTTTTCGATATTCCAACGATGTCAGTAAAATTTCTGACTGCTAATCGTCGATGCTGAATCACCAATTCCTTTATATTATTGACGTGTTTTTCATTAGTTGATGGACGTGGTTCGTCGTCAATGCGTTCCCAACCCTTTTTGAACTCTTTAAATAATTTGTACCAATTAAAAACACTTTCTCGCAACACAAAAATTATCATGAAGGTATTTTCCAACATTCGAAACGTTTTGGAATTTGATTCCGCACGCAAAGTTTAATGGAATGCCGGAGTTCAGACCCGAACCGATTTTCACCTAGAAGATTTAGATTTTGGGCCTTTTATTATCGCTGAAGTTCAGATCCTAGAATACTGTGAATTAGAGGGATGTCTGACGATGCACTTAGGTCTTTCGGAGGCCCATTGAAACTACCAGCACTCAAATCCCGTAACTATTATATGTCACTTTTTAATTACCTCATGCTTTTGATTCAGTTCATCAATACAGAAAGTTTTAAATAACCAACATCCGAAACGTCGTCAAAAAACCCTCGACTGTTAGTTGCAAGTCTTTCCCCAGGCAAAGCTTTGTATTCACATTGAAGATGTTTTATAGACTCAATTATTCTACCTCCTAGCGGCATCTACATGTTTGTCTGTTAGCGTTCCTACTAGAGTTCTATGTCATTCTTTTTGAATTTTAATAGTTGGTGTGTACGGTCCATTCTCCATTCATGCTACGTTTGCTTACTATGATCAAGTTAGGGATTCCACTGAGATTCAGCTATAGTTATAACAAGTTTGTCCATTAAAAGTCTAAAAGTGGCCAAAGGCATAAAAATTTCCTCTCTTTTCGAGTGTATAATCGCGTAAGCAGTGTCTACGCCAGTAAGAAAGTAAGAATTTCTTCGGTGGTGCCTGTTCTGGCTAGTTCATCTGCTTCACAGTTACGAGGAATATTACTACTTCTTGGAAATCATTGCAGGTTTATCGGGAAATATAATGTTAGATCCTCTAAGAGTTTATAAGTCACAATGGATTCTTCTTCTTCTTCTTATATTTATATAATTTGCTGATTGTCTTCAGATATAGAGCAAATACAATATATAGTAAGCAAAAAAAAAAAAAAAACAAAGATCCTCTTAGAGATCGAGTCATTCTTTCACTATCTTCTATAAGACTTTAGTGATTTCAAAGCCGTTTGGCTATTTGCCTAGATATAATAATAGTATAAAATTCTTGTTGTGAACACACTCTTTATCAGAACAAGAAAGCTTCCTTTATTCACTGTGGTCTTCCGCTTGGAGGACAATGCAAAAGTCTGTTAGACGGAAGGTGATTGGTATCTAATTTTGCTGAAAAGATTCGATTGTTTAGTTTGGACCCATGCGTATAGATAGTTATTCCTGAGCCTCTGTGCACATAGTCCATTTCTTACTCATCTCTGGAAGGGAGGGCAATGGAGATCGAGTCTAAGTTCAATTCTATAGGATGAGAATGAGACAAAAGTCGATACAGGATTGTCAAACCGCGCGTCTCCCACTTTGGACTGAGTTTTCGCCTAACCAAATATTCATGATATTGCCCCAACACATTCCTATCATATCTTTAGAGAGTCAACTACCTGTAACTACTTAAGGGGTAGTTAGAATTTAAAAAAAATATATTTTTTTATTTGCATTTTTGTTAAGTGTAATATCTTAAAAATATTCCGTGAAAATTTCACGTTGATCCGACAATTAGTTTTTGAGTTATTCGACAAAAAACAAAGAGAGCAAAAAGGCAAACTTTAAACGCGTTTTTCTCAAAACTATGTTTTTTTAAACGGTGACAACTGTAACTCGAAAACCGTTCAGTAGATTTTAATGAAATTTATGCAGCTTTTAGAATATATAATGAGTTCGGACCTGATGGAAGGATTTTATTTTTTCGAAAATTTCGAGTTTTTAAGACCAATTTAACTGTTGATAGTTTCCCATAAATTAAAAAAAAAAAAAAATTCCTAAGGACGTCAGTTTGTTAATTTTGAAAACAAAATAAAACCCTTCGATCCGGCCCGAGATTATCTATTTATAAACTAATTTTTTTTGTCCGATTGTTTTATGATGAATCTCCACAAGTACCGCAAGTACCTTTTTTTGGAACAGTCTCAACACAAACAACTATAACTTTGGAAATTAAATTTTTTTTTTTGAAATTTTCGTGACTTCAAGTCAACACATCCTATAATAATGCCATATTGCTGCTTTCGTAAAGTAGCATGATTTAATAGCAAAAAAAAAAAAAATACTCAAAATTATGATTTTTTCGTGCCTCTGACTATCCCTAACCCCTTAAGTCGATTTGTCGTTTTATCGATTATTTTTAAATTATAAAACTTGCGTTAATCAAAAGACCATATCTCACGTACGAACTATGCGTTAAACGGTTAAATTTAAACATAATATATTTTTTCGAATGATGGGGCCAAATATGATATGTATGAAATAAAATCTAGTGATGAGTTTGCATGGAAAAGTTATTAGCCTTTCAGCCTGTGTTGGACTGTAGGAGAAAAACTATGACTGATAAAGACCCAATCCTTCATCGGAACCACCTGGAAAGCAATATTTCATCATTGTATAGTGTAAGTATTCACCCAAAGGTTTTGATAAAACCTGAAGAATAGTATCTCAGCGCCTCATATATATATATATGTTTGAATGGATGTACGTAATATAAATCACAGCAAAAAATCTCCAAGAACTTGGGAGAAAATTAGTTAAGATGGTTTTACTTATATGCTAAGTAAGAACTAGGGTAGATTATGTTGGCTAACATATCTCAATAAGTTTAAAAACTTTTTGGCGGCAAAAGCGGTTAATAACTAAGCCTGAGTACAAAATCGGTTTCACCCGTATCTCGGCTGTGCCTTACGTGCTCGTTTTAATTCCTCGCGCTTGTTTTGCCGCATTTTTTGCACATTGTTGGCTCCAAAAGGCGTTGACAATCGACAATGTTGGCGGGGCAGCCGTTTGCTTTTGTTTTTGTTAATTTTTCTTGTCTTTCTCTGAGAAAGCTTTTAGTCTAGCATTTAATTAAAATTATGGAAATATTCTGGGAAAACTACAGGCATTTATTAATATATAAAAATATATATTGACATATGTCTGCATATATAAGGGACCAGTGCTTGGAAATACATCTGTAGATATGAAAATATATATGTACAACACATATACAGGAATGTAGTTAAAGATCTCCATGCATTCAAATACATAAAACAGTTTGGTATTCAAATAAAAACCCGGAATGGCGGACAAATTTACATACTTATGGACTCCCATCTAGTAATCTACACAAGCAAATCTAAGAGAATATTAATGTAAATATGTATGTGTGCGGCTTTGAAGCTGTTTGTGTGTGCTTTCGGTGCTGTCAGGTGTTAGCTGAGAATTCCCGAAATTCAAATGCATACTTCAGGGCGCTTGTCCCTCCACCAATTTGACAACAGCTGCAGGGTAACGTCAATTATTTGTGGAGCAGGTGGGTGCACAGCAACAAATATGTATGTATATCTATGTGTGAGTGTGTAAGATATACAACAAATATGTATATATATATGTGTGAGTGTGTCAGATATATGTATATATGCATAAATATTATGTGTGGTTAGGCTTAAGGATGTATGTACATGACAAACATATGTGTGTGTTGTTGGGTGTATTTATTTAGGGATTATCGCATGCTTGCTGTTGGTTTTAGCGTTATTATCGCACTTTGGTGACTTAATTTTTCATTTATTTTTCTCGTATATGCGCAGCTGCCGGTGAACATAAATATTTAAATAAGTAGAATAAAGAAGCTAAAGCGGCAATTCAATGACAATAGAACGGCAAGAATAGTAACTAGGGACTAATTAGCATTACGAAGGGCAGATTAAATTAAAAACAAAAAAAAAAAAAATTAAAAAAAAAAAACCAAACAATGTTGACTTTGGCTGCACCAAAGCTAGAAGCTTGACAAATAAAAAAATATATTCAAGAACTTATTTCGATCTTTTGTTTGACAGCTATAGGCTATGCGGAGAAGGTTCAGCTGGCAGTCAGACACGAAACGTAGGGCGAAGTGGAAGGTCCGCTTTGTCCACAGCCTCCAATCCCACTTCAGAGACTGCTTCCTTATGTAGGAGAGCCGATCGTTCATCGGCACATCTGATGAGCTTGTGAAGCTCATGGTGCCATCCAGCACCCACACATTTTTGGGGTGGCACGGGTTTTCTTTGACCACCTTTAGAAAGGCTGAGGAGATAACCGCCACGACCATCTTCCATATCTCACGGGAGATCGCACCATCTTCTCTGCTGCGGACACGTCAAGCTAAAGGTCTGTGCAGCTGCCACTCGTAGTTTTTTTGCCAAGGGAAGCTTGTCCCTCATGCGACCGTTGCTGCTTAACCGCTGGTTTAGCTCTAGTTGTGTCCATTCCTGATCTATCGTCTTTGCTCTCGCTCAGCACGCTTGACCTACTTGAGTATTAGCACCTTCGCTAGTACTGACTTGCTTCTGCTCCTTTTAGAGGATTATAGCAAAAATTCCTAGTGCTGGCGATTCCGCCATGGTTGAAGGCTCTACCTACGTCGCTTGCCGGCGGTTTTCCACCGGCTAACCCCATCCTATTTTTTGTGGAAAGGCCTGATGAAGAGATTCCTGCTGCGACCTCAGTCTTGTTACTGCAGTTCGCCAGCGTCGGTTTCGACGGTCCCACCTGGGACAGATCTGGTTATTGGTCGCGTCCTCTCTTCACTTGTTTTCCGTTCCCTGGAAAGATATTCGCCTTTAATGAGCCCAAGGTTGGCTTAGTAATAAGGTTAAGGTTCACAAGGGTTGACGCGCTCCCATATGAGACTATACGTTCAGAGTTAACCAGCGCAAAGAAGGGAGAGGGGAGGGGGACTCTGTGGCCAGCACCTGGCCAGGGTTTTAAAGGGATGAGGGCGATTGTGACATTATCCCGTCAGCCATTTTTGTTGAGTATCGCCACATCATATTCAGGTGTCAGAATGTTGGAACCACCAGCTCAGGGTTCTACCAAATCCTATAGAGCTAATCCTACTCAAAATACAGTTTGAAAGCTGAAAATCTTCCTCGAGTTTAAAGGCCATGAAGGATACACAAAATTAAAGCCTTACATTGAACATTATACCATACCAAATTTCATAAAGATATCAGGTCAAATATAAAAGTTGTTATTATAGGGACTTGAGCTTGATTGATCAGTTTGTGTGAACAATTTGTTCGGAGATTATAGCATTGCCTTTAAAAAGATTTCGTGCCAAATTTTTTCAACAAAATTGCCACTTTGTGATACTCTACGATACTTCAGGCAATCTCATACGTTGAAATCAAAACCAATTGTACTGGAGTGTATAGTGTGCTTAACAGAGTTGGGTATAGAGACATCAATGGAAATGAACTACTCGATCTCGATCTCCTGGCGAAAGAAGCTGTGCCGACTAGATCTATAGGCTACACTTTACGGGGGGGGCTACGGAAAGAGAAAATTACCAGTAGAAAATGCCGCTAATATCAAGTGTCTGGTATTCGACAGACGAGACTGTTTCTAGAAGAGTTCTATGCAAAACGTTGAAGAAACTAGGCCACTGCAGGTTGCGGTGTCCAAAGCACATATTCCTAGATTACCCAAAAAAACGAATGAAGAAGGAATTCGGATATCGCGCAATTCAATCCGGTGAGAGAACACACATATTATAACCAATTACTTAGAAGTTTTACTAAGTTTCTTTGCTTTGACTGGCTTAAACGAGCCAATAGGAAACCAAAACCCTCCAGTTTAAATATCGTTTATTGTTCAAAATATGAATTAAGCGCTTCTAGCCGCAACAATTTACTGTCTAAGCGTGCCACACTACAGTGCCAATGAAAAGTGGACGCACGAAAGGACATTGAAAAAGGAATTTCAGATAAATTATTAAAATACCACAATGCATACAAGCAATAAATTCTAACTCTAATTTAGTCGAGCATAATTCACGAGCAAGCAAATTTATTAACGCCTTTAAATTCACTACAATAACAATAAAAAAATAACAAACCGATCCGTGAATTACAACAAAAGCTATAACAATAGCACGTGGCAGTTGACAAAGTTATTTCGGTTTGCTAGGCATTTTTGCAGAATGTCAAACATTTCCGGCCGACGTGTCAATAACAAAACCCAACAATAACACCAGCAACAATAACAATATCACTACATATGCCATGGGTTGGAATTAAGTTTTCACCGAACAAACCAAAGTGTTGTTGCGCGTAGTCAAATTGCGTCAAGAAATTTATGGCCGTTTCTGGTTACAAACCGAGATATTTGGTGTTTTGCATTTCGCATTTTGTACATTTGCCAAGTAATGGCAATAAAAATCAAACAGAAGAACAACAACAAGTAGTCAGTGTTATGAAAGTATCGAAATGCTTGGAACATCGATACATTTGTCACTGTGTAAATATCTATGTACATATATATTTATCTATGTTAAGGTAAGCCAAAAAAACTGATATTTAATTTACGAGTTGAAATGCACCAATTTTATGAAAATATCCCTGTTTGGAAAAATTTCCCATTTGGAACATCACTTTAAAAAATCTGTTTTCATTAAAAATATCATAATTTTTGAACATTTTAGGAACTAAAGCATCAGAATGAAAATATCCCTTTTTGGAAAAATTTCCCATAAATTTAACACATAATAAAATAAGTTTTCATTTAAAAATATCATAATTTTTGAACCTTTTAATATTTAGAGGATCAGTATGAAAATATCCCTGTTCGGAAAAATTACCCATATAAGTATAAGTGTTACCTTATGAGTTTTTATTAAAAATATAATAATTTTTGAATGTTTGAAGATCAGGATGAAAATATCCCTGTTTGTATAAATTTGCCATAGAAATATCACTTTAAGAAATCAGTTTTCATTACAAACATAATTTTTTTGAACGGTTTAGAATCTAGAGGATCAGGATGAAAATTTCTCTGTTTGGAAAACTATCTCATAGAAATACAACGTAAAAAATCCATTTTCATTTAATATATGGTTTTTTAACCTTCTAGGATCTAGAGGATCATAAAGAAAATGACCCTATTTGGAAAAATTCCCATAGGAATATTAAGTAAAAAATCAGTTTTCACTAAAAATATTATTATGTTTGAACCTGGTAGTATATAGAGTAAGAAGGGTGAAAATATCCCCGTTTGAAAAAAAATTTCCCGTAAAAATATCACGTAAAAAATTAGTTTCCATTAAAAATATCATCATTTTTGAACCTTTTGGTATTTAGAGTTTCAAGATGAAAATATCCCTGTTTAAAAAAATTTCCCTTAGAAATATCTCTTAACAAATCAGTAAATATCCCCCTTTTAGTATTTAAAGTTTCATGATGAAAATATCCCTGCTTTAACAAATTTCCCTTAGAAATATTTCTTAAAAAATCAGTAAATATCCCTGTTTGGAAAAATTTCTAAAAGGAATATCACGTAAAAATCAGTTTTCATTAAAAATATCAAATATCCCCTACCCGTTATTTGGGATTAGAAATTTTAAAATTACACTACTCAACAAAACTGAACCCTATCATATACATACATATGTACATATTTTACACACATTCATTTGTATATTTAAGTTTGTATGGTACATGTGTATGTATGTACATAAATATGTATTTGCTTTTAGTTTGCCTGAAAGTGCACGAAACAGCAATTGAAGAACCAAAAGCAAAAGAAGAAGAAGAAGAAATGCTGAGAGTATTCTTGTATTAACACCAAAGAAAACTCGTCGTTTTTATATGTTCGTACTCACACGCACAAAAAGATATATACTTACATACACTTGCATATAAGTACACAAAAATTATTACTTTTCACACACTTTTGTGAACAGTGTTTGGAACCCTAAAATAACGGCAGAAAACTTGGCACACAAAGGCGTCGGCAAGCGAACAAGCCAAATATGTATGCACTGTATAAACAATATGTACACATATATATATTAGTATACAAATATACATAAATATATAAAAAATATTTACTAAAATGGAATATGTATCTTTACACAGTAAGTAAGTCATGCCAACAGAAATAAAGTATAAAAAATGAAGCGCACATAAAAACAATGCAGAAATGGGCGAGTCGTTAACCTTTAAATATTAGTTTAAGTGTTGAAGCCTAGCGGTGAAATATATACCTACATTCTGTGTCAATAAATTTCACTATGAGTTCACTTTTGTGGCATGAAAAACTACAATGTCTTAAAGCGTGCGCTTTTATATAAATTATAACCTTAAATTTCAATTGAGTTTCACTGAGGAATGCCCACACGAAGTCTTGGTTATTATTTGGAGAATTTACTTTCAGTTAGTTATGTAAAACCGCCGCGATTACTTATATATTACCAAGTCACTAACTGAGCTCCCTACTGTCGTTGAGTGATCGTTTCGAGGTTCCCTACTTTGTTTTTTTTTAGGAAAAAACACAGAAACTTCAAATTAACTGGGGAATGTTTAATATTATTTGAAAGAATATTCTTTGGCATTTAGCTCAGATGGTCCATTCGTTGAGTCCGATTTTCGATGACTCGTTGGAGCATTTCGACTGGTAACTGGCGAATGACACGCGTGATGTTTTGCTCCAAGACCTGAATCGAAGCGGGATTGTCCGCAAATACTTTAGATTTTACATATCTTAACAAGGCAAGCTCTAATGATGTGATATCATAAGATCTTGGTGTCAAATCGAATCGTCCAAAACGTGAAACTATCCGCTCAGCATTATCTGTTCTCTTAATAAATCAACTTTCTTGTTGAAACTAAATTTCGTCCAGATTACAAGCCTCAATTTTAGACATCAAATAGACGGTTAACACGGCGCGATAACGATCGCCATTGACGGTTACGTTCTCACCGGCATCAGTTTTAAAGAAATATGGACCAATGATTGCACTGGCCCACAAACTACATTAAATCGTTGATTTTTTGGATAAAATGGCAGCTGTTGAATCTCTTCAGGCTTCTCTTTGCCCCAAATTCGACAATTTAGCTTATTTACATTCCCATTGAGCTAGAAATGGATCTCATTGCTGAACAAAATTTCGCTCGAAAGTGTTGGATCTTCTTGAAACATTTCAAGAGCCCATAGAGCGAAGCTTGGGAATGTCGAGCGTCTTCGGTTCCTGCACAAGTCTAGAAATCCAACGCAGAAACACTCTTGCCAACGAGTGCTGAGTGCTTTGGACTGAGAAGATAATTGAATTGTAAAGTCGTCTCTCGACGAGCAAATACTTAATCCTTCATCACTCCAATCCTGCTAAAAGGTGCCGAGGCACGAACATTGACATATGATGAGTCGGCGTTAGGAGTGTTCGAGAGATGGGTTTGCAGAAGATTTGCAGTCCTTTGCGCTTTGGCAATGGCGAATATAGCATACGATGGTACGATGAGCTGTATGAGATACACGGCGACATTGACATAGTTAAGAGAGAGCTTCTACGCTGGCTATATCATGCAGTTCGGATGTAGTCCAGCTCTGAAAGTATTCGATTCAGTTCCCGCCGATGAAAGCAGAGGAAGAGGAAGACCTCCATTTCGTTGGCGAGATCAAAAGGGAAAGGACCTGGAAACACGTGAAATCTCCAATTGCCGCCAAATAGCGAAAAGAGGAATCGGCTGTCGCACTTTGCTAACCCGGCGCTAATCGCGTAAGCCGTGCCTGCGCCAGTCTAGAGGAAAAAGAATCGTTAAGTCTGCTGACAATTGATAGTAAAGGTCAACATTTTATTTCTTACAGCTCAAATCTATTGTCAAAAGGAGGGTTGATTCAAATATTTAACAACAAAAAGTGATTGATCATTAATTTCACACTAGTAAGTATTTTTAAGTTTACTCTCTAACTTAGGCATTCATTCTAACCATTTCTTAGCTTCTCTAAACAGATATCTTTCAATTTTTTTACATCTTTCAAAACCTACAAAACCAAATTGACAGTCAACAGCAGTCGCTATTGATTGGCTCTCAGCTCAACTAATTTGCACTGACATTCACATTGCACTGCTCGCAGACTCACTTACACACATAGTCGCTTCAATGCGCTAAAACTTTTCTTTATCATCTAAGAACATAAAGTACCTGCTTTCTTTGTTTGCGCGCCACTTGCAACGGCGAGTGAGTTGAATTTGAAATTTTAATCTTCCACTTTGCTGCCACGAGCGAGAGAGCGTCTGCTTTTATTTTTGTGGTGCTTTATTGCCTGGCAAAAAAAAAAATTGAACGCGGGAATTTATTAATCTGGAACAAAGTCCGAATGGCAAGCGAGGGGTTTTATGCGAGTGCAAACAAACTGCACACAAGTGCTTGCCATACAGCTATGAGCATAAGTCTTGCTGTGCACCCTGTTTGTGTGCGGTGGCACTTGTGTTCTTTACTACCTTTTAAGAATATAGAATTGGCATTTAATTTTACCTTTATCGACAATAAAATATAGCCAATGTGCCAAGTGAGATGCAGCGTATAATATGGAGATAACTGTTTAATATTTCATAGTTGCAAGCAACTGCAGCAGCAGGTGAATTCTCTCTCTTGTGTGAAGATGAGTGGAAAATAAAGTGAATGAAATGGCGGAATTTAGTTACAGTCGCATCGATGAGTCACTATAAAATGGGAATGTGTTATATTTACCTACATATATAGATAAATATTAGGGCGAGCCAAAAATTAACTGGTACTGGAATTATGGGTTAAAATGAATTTATGTATAACTACTAATTTTTTAAAGAAAAAACACAGGAACTTCAGAATTAATGTGGAATTTTTAATACCATTCGAAAGAACATTCCTTGGCACGCAGTTTTTATGATTATCTCTTTCAAATGCTGTCCGCGGCTACGTCTAAGATGGTTCATCCGTTCGGTAAAATTTTTGATGATTAGTTTGACCCATTTACCTGTAAAATGACACGTGTGATGTTTTGCTTCAAGGCCTGAATCGAAGCGGTTTGTCCGCATAGATTTTAGCCCCACAGGAAAAAGTCTAACAGTATGGTAGCGGCCAATCAACCGGCTCAAAACATGAAATTATCTGTTGACCATAGTGTTCTCTCAACAAATCCATTGTTTGATGTGATGTGGGGTAAATGGCGCCGTTTGGTTGAAACCAAATGTTGCCGAGATCACGAGCTTCAATTTTAGGCATCAAATAGACGATTATCATGGCCTCAGAAATGTCGACATTGATGGTTTCGTTCTCACCGGCATTATTTTTGAAGTCATATGGACCGATGTCTCCACCGGTCCTCAAACCACTTCAAACCGACATTTTGAATTGGCAGCTCTTGAATCTCTTTAGATTGCTCTTCGTCTCAAATACGGGTTTACATATCTATTGAGCCAGAATTGGACCTCATAGTTGAACAAAATGTGGCTCGAAAACTTCCGATCTTCTTGGAACTTTTCAAGAGCCCATAGAGCGAAACAACCTCGCTTCGAAAGGTCGAGAGACTTCAGTTCTTGCACTCGAAATAAACGGCTATGGAGTAGTCTCTTCAACAGTAGA
This sequence comes from Bactrocera correcta, assembly GCA_027475135.1. Lineage (NCBI taxonomy): Eukaryota > Metazoa > Arthropoda > Insecta > Diptera > Tephritidae > Bactrocera > Bactrocera correcta. Next base: position 33,923,945 of record CM050327.1, read on the forward strand.
AAACGAAATCTATCAAGTTGATAATAGAACCTTTTTTCTTATTCTAGCTTAGACAAATCTACAGGGTTTGTCCGGAAAGGTATACGACTGAGTTGATTTAAAAAAATTATTGAACCAATCATTACAATTCTTTAAAAACTTTCAAAATAGGCTCTTTTGAAGGCGACACGGAAGGCATTCTCCGGAATAGCCTTGAGAGCCGAAGTGCATACCGCTTGGCGATGAGACGCCGGCGTGTGTCACTCGGAAGATTACCTCTTTACCTCGGGAACATACTCAAAGATCCATGACTCGTCACCTGTGATTATCTGGGTAATTAAACGAATACCTAGTCGACGGTCTGAGTTCAAAACTTTGCACACACGAGTCACACTGTCTGTGTTTGTCGAAGGCAGGTCTCCCAGCACGATCTTCGTCAGCGATCATTTCCTGGCCCACCAAAAAGGCCTGGTGCTACCGAAACCACTTCTGGGTAGAGCAACATCTGGACAGACCTGCTTAACACGTCGCGCGAAAGTCCTAACTGTCCAGTGTTCAATATCAATATCAATATCAATATCAATATCAATATCAATATCAATATCAATATCAATATCAATATCAATATCAATATCAATATCAATATCAATATCAATATCAATATCAATATCAATATCAATATCAATATCAATATCAATATCTATATCTATATCTATATCTATATCTATATCTATATCTATATCTATATCTATATCTATATCTATATCTATATCTATATCTATATCTATATCTATATCTATATCTATATCTATATCCAAGCAAATAAATTTTGCATTTACTACTTCAACCAATAAATTATTCGTTTAATTACTTTGCTTGGAGATATTCCAAATATTCTGCACACCCAATGGCCGGGCCTGCTTGGGATTATCTTACGCTAGAATGTTGTAAATCTCATTTAATTTAAGCTGCTTTCGTGTAACACAATCCGCTTTTAAATAATTTATGCGTGCAATAAAAATTGCGAATCACATTAACGTCGCCCAAAATGTGCCCGGGTTTTTGGGAGGAAAGAGGTTATATGTTACCTCTGTAAGCAGCGCGCGTGCCTTTGTGCTTACGTCGTCACGTTTAGACTTCTATTCATTTAACTTATACGCCCATTGACTTTGTGAATTTTTAAAATCCGACAGGCGTTGAAAATATGCCCGAAAACACCCAAAAGTTGTTTAAGATTATGGCTCCCACTCCCTTCCGAGTATATACGAACATATGTAAACACGAGCAAATAAAAGCAGCGGCAGCAATCAACCAATAAGTTAGCAAACAACGCTGAGACAATAACAAAGTTAATTGTGAGCATAAAATTTTGGGGCGTGCTAATGCGCCTAGATGTATGCTATGGCATAAAGGATTGCCGTTTAAGGCAGCGTCACGCAGCCAAGCAGCTGGACTCAGCTGTTTGGGTTCGGTGCGACTCATTAAATAAAATGTGAAATCGTTAATAGTGCGAAGTGCGTGCTTAACGGTTTTCTGTTGTCCGCCACAAACAACAACAACACACCAAATATGTGTGTGTGCGTGTCAGAATGACAGCTATATTATTTAAGTGTGTGTAAATGATCAGCGAAACATGTGTATGTATGTGTATGTGGGTGTACGAGAATTTATTTGTTTGCAAATGTAGAAAATGATAGCTTTACCGACCGAAAATTAATTAAAGCCCAAATGAAAGCAAAACAATAAACGAAAAATAGCTGGCGCAGCGCCTCCTCGCCGAGCGTTTGGCACGTGGCGTGTTGTGGAAGCGGCGTATGTCAACAAGAATATGCAAAAATAAGTGCAAATATTTGTAATAAATAATCACGGTAATAAAAATTTATGCGTGTATGTGTACAAGTATATGTTTGTATGTGTGTGCGTAGGCAATAAATAATAACACAAATGCGTTGAGCCTTGCAAATGAAGAAGAAGTGGCAGTAATGGCAAGGCAACAAATACAAAATGCGTTGAAGGGAGTGAGTAAACACGATATCATCAGGTATTATGGATAACTGTAAACCCAATTAGCAACAAAATACTTTACTGTCCGCTTCCTTTTCATTTTAATGAAAAATTTCAGATATCAATCTGGTAGCCAGTTAGATTACTTTATATAGGTAAGGCAGACACCGTGACTGGCTAGTGCTTAGGGGAATTTCACGGCTCGACGTGATGTAGTTTAAAAGTCGTAAGGTGACCCTACCGGTAATTGGCTGCCAGTTGGTTCTATATAAGTAAAGCAGGCACAGAGCCCGATCAGTGCTTAGAGGACTCTCCTGCCCCGATGTAATTTGATGTGGAAGTCACAAAAAGGCTTCAGGGAAATCAAGCTCCATTCTCAGCTAGACCTTAGGTGACTGTCATGCCGCGATGTGATGTAATTTGAATAATTTTTTCGAAAGTTGCATTATTTTCTTGGACAATACCCCAAATATCGTGAAGATATTTAATCAAATGAAAAAGTTTTCCCATAAAGGTTGTTGACCTGGCTAAATGTTATCAAAAGGAGCATTGACCTCGACAAAATGCAAACAAAAGGGTCAATAATCTCATAAAGTAAACAAAGGCGTCAATGACCGCATAAAATGTTAACAAAGAGATCAGTGAACTCAAATAAAAACAAAGGTTGTTGACTTGGCTAAACGTAAAAAGGTTGTGGAATTGACTAAATGTAAACAAAAGGTCATTAATCTCATAAAGTGTAAAGAAAGGAGTCTTTGACTTCGGAAAAATGTAAACCTAAAGATCAATGAGCTAAGCTTCTGGTGTTGGTTGATAGAGGAGTACACTGTCGGGAAATTTCAATCAGTTCCAGTTTTAGGATTTCTGACCACTTTAGGGTCTTCCATTCGAAGGTGACCCTAAACGTAGCAATTGAGCTACTGCTCCAGAGCGCAGATTTATTCTCATAGTTGTTTAGCTATATTAGCCCACAGTTCGCTGACTGTGCGCTCAAGGCTAGTGAAGGGATGTCTAGACTACTTATCTTTAACATCGAGTTTTTTTTATGATTTAAGAGCGGTTTGGATGTCTGGCCACAGCATTATTATAGAAACTGTAAGGCTGATAAGCTTAACAGGACATGTTCTTCAAACAATAATTGCGGAACTGGAATGAGTAGGAGCTTCGTTGGCTTTTGTAATTTGCTACTAGACTGTTGGAACTTAGAACAGCATTGTTTAACTAGCAGCAGCTGTAAGGTTGGTAAGGTTCTGATAGTCTAAGGAGTTCTTCACTCTCAGTAAGGTTCACCTTACAATGGTTATAGCTGTTCTAACTAGACACTATCCGATCGGTATTCAACTGCTATATCTTACCGGATGCCTGTTGCATCAGCTTTTCGGAAGATGATAAGATGAAATTATTTCAATACTTCCACCTCGAACGTCTCGTTTTTGCTAGCAAAAACATATCGGATCTCATACATTTAGACATCCAGTTAAAATACCGAAAAGATATCAAACTCGTTACCAGATTTGTGGCGGGTTAAGGGAATTTTTCAATTAGCTGATATCACAGGAGTTTCATGTGGCTACACAGGGGACATAATAGTCTAGGTGTAGAAATCCGCCAAGTTGACAGCGTTTGGACGGAAAAAAATCCGCGTCTGTTCCGGTTACCTCAACCCGACTGTCGAGGAAACGATGCTAGGTGTAGTTACCCGCCATGGTGATGAATCAGCCAGCTAATCTAACCCCACCTAACTTCAGGGTGTCAGCAAAAAAAAAAAAATTACCAGACTTCTGAGTTTTATGAAAAGCGTCTTCTTTAATAGTTTGTCATCACTATACTTCTCATGATATTACAAATTTATTGAGTCTCTAAAAACTTGGTATCTAAGATCCAAGAAAAAGGAAATACTAATATAACTTCACCTAGTTTTTACCTATTGTGTGTAAGGAATTGAATAAAAGGGAATGATTCGAAAGTTTGTCAGGATGCAATCTGGTCTTTATCATAATATATAGTATGATTTCTTCCAGAAATGGCAAAAATGGGCTTATATGTGATATATCTATTACTGGCGCACATAGTTTCCATCTCTTCAGTAAGATGAGAAAAGGAGAATGCGCGAGAAAAGACCTTTTCGAGAAGCACGGCCTTAAATACTATGCAATTTTCAACTATAGTTTTGCTGTTGTTGTAGCTCCTGACATTTCGAGGAACAGGGTCGAGTTGAGAGTTCTTGGTCGGATATAAATTCGGGTACGTTCCTGTTTTTCAGATCCGACTGCCGTAGGAATGGAAGATGTTTTTTACTAAGGCGGTTCCTGAATTTTTCGATCATATATTCCATGGGGTCTTGACAATTTTCCGAGAAATACTATTTAAAAATAGCATTAGCAAAAGTTAAGTTCAAGCTAGAAGCATTTACAGGGAGATTTCTCTGGATATTAGAAAAAGGAAACAAGAAATGTTGCGTGTGTTCGCAGAAGCGTAAGGAACAGCTTAAAGTCATATCTTCAATCAACGAGCGACGTAATTGTTCACTGGGCTGTTTCCAAACTTCTAAAAATAAACTTTTTGCCTATTTTTATATAAATAAGGAAACTTTTAATGAAAATGTGCGCATGTATATGTGCTCAGTGGACTGTCACAACAAATGAGAAATGTGTTTTTAAAGCGCACATATATAGAGTACCAACAACAAGCCACAATCTCGCTTGACACAACTCCTCGCATGTGCTGCCGCCACTAACTATCTACACGAAGCAGCTTCTTAGGTACTTTCAGCAGCCTAACACTTCAGTCTACACCCTCTATACATTCGTTGCGAATTCGCTGGCGAATGTGCTTAGGAAACGGACATGATAAATTGACATTTGCGGCCAGAACCTTTTATTGCCCAAAGAGGAAAACACGAACGCCTACAAAGCGGCTGCGTAAGAAAAACAAACGATGTACATGTCGACATCGTATGAGCTGAGTGAGGGTGTAAGTGCGTGCCTTCCCTTTCAGAGAAGACAGGCGGCGGTTTGTAGCCGGAAAAAGTGCTGCTGCGTCTCGGCTTTCGCAACTTGCGTGGTATTTTTTATTTTTTCCGATACGCATCTGTGATTATGGAATTTGTGTTCAAACACTTTTTGTTGCTGGCGCGCTCATGCTTTAATCTATATATTTTCTGGTTACAATCGCATTTTTTCTTCAGCGTTAAGTAATATAACGTCACTGAGCTATTGTTCTTGGCCAACAAGAGCCTAAAAAGCTTAAAATTTCATTTTTATTTATTTAGTCCTTTTTTGTTCGAAAATAACTTCCTTGTGGTCGGTTTTTTTCAACTGATTCGTGAGACAAGTCGTCATTTTTGTCATGAAATGTGTTTTTCCGACGTTTTTAAGTTCAATTCTTAGGGGTGTCTACATGAATTTACGTTTGATATATTTACGTTAACCAAACTTTTCTGACAGATCTCTTTCTCTCCAGTCGTTCATTCCAAAGTTGACCTTTGTTTCGTGTTTATTATTGACTATTTTTTAATTTAAGTTTGGATTCTGTTTTTGTACAGATATATGATAGTCTGAGAGATCAATGATACGACTTGGATTTGACATTAAGAAATTGTCAAGCCCAAATCTGGGAACGTATTTATGATAAACAAGAGGTGTGGGTTTAGAAATTTTATCAGTCATGCTATAATAAGTAATGGAAACTTCAACTGATATTAATCAGAAGTATAACAACGTTCAACAGATCACTGCTGGCATCCTATACACCTTCCTTTGGGTTTCATTGTTCAATGAATTTCAACTTCTACTCGACAAGGAGAACTTTACGGTCGTCTCTTACGCGGAGAGCTCTTACCTCGCTGTCCTTTATCTAGCGATAGATCTCCGCCAACTGAGCCACAGAACCGCGGCCTAACTATCCACCGGAGAAAATAGAAATCCGTATTTTCGCAATAAGGGTGAAAATTTGCTAATATATCTCTCCTTTTTAAGGGGCAGAGCTGTACTTTAGTATAAGGGATCACAAATATCTCTGAGTTATCGTAAATAAAAGTCGAATCTGTAGAGAATACATTTAGGGTAGAGCTCAGGCAGGCTTCCAAAGCTCTTCAAATTTGAAACACTTGCAGAAAAGTAATAGTAGGCTTTACGGCCGCATCTGGGCTACAAGTGTCATCCGTCCCATACTTACATATAACGTTGTACTAACGAATGGTGGAGGACATTATCTAAATAGTGTCCTATTAAATCCCTGGTACAGATGCATTGGGCCTGCTTTCTAAGGATTACTGGTGCAAGAAAAGCTTCGTCGACAAAAGTTGTAATGAATTGTGTCGACTATTTAAAGGATGGAGCCGGGCTATTTAGAGGATAGAGCGGGCTTCTTCTGTAGTAATCCACTGTAGCTTTAAACTAAATGACTACAATTCAGCCTTTCAAGTCGAAATTGTAGGCATTACAGAAAGTGCCAAGTAGGCGTATGCTCTAGCGGTAATTAAAGCTACCCGTAGCGCCGAGACTTAGTCGGTTACTCGATTAATATCATCTGAGTACTCGGTCATATAGAAGTAGAAAGAAGTGAAAAGGCAGAGTGGGTCCGCTGGAGAGAAATACCTCAGGTATTGTAACACCAGTAAAACTGAGCATACCACAAAGTTTGTGGTGGTGTTTATGGTGAACAGACCAAAACGTTTCTACTAATAGGCAAAAGGGAAGTTAATAGGGGTTGTGTAGATGTAGTCACAAGGCTTCTTCTGTTAAGATTCCATCTTTAAAATAAGTGTTCAAATGAATCGTCGCAATGCAAAATATGCGTTGAGTATGATGAGACACTGGAACACTGTCTCTCCGAATGTCTATCCTTCAGGGGATGGGACGGGCTATATTCCACAGCTCTCAATGTTCCAACTTAAGGGACATTAGGCAGCAGGGGAAGAAAAAAATCAGGTTTTTTGGAAAATCTCTTTCAGTTGCGGGATAAGGTGCTCTCGGGGCGTAAAGAAAGGGTACATTTATGGTCTTAGTGTGGTCACCTGCAATCTGACGCTCCTACGCTTCCATTTCCAACCAAGCAACCAGTCATTTGTGTACTAAATACTCACACGTTAATAAAGAAATAAAGTTTACGGAAAAAGGGTTTTTTCATTTTTGAAAATTTGACAATTTTTTTTGTAAATAAATAAAAAAAATATATATAAAAAAATCGGCCCACTCCGTGATTAGCAGTTGTCAAATTAATTGATGCTTTTTTCGAGGAAAAAAAAA
>CM050327.1:33931676-34061915 GCA_027475135.1 Bactrocera correcta
CTTTGAAGTACTTTCGAGGAACGGTGCCGGGCTGACAGTCCTTAGCGGGATAAAAATCGGTCCGTCCCGATTACTAAGTACCGACTGTCATGGGAATGGCTTAAAGCTTCTGTTATGTACAGCACAGTGAGCCGAGAGTTCGCTTCCGTTGACTTTTGGTAGGTGAATTTCCTGTTCACCAGATTACTGCAGACAAGCCATATCACATTTCTAGCGAATAATCTTTGATTTTTATTTGAAACGGGCCGAATTCACAAATTAAAATTGGAGTCTCATTCGAGAGTTGTTTTTCATTGAAGAAATAAGACTCGGTTGTCGACATACGTTTCGTCTTGTCTGAGGTCTCTATATTTTTCTCTCAATGATCAAAATCTTCTCCAATATTATACATAGGTTAGAGAAAGCGACCAATAAATGAGTGACCGGCGAATAAATGGGTAGCGATTAGATCAGATTTGGCGAAATCTAAAGCAGAATAACTCTTGCCAACAGATGCTACTTCGGACTAAGTAAGCTATTGAGAAATAAAGTCCTCTCTGAACGAACAAAGACCAAACTCTACAAGTCACTCATCATCCCCGTCCTGCTGTATGATGCAAAGGAATGGGTGATGATAACAGCTGATGGGTCGGCGTTACGAGTTTTCGAGAGAAAGACTCTGCGAAAGATTTATGGCCATTTTGGCATTGGCAAAAGTGAATAGCGCAGTCATTGAAACGATGAGCTGTAGGAGATATATGACGGCATTGACATAGTTCAGCGAATTAAAAGACAGCGGCTGCGCTGGCTGGGTCATTTCGTCCGAAAGGATGAAAACACTACAGCTCTTAGCGTATTTGACGCAGTACTCACCGAGGGAAGCAAAGGCAGAGGAAGACATCCACTCCATTGGAGAGACCTGGTGGAGAAGAATCTGGCTACACTTGGAATCTCCAATTGGAGCCAAACAACAAAATGGAAGAAGACAAGTGCGCCGTTGAAGAAGAAGAGAAGATCTAGCCAGTCACTAGTAGAAAACTATCCATATGTAAACATTACGGAAACTTAGCTGGAAACTCAGTAATATCTCACAACAAAACTGTCGCGCACTGTATATTTCATCGATTTCCTACAAAGCCTAAAAACACAACGACAAAAAGAATTTATGTATATATTTTCGGAGAGAAAATAGAAGTGAAGGAAAAATTGTGTAATTATTTCATGGCATCTAAATAATAATGAGTACTTTATTAAAAGGGCAATGAAGCGGAAATGACTTGTTAAGAATTAATTATGCATGAAGAGCATTTGAAAGCCACAAGCAACTGTTGAGAAAAAAAAAAACTACAGACACATACACATATGTATACATATAAAGATATAAAGTTACATCAAAGTCCATAACGAAATAAATAATTTGAATTTCACAACTCAACAAGAATTTGCAATGCAAAAGCTGGATTAATAAATTTTTTAAAAGCACAACAACACAGCCAACAACCTTGACAGGTTTAATAGCAATGTCGGAATTAGATTGATTTCATGCAAACGAGACGAGTAATGCAAACGACGTCAACAGCAATCAACTTGCTCATTTGTTACAATTCATTTTATGCCTTACAACGTCTCTTTCTTCCACCGCTGTTACTATCTTATGCTGGCGAAACAGGCTTCGGATTACATCACACCTTTGCCTCAATTAAGCATGTGCCATGGCTTCTCCAACAGCTGTGTCACACGGCACGACATCACAGCTGGCGCAGTTCACAAGCTCGTTGGCGAAATATTTGCTGCAATTGCTGACGCTACTCTCGGGCACTTACATACTTGCCATCAGGTGAACTTAGCTGTATTCAATTTAAAATCTGCCAAGCTGTCAGCCTCAATGTCAAATGAGCTTAGCGAATTGCTAAATAAGGAAATAAATTGTATCAGTTATAAGATTATATATGTATGCATATAGAGTATATAAAGAGATCACCAGCATATCTTAAATAGTTTTCTCGAAAATAACTTATTAATACCACCTCCAGCTTCACTCCTTCCCAAAGGTTTGCATGCGTTCTGATCGCTTCCCTTACCCATATTGGCGTTGCGTCGTTGTTACATTTCAAGATTTTGACTCCGCTAAACCATCCTGCTTCGTCAAATGACGGCATGAGTGCGCTCGGTTTGGCGTCCATTCTCGAGAAGAGGGCTTCCAACAGCTTTATTTGCACTATTTTCTTCCGCTTTTGTGACATTTGTCCCAGTGAATTACTGCGGTCTATGCTGTTTCGCAATCTCATCGGCCGCCAGCGCTGCCTTGGACGTTGTCGGTTTGTCAACCGCGTGCTTGACGTCTAGCTTCCCGGCTGCGTCGTTGCACTTCGGCTTTTTCGAAGCTGCTTTTGGTTCGCTTTCCGTTTAACACTGTGTCTTTCCAGCGATATGCGCCTCAACGCGATTAGCACACGCTGGATCCGAATCATTACATCAAATACGAGTAGCGAAATGTGCCCAGCCATTCTTCACCTCGTTTCTAGCCCATCCTCGCCAGCCGTTTCACCTCTTCTTCCTTCAGACTGGACTTACCTTCAAGGCGATTGCATATTCCGACCGCCACCTTGTATCTTGCTTTTGCGAGACCTCTTCCGAGGTCCTCTCTTGTTGGCAGAGTTGGAACCTTCGGTCGTCTGCACAGGAGAGTGAATAAGTTATTCGTTCCTTCCGCGTTTATGCTCACAGCACTTTCTTGGCCCACCCGTGCACTATAAAGCTCTGCCTCGTCTCCTACCGACTTTTGGACCGATATTTCGGTCCGATTCATGGCTTTGACGTCCACCATTTCGATTGTTAGAATCTGGGGTCTCTACTTCTAGCGTTTTATACCTACCGCCAGGTACTTCATTAGCAATGTCCGTTGTACCTGTATTACCCATGTAGTAATCAATTAGTTCCAAGTTTGAACCTTAAGGTGGATGTGAAAGAAGCTTACGTAGCTTCTGACGAGTCAGTATACATGTGTGTCTTGATATGGAAAACAATTCCTCTTCTATTGGCCAGAGGTAACTGGATGGCTTTTTTCAGAGTATCCAATTCTTGACAGTACAGGTCCGTGATATATTTACGTAAGGTGTTTCGAACTACGTATATGTTTACCAATTGCAATGGGTTCAGTCAGAATACCTACAAGTGCGGCGATATGGACCTTTCTAAGTGCAAGTAGTTCGGAGGACCTCTTACGGTTCACTTTGGGTCAGAAGGATTTCACAGACGCACAAGTTCGGGTTGTTGACCAGCACCTGCCAAATTCACTGGTAGTACATGGGTCCAATAAGGTAATGCACTGCTTGACTAGTTTTGAGCGCACAGTCAGCGAGCTCAAAGCCAGTATGGTTGATCGGTTATTGAAGTGAATGCACTCTTTGAAGGTGACTGCGCTTCGGAATAATGTATCTACCGCTATCTTGATGGCTACTTTCTCTTAAAAGGCGCTACATAGACTGCCAGCTTGACTCTATAATTGATGGAGAGCTCCAGACAGCAGACTCCACCTCCTATCCTTCCTCTTAACGTCGATCCATCTGAAGGCAGCCGAATGAGTTTTGAAATACAAGAGGAAATTTTCATTGAGTAAAATCGGACGTTTAGTAGACTGCAACTCTTACTGGTTTTTATTAAAACTTCTTCCTTCTTTGATTAATGTTGTGATCCATTGCCAGATCAATGAGTCGAAAACATTGCCACTTCGTAGAAGTTTCCGTTCTGCCTTGTGTGGCCATTTTAGTCGCAGTATACTCGCTTTACAATAGCAATAGTTGCAAGTTTAAGATATTTTATCAACGCTGAAACCTAAGCCAGTAAAAATAGTGAGACACATCACATCAACAATGTCGCCATGAAATTTTCATTAGTCCAGCAATTGCTTCTTAACCCAATTTCATAAATCGATTCTTTTGTTCGTCCGCAAATCAATAGAAATTCAATTAAAAATGCACAACAGCCAACAAACCATTGGAACTTATACGAATAGAAAACAATATGGCGGCTCATGGCAGCGAGAATGGTGTGGGTTAGCGGATAGAAAAATAAATGGAGTGGGTTAGCGGTGTGCTGCTGAATTATTGAAAACACTACACAAGCATTGAGCGAAATAAATCAAACGAGCGACAAGTGGTGAGGGGAGAGAGAGCAATTCATTGTTGCAATGAAAGTGGAACGGAACAATGCCATAAAGAGCTTTCAAAAAAATTAAATAAAAGAAAATAATTTAAAAATAGACATGCTTAAAGTCAGGCGCTGCTGCTGGGTGGCTTATAGTAATATATTTGGGTGTATTAAGTTTTGATATACGAATGTGTGTATGAAGTGAGTTAGAAATTGATTAAAACACATGAGAATTTGGTGGAGAAATGGAAAGACGATTGAGACGAATTGATATACACTCAATAATGACGTGGAAGATGCCAAAGGCGACGGTGCTGTAAAGGTGGTGGGTGGCACAAGAATTTGCTTGCATAAGCGGGCACTATTTATGTATATAAAGTAGGGTGGGACAAACAAAATTTGCTGCTTCATTATATACTTTGAATACACATACATGTATATAAATTAGGGTGGGACAAAAAATTTTTTTTTTTTTTTCATTTTATACTTTGAAAAAATAGTCAACAGGCAACTTAAAAAAATGTTCCATTTTATACTTTGAACACACTTAGATACATATGTACATACATATAGGTATATCAATTAGGGTGGCACACATTTTTTTTTCATTTTATACTTTGAAAAAATAGTCAGCAGACAAATTTAAAAAATTTTTCATTTTATACGTTGAACACACTTATATGTACATATATATTAGGGTGAGACAACACTTTTTTTTTTTCATTTCATACTTTGAATAAAATAATGACTCGGCAACTTTAAAAAATTTTCATTTTATGCTATGAACAGACATACGTACATATATAAATTAGGGTGGGACACAATTTTTTTTTTTTTTTTTTTAATTTTAAACTATGAGAACATAGTCAGTAGCAACTTTAAAATATCTAAAAAAGTAACATCTTTTATTATTAATAAAATAATAGGTAAATAGGAGGCTGAAGAACGGACAACTTTCCCATTAATAATAAATGCTCATACTTGGAGGAATATTTTGAGAAGTTTACATGCCAATTTTCCAGAGTATAAGTTAAAAAAAAAAATATTTTTTATTTTGACACACACTACTAAATATTTTCAAAGTACAAAAAAAATTGTGCCACCCTAATATTTATGCTGAAATAGTGTTAAAAAAAAAACTTATTTGCTATTAAATTATAAATTATAAAAAAAAAATAAAATTTTTTTGTTTTTAAAGTATAAATTATAAAAAAAAAAAAATTTTTTTGTTTTTGACCCACCCTACTTTATAAAGTGCTCGCTTATACAAATAAATTTCTACTCACCACCTTAAATAACCGCCTCTTTAAAACACAAGTAAATTTTCAGAGTATATTTTTTTTTTTTTGCGTCACCCTAATATCTTTGAGAAAATAGTGGTAAAAAAAGTTATTTGCAAGTTCAAAATACAAATATTTTTTTGTTTTGACCCACCCTACTTTATATAGTGCTCGCTTATTCGCTTAATTACCACTAACCACCTTTATAGAACCGCCTTTTTGAGAGTGAAATAAATTTTCAGAGAAAAAAATTTTTTTTTGTGCCACCCTAATGTTTATATGAAAATAGTGTTAAAAACAAAGTTATTTACCATTATTGTACAAATTAAAAAAATAAATATTTTTTGGTTTTGAACGCACCCTACTAAATATACAAATAAATTACCACTTACCATCACATACATACATATATAGAACCGACCTTCAGGACTCAAAAAAAAAAATAAAAATAAATTTATTTGGTGCCACCCTAATATTTGTGCAGAAATAGTATAAAAAAAAGTTATTTGCCATTATAGTAAAAATTTAAATATGAAATAAATTTTCACTCTAAAAAATAATTTTTTTCCGTACCACCCTAATGTTTATATGGCAATAATCTTTAAAAAAAAAGTTATTTGCTATTACAAATTCTTCTTTGCATGTTTACCTTACGAACAATTTGAACTTTTTCGGTACATTCTTTTATGCCTGTTTTTCTTGTTTTCTTTTACTTGCAGCCAAAGCCGCCACTAAAATCCAAGCCGTTTTTCGAGGACACAAAGTAAGAAACACCATGAAGAAGAGCGAAACTAAATCCACCCCCACCGCTAGCGCCAACGCTGCGTCTGCTAACAAAATTGATCATAGCAAAACCGTTGCTGCGTCGGCGGCAGCTGCAGCCGCAGCCGCAGCGGCGGAGCCAACCAAAGCTGAATTAGAGGCTGAATTCGATCCCAATGACAAAGGTAGGTGGCGCTGTGCTTTCAACAAAAACAAACAAATTATATATGTACATATGTAGGATTGTACTGCAAGAAGTTTAAGCATATTTTGGTTAACGTATAGAGTAATGGAGAATAACGGTAGGCGTATGATAAAAGTTTTGCGGCAAACAGGCGGTAAAGCTTATAATCAAGCTCGCATGTGGTGGGCCGTGGTCAAAAGTGTCCCTTTGGTCTGTCTTTTCTTCTTTTATATTGTCACAGCAATTTAGTTGGTAGCCAATTTGATCTTAATAGCAAAAGTTTAATCAATGAACCGAATTGGAGTTGAGGAACACAAAATATTTATATCTTAAACTTCACGACGAAAGAAATTGTGAAAAGTTTGTAAAGATGAGGGAAACTACAAAAATGAAAATGAAGTTAGACCATAAAACGACAAATCGTGTGGGTAGTAAAAATATAAAATTAATACTTGGCTATCTAAGTATATGTATATAATATAAATCATCAGCGATATGAACAGAATCGATTTAGCCTGGTTCATCAGTACGTCTGTATAAACACAAACTACTCCCTCAGATTTTGAGATATCGATCTAAAATTCTCCACACGTTCTTTTCTTTCCAAAAAGTTACTTTTTTGGTAGAATCGTTGATATCGGATCACTATAGCATATAGCTGCCATACAAACTGAGCGATACAAATGAGATGCTTGTATGGAAAGCTTTTTTATTTGTTGAGATATCTTCACGAAATTCGGCACAGATTATTACCCAAGGTAAGGATACATTTCTTCGAACAATTGCTTAGATCGGACCACTATAGCATATAGCTGTCATGGAAACTGAACGATAGAAATCAGATCCTTGTATGGATAACTTTTTTATTTTATGAGATATCAACACGAAATTTGGTACAGATTATAATCCAAGATAACGCTATATTTCGTAGAACATGTTGATTAGATCGGACCACTATAGCATATAGCTGTCATACAAACTGAATGATACAAATCAGATCCTTGCATGAATAACTTTTTTATTTTATGAGATACCAACACGAAATTTGGGACAGATTATAACCCAAGGCAACGCTACATTTCGTAGAACATGATGTTTAGATCAAACCACTATAGCATATAGACGCCATACAAACTGAACAATACAAATAAGATGCTTGTATGGATAATTTTTTTATTTGTTGAGATATCTTTACAAAAATTAGCACAGATTATTATCCAAGGTAAAGATACATTTCTTCGAAAAATTGCTTAGATCGGCCCACTATAGCATATAGCTGTCATACAAACTGAACGTTCAAATCAAGATAAAGGTCTTTTTATACCCTTTTAGGTTATAAAAAATGCAGGTGTAAAGGGTATTATAGTTATAACTTCTGGTTTCAACACATCTTAGTCAAAACTTCCATCACAACAACGGTTAAAATATGAAAACACAAAAATGTTGCCTTTAAGTCTATGGTACGCTTGTATCACAAAAATAGTATACTTACACACATACATATGTATGTATAAGGAAGTTTGCCTTCAATCAAGTTTAATTATGCTTGAAAATTGCATTACGAATTAACTGTGTTAACAATTTCGCTCGGCTGCTGCCGTCAGCGGCAATCCCCGTACGCTAGAAGCAATTTGTGGGTTGCGTATACGCCATAGTGCACCCATGCGTCAGCATTAGCCTTTGTAGAAGCACAACAATGGCTTAGCATATTAAGCAATAACAGTTTAGCAAAGCACAAACACAACACAAACACATATTACACACACATATATTACATGAATATGTTTGTATATGTGTGTCTACAGCAAGTTTTTGACTGCCACGCAACACCTTCACTGCCACTGTACTCGCATTGAACACAAAAGCATTACGCTGTCTGTGAAAAAACTTTCAGAAAATTGTAATTGCTTGTTTGACACTTGTCAGCAGTATAAAAAAAAATTTGAAATTCGAAAACAAATTGCAATTAAGCAAAATATTAATTTTCGTCGAAAATCAAGCGCGAGTACTACACGGGTAACGTCATTCGATGACTTCGCTTATAAAACGCGTCATTCCCACGTTGGATCGCATTTTGGTGCGACGCGCCGAAGCGGCCAACGTCACCAAAGGTGGCATTGTGCTCACCGAGAAAGGTGTGGAACGTATGGTGGAGGGTACTGTTGTAGCCGTCGGTCCCGGTTCGCGTAACCCGCAAAGTGGCAATTACATACCGATGGGCGTGAAGGAGGGCGATCGTGTGCTATTGCCGAAGTACGGCGGCACACGCGTCGACATGGAGGACCAAAAAGAGTATGTGCTCTATCGTGAAGCGGATATTTTGGCTAAATTGGAGTAGTCTACATTTAGCAGGGGCGGAAGTGGAGCAAACGGGAGGATATTTGTAAAGCAAATTGATGTGCGGTTGTTATTAACGTACTTTAATTTATGGAATAAAATAAATTTCTTTCTTCAATTGAAGTGAAAAAGAGTGTGTATTCTTTGTACGATGCTGCAAGGGTTATCACAGAGGTATGTATGTATGAGGTCGTGGCTCGATTTTCCAGCCTAATGCTCCATTAAAGACTACATATTCAATACCACTCAAGTTCTTCCCCTATGGAGGTCCCAATCCGGAGCACATTCCTCTCTTCTATTGTTAATAGCGTGGTTGTATCGAATGCCTCGACCCTGTTTAGTTGGAAGGACCCCAGTTAAATTCCATTCACTTGACGAGTAACTTTCAACCAAATTATTCAGCGAGAACACACTGTTTTCATAGAGTCGGACGATAAGAAAAAGGTTACTAGGTGCGTTGGTTTCATGGGGCATACAAAGAGGTGATTAGAATCATGACCAGGGATGGGCACCATCACAATCAAACAAGCATCACAAAATGAGATTGTGTTAGTGCGCTTACTGTGGGACCAAGCGTACCAGCAACCAAAAATAATCAGTCTGCTTGCAGATGTCGAACGAGCAGGTCTATGTCGCACGAAGCCGCAATGCTACGAATACGTATGTATATACATATGCACATTTTTAAGAATATGTGCATAAACCATTGAATATAAAATATAATTATTTTTCATTTCAAGCAAGAATAAAATTTAAGTTATTAGTTAATTATAAATTAGTAATCTAATTCATTTAAAAACTTAAAAATAAATTAAATTTGTATATGAAAAGAAAATATAAATCTATATTTGAATTCATCGAATATTTTATATATATAACGAAACTTCATTTATATACGGCATACAACTCGTGCGCATCAACCTGCTCAGTTCAACTTCTGATTGCAGACTGATTTTAACATCGCTTTGTTCCATCGTAAGTGCTCGTTTTACGCTCTTCGCTTGTGCGTGTTAGTGACAATCGGTGTGTGTACGTATACGATAGCTTACGCTCTTTTAGCACCTGCTAAGACTTTGCCCATGCCTGATCATGACTAACAGCAAGCTGGAAATATGTTCGGAATATTAGGGTCGATTCGGGATATTTAGCAGTTTAACCTACTGTGGTATCCGGAAAGAGAGGGCCACTCTTTGTACGCGAGCCAAATCGAACTCTTAGTTGGCAATGAGTGGTTGTCTGGCTCCAAGTACGCCATTCACTGGAGGGAAGTCGGTAAACATCCCTCTGAACGGCAGTTCGTGCTTATCTGCAGTTAGATGTGTTCGTAGTACCGACGCTAAGGTATTCAGTATCATCGCTGTTATCTAGAAATGTTGTCTTTATGTTTCTTGAAGGTGGCTCCACTCCAAACAGCCGAATGCAAGAATTATTTCCATCTAAGCTTCCCAGCGAAAACTATCTAAAGAGAGGAGATCATTCCGTTCCTTAACCGGACACATACGGGCTTCAGTGTTTGTTGGAAGGCATCCAAAATTATTCTGGTAATGTATACATGCGATATACTGACTTGCGGTATACTGACCCCTTTGTTTGTCTGCGGCGGGCCAATTGCCTTATGAGTTTCCAAGAAAGTTTCTTTGTTTTTTTTTTCTGCCAGCTAGCGGCTTGAGCTTATGGCTCTGTGCTTGATAATAATTGCGGTGCCTTATGTAGCCGTCAACAGCTGGTGCTTGTTATTCTAAAGGTAAGGTTCAGTCATCGAAGTCGCGAACTTTTAGTCAATTCAACTTCGTTAGACTAAGTTCAAATAGTTTTCAATGGATAGATAGAGGAAAAGGGTGTTCGATTAATATACGGCCTATAAAAAAAAAAAACGAAAAATTTCGACAAGTATAGTTTCATTACTACAATAGTGTCCTATAAGCCTGATACACTTGACCTCACGATACTCCAACTGTTTCCACCTTTTAACGTGGGTACGTTTTCTGAAGTTTTCCAAAGTCGACCTCGGTGAAAACATCCTTAATCGATACATATATTTGTCCGGCATTTCACTTTTTCAAGTCCAAGGAAACAAAAAGAAATTACATGTGGTCAAATTTGGAGACAACGGTTGATGTGACAAAAGTTTGCAGTATAATCCGCCCAATTTGGCAATGCCGAAGAAGGTTGGTGTATGGTGGGTTCTGATGGTAAAAAAGCACTTTTCTCAAAGTACACCCAAAATCGATTAAAACCTTGTTTAGCCAATTTCTTACAGTTACCTTCAAAGAAGAAGCGTCCAGTATAAAGCATCTCACTGTGAGATTGTCACTAAATCATACCCCGAACAGGGTTTATGAATTTTGACACGAAGTTAACACCTAGATGGAAACGTCAGAGTCTTTATAAATTATATATAGTAAGTTAGATTAGGTTAGATGGCTGATGAAAGATCGTACGTGGACATTTGTAAAGCTAAAGAAAAGAAGAACTCCTGCGTTTGAATTTCTAAATTAGAAAAACGCAAACTTTATAGAACATAATGGTCTTGACTATGGTGCCGTGGAACCAGAGGGCGAGATCCTACCTTTTGCCAATGACTCCTATATAACAACACAAATCAATCGATGCCTTTTCGATATCCGTAACCACGAAAGATTCCTATCCAGGATGAGTACTAGGTATTTCAGATGATACAGGTTACAGACGGATGTCTCCCATTTGCGACAGCGGTACCACCGGGATCTTGTTTTTTCTAGTAAATAAAACCATCTCGGTATTATTTGGGTTTATGGCGAGACCATACACGACCATCCAATAAGATACCCTGCCTCAACTCGTAAACGGTACTGAGGAACTTTTCTTTGACCATAAGAGCTACATCGTCTGCATAGCCAATCATCCGGCAGCCAGGATCATTGAAGATCGGAATATAAAGTATATACTGGAATACAAGTGAGCGGCGTTTGTAGCTGGGTTGATCCTGTTTGTTGGTTTGTCTGTATATATATGAACTGGTTCATCAGTTTTTCAGATATCAATCCGAAATTGTATATTATTATGTCTTTTAGACGTTACTTATTTGTCGGAACCGCATATATCGGACCACTCTATCATATAGCTGCCATATGAACTGAACGATCACCTCAAGAGCTTGTATGGAAAACTTCACTAAATCTGGAATATATTATTATCCAAAAAAACGGTGCAATCTTTGAAGAAATTTTTCAGATCGATGGCCATGCAAACCAAACGTTCAAAATCAAGTTCTTCCATGAAAGACTTTTTTATTTGTGAAGCCTATTCTTCTTTCAGTGTAACCTAAGTTAACGTTTCTTCTTGTTTTAAATAAATTGAGTCTCAAACTATATTACATAATAGTATCCACGGCTCACATATTACCGCACTGTATCTAAAGCAGAGCTTCTTGTGCCATTATTTTTGCCGTTAGCTTGAGCGAAAGTTCACTTTGCAGGCGGATCTAAAATAAATACAACACTGTCAGCAAAGGGCGCTCTACCAAACTCCAAAAGCCTGATGACAGGTCACACACATATACAAATACATATGTATCCAACTATGTAGATAAACCAATATACACATACACTTACACTCGTGTGTATCTTCCAAACTTTTTGCATTGAAAACTTCAAAATGGGCAAAGTTTTCGCCCTTGCAGTTGACAAGTGCTTTCTTACTTTTATTCGGGGCGGCTCGGGTGGCTTGTCGAAATTTTTTTCCTACATGCGCTTGTATTTCTACCAGCCTTATATACAGTTATGCGATACACAAAGTAAAGCAAAAACACTTGAACTCTGACACACTGCACACACACGAACACACACACATATACACGCTCGACTGCCGCTTTATGTGTCACTTGCTTGCTGCCGAGCTTGCAAATAGTTGAAGTCAAAGGGCAGCGACGCCAACAAATTAAAAATGGATGTAAAGCCTAGTGCCACGAGCGCATCAGGCACCAGGCACCAGTGGCATCAGGCAGCCCACGAGGTAAGAGGCAAGTTGATTGTATGTGTGCAAAGAAGTCTCCAAGCTACAAATTGTAACTGTTGTTTTAGCATTTCGCCTAGTTTGTCTTATTAACTGACTTTTCAGTGTCGTTGCGCTGACATCTCTACCCGCTACCCCGCATGCCAGTACTTGGCTGTGTACTTTTACTTTTCTAGCGCGTAATTTTAGCCGAAATTGCTGTACTTTTGCGCGAAGTTGTCAACACCAGCGGCTTGCCGCACACCACACCTCACCTCGACCGTCGTGCAGCCAAAACTATTCGACTTGGCAAACAACTTATTACTATTGTTGCAATTGTTGTCTACTACTGCTATAACTATTAAACTAATTGTTGTTGCTTGCTGCTTGTTGTTCTCGGTTTCACAGTTGCATTGCTATAAATTTGCATTTGCTGTCAGTTTGGCGTGCCCGAAATGCAACGGTGTTGGGGGGCGGAAGTGTCAGCGGCAACGCAGTCAAGTCTTTGAAGTGTCACGGTGAAAGTGGCGGCAAAAGTGGAAGTGACAATGACAGCCAGCGCCTATGACAGCAGCACATGAACTGGCATTTACACTCAAATCAGCGATGCTAGAGCATATAGAAAGCATTAGAGAGCACTGGAGAGCAGTGGCAGAGGAGCGTAGGTGCAACTAACAGACATGAAGCAGCAAGAATTGTGCTGAGACATGTAGTGAGTTAGTACAAGTATATACCATATATATAACTTATATATACGTTATATGTACCATATACATAACTTATACATACGTTATATGTACCATATACATACCTTACATATACGTTATATGTACCATATACATACCTCATACATACGTTATTTGTACCATATACATACCTTATACATACGTTATATGTACCAAATACATACCTCATATATACCTCATATATACCTTATATATACCAAATATATCGGGTAGTCATACCTCAAAGTGTTTATAAAAATAGCACACACTTATTTGTTACTTAACACCTTCGTAAGCTGTCTTCTTTGCTTCTTTGTAGCACTCGGAGCAGCTCATTAGCTGCGTGTGGCACTGTGCTGTGCACCTCTGACGCATATCCAGCCAATCTAAGCAACTAATTTTAGCTGTGGAACACTTGCTTAGTCGCTTGCACAGTGTATCCACTTGAAAACTTGGCACGAAACGATTTCGTAATGAGATAGCCTTAATTATTTGTGTATTCTACTCATAACCTACAAATTGTGGCTTGGTTTTTATGCTAAGAAAGTTTAAAATAGAAAATATATTTCTAAGAATTTAAAGTAGTCTTTAGATGACTTATTCCGCTAATTACAACGTTATCTCTTTCACTGTTTCATATATATACTATTACTATTACTATTTTACTATTTTAACTATGGTACGGTTCAGAAGCAAAAGGACTTAAAATGAAAATCATTAAAAGCGTCTCCATACAAGTGGAGACATATGTACTGGGAAATCGAAAACTATTTCCGTTTAAACAGCATCAAACTCCACCATAAAGTATTCGCATGTTTGCTGGAAAGAATAAACGTGACACCACGTCTTCTGGCAGCTGGGTTAAGTTTAGTTTGTTGGCTGATCCTGAGATCGCACTTGGCCTACTATATGCAGTCCTTAATGAAGCTCTAAGAATAGAGTTATTGTATTTGAACTTATAAGTCAGCAAAGCACCTTCTGGCCATTAAAAATTCGCTTAGGCGTTTAATTTACATTTCCACTAGTTTGGTTGAATAACTGAAAGTATGAGCTCCGAAGTGCTTAAGCCTGGATCTAGCAAACGCGGAATAATAACGAAGTGAGTGCTGATATGTTTCCATCTCGTCTACTTTCATACAACTTCTGGTGACCGATGCGATTCTTAACCTTACAGCAAGGTTACCGATAGGGCCTTTTAGAACCCCTACTACTAGGGAAGAATGAAGTCTTACTAAGTGCGAAGAGCTCACAGGGTCTTTTATGATCGAACTTGGGTCCAAAAGATCTTACGGCAACGCATTAACCGTTGGTAACCCAGCGCTGACCTCCGTTCCCACGACAGTCGGATCTACGTAACCGGAACGGACCCGGATTTTCATCCGGCCAAGGACTGTCAACTCGGCTGAATTCTGCCGCTAGAACAACAAAAACAACAACAGCGCTGACCTAGTTTCCGCGAAGCCCAGCTATCCAGTGGCAGAAAACTCGATGATAGTGGAATACCGACCCGTTCTTGTTCTATTGATGCCCTCCTGAATGCACGGTTAGTGTAATCAAGGTTAATATCCCCATCCTGTAATCAGAGTGGATAGTCATATCTCTGAAGTAGGCTGCACTCCGGACCGACCCGTTCTATTTATGCCCTCCTGAATTCACGGTTAGTGTGATCAAGGCTAATATCACCGTCCTTTAATCACTCCGGAACAGTAAACCTACCGCCATCTTAGCGGCAGCAACCTCGGCTTGAAAAACGTAATAGTCAGGAAGTCTGAACCTGAAGTTAATAGAGAGTTCCCGACAATATACTCTACCACCAATCTTCCCCCTAATCTTTGAACTATTTATAAATTAGCTCACTGACCCTCTCCTCCAAAGGCTTCGACCACAACTCCCATGATCCACAAGATCCAATAAGAGCGTTTGAGGATTTCCGAATGTTCCGATAAATATTCATTTAGAAACTCAGATTCTCTGAGTCAACTTTCGCGCCATACTCCTTCCGCAAAATATCTCTGACAGCATTCTTTTGATCTTCAATCTTCGGTCTATCACTACGAGATCGTTGACTTTTCCACTTTTTTCTTTAGTGAAAACCCGACCACGTTGAAATTCGGTAAAGCAAGTTTGGACGGTGTCGATGTAAGGCGAAGACTCATCAAATACAGCGTTTTTTTTATTTCCAACTTCCAAATACCAGAACCGGAACTGTTATGATACTCACGCGTTCGGGCGGTAAGTTAAAGTACTTTTCGGACGGCCATCGTATATTCATAAAGCCGAGATTTTACACTACAGATCCGATGACCCTATTATACATACAAGTATCTGTCCTCTATATATCGCAAGACCATCAACTTACTATCTTTGATCTATAAACAAGCTCCACGCTGGCATTAAACAAATTAACGCCTCTCGCTGTCACCGAGCTTTAACCTGCTCGATGTCACAATAGAATCACTTAAATAAATGTGCCGTTATGGCGATAATCAACAGCGCCACCACAACAATAGCAAATGTCACACTAATTACCAACAAAACGCCAAATATTTAGTTAATCATTCTTTGTTACAACAACAGCAGCAAAAAAAAATGACTGCGCGTGCCTGGGTTTAATTGCGAGGGCAGCGCTTCGATTCGACTTTTTGGGGGCTAAAAGCCATGAGGCGGCGCGAATGCGACATTTTGAGCGCAAATGAACATTTCATATGGACACAACAACAAAAGCGGCGAACAAAGCAACCACACAAACACCGCGCCACCGCGCATTAGTAAAGAGTGGGGGTAAAGTGAGCGGCAAACAATAGTGGCTCAATTAAAACCACACAACGCCGTTGAGCGTGCGCGTGCCTTCGCGCCTTTGCTTATGCTACTAACGAAAATTAATGTAAGCTGTGGCGCATTACAGCAGCGCGGCGGAAGGACGAGCGATTCAACAAAGAAAATCCTTTTATACCAGACACTTTTGCCGGGCTTTTATGGCTGCCGTCGACAATTCGCAACAATTCGGCAGTGCATTAAAGGATCCACCAGCTGGTGCGCACTTGCCAAATTAGTACGTTGCTGAGTTGGTAGCCAAGCGCAGCACTAAAACTGCCAACCCACGCTGCAAAACCCCAACAACTTATGGTCAGCACATGGCTGAATGCCAGTCACACACATACAGAGGCGCATAATTTTACACACACACACATACATAATCAAACATATGTGTGTTGTGCTCGGCTTTACAAGCAATTTTTGGCGCTTATTAGTTTGCTCGCTGTGCTGTGCAGCAATAAGGTCGACGCGTGTGTGGCTCGTATAGTTTAATTACGTCGAATTTCACGCTGCTGCAATAACAACAACAACATACTTGTTGCTGTTTTCACCACTAACAAGCAATTTGCTGCAGCAATTCAATGGCTGCTAGTGCATAAAACGTGGTGCCGCCACTCCCCCCGCCCACATGGCCATTTAGGCGCATACGAAGTGGATTACATTAAAAATGAAAATCCACCATATTAGTTGTGTAGCGGTTTTTAGGCAGCAGGAAGCTGGCACAAGCTGCAGGCTGTGGCACTTCCGCTCATTAGTTATTGGTATTTGTGTGGCCACGCTTTGCATCGGAAGCCGCGCAATTGCGTTTGCTTTATTATAAATATTTTCGTACTAGCGCTAGTAGGTCGGAATTCCGCGGTTGTTACTGGAGAGGAGACTGCTAACTATACGTGCAGGGTTATGTCACAAACTCGAGTTTATTAAACACTCAAGTTCTTACTCACAAATAGGACTACCAGGACATCATGAATCATGTTATTACCGGCGATGAGTCTTGGATCTATGCTTACGACCCTGAAACAGACGATAAATCGGCGAATATCGTGACAATGATGAGCCGAAGCCAAAAACCCATGTCAAAGCAGTTTTCATTGTTTATCGAGGTGTAGTGACTCCTAGTTTCTACTGACCAGCCGAATATCTTCTGACCAGCCAAACTTATGCGTCATTTGCGAGAAGCTATTCGCAAAAAGAGGCCGGAATTATGGGCCGACAACTTTTGGTGTTTGCACCACGATATCGTATCGTTGCGTACAGCATTGATACCTCATGAGTTTTTTACCAAACTCGAGCTTAATAAACATTACAAAAACTGCATCGCATATCGACAAGCCTTCCACAAACTTATTGAGGTGGCGAATAGTAATGCCTGTCAATTCGCCGGGTAAGAAGAAAGTATAGTAACCAAGATGCTTCAACCTTAGTCTAGCAAAAGCTGGATAGTGCAGAAGAAACTGTCTACTTGTTTCTACCTCATCTTCTTCATTGTAACTTTGACAAGATCCTTCGTCCAAAATAGTTTGCCTCACCGCGTAAGTGCCAATGGGACATTGTTCAGTTAGGATGCCTATCATTGCGGCTATGTGAGCCTTTCTAAGAGCTGGCAAGCAAATAGAACTTTTATATTCAAATTTGGATCAGAAGTCGTTAGTCGAAGTGTGTAGTATTTTGGTAAGTACCTCTTGGGGACCCGTTCAGTTTCCCGAAGTATGACAGCAACCGTCGCAAAGCTTCTGCCATATGACATTAAGTGGCATCCTTGGCTTTAACGAGAGCCCTTCACTAGGCATATTCATCAACTACAGTTTCATAAAGTTAAAGCTCAACTTTTGTTGTGTGACTATAGACCTGGCTGGAGTCGAGGTCTCTAATCTCTATTGTGGCTTTTGATTTAAGGTCGGTCACGGTGGCGGATTCTCGTAGAGTCATCTTGAGTGCCTCGCAGAAACTGGCTTTTATGGATTGTCCCTTCTCCAGCTCCAGTAGAAAACCCCCGGCTCTTGTTTTGCAGATCCCTTTGTTTTTCACCTCTACTTCTCTTAAGTTAACCTTGCTACGGATATTCATGAGGATCTCGGCGTAGCTATATCCTTCAGCTGGCTTAATGATTACGGCCTCCGATTGTCGTTTGAGCCTGCTTTTTTCTCTCTGGTTTGAGGCGGTATTCCTTCCTTGTTGTCCTCCCTCTTTTGGGTTTTTGTTTTCCGTTCCTTCCATTGCGAGTATCCTCCTTGCTTTTTTGGACAAGACTTTCTGCCACTGGCCGTCCTTTTCACTTCTTTGTCACACTGTTTCTCGAGGCTCCACTGGGCTTGTCGCTCGCCGCTTCGAGGTTGATGACACTGTGATCGGGATCCGTCTGCTTAGAAATCCGCGTCTTTTCTCGTTTTCTGCGATGAGCCAGTTTCTTTGGTAACTCTTCATTACGTCGAAGAGTTCGTCCAACTGTGCCGCTCCGTTCTTGACATTCAAGCTGACGTTCCTTTGCTTAGCCATCGACGTCTTCATGATTTGCACAATACTCTTGCATTTTTCCAAAGATTCCTCTTCTGCTCGTCTCATTTGAGTGATGTACTCCTGTTTCGGCGAGTTTTGAGGTCCTTCTATGGTGGCCACTGGAGTGCTCATCTCTTTTGTTTGTTTTGCTGGTGGTTCATGTATGGCAGGAATTTCCTTTGAGGCTATGTTTTCTCCAGTTTTTTGGAGTTGTTTGGGAGTGGTGGTCAGTGTAGAGGATCAAAGTATCCTACTACTTTTGCGGAACTCGGTACCGTATTCCTCATCTTGAGCATCTTTGTTTTGTTGTTCTTTATGTTGTTCCTTCTGTTGGGGTTTTTTTGGGGTCCCGGGTACTTTGAGTCAAGTAAGAAGTAATCTCATAAAAACTGTCGAAGGTGAGATTTTCATTATGTCAAATTTAATGGCACTCATAGTCAAAATGTGAAAAATTGTCATCATTTTTTCTGATAACAATTTATGGCAAGACTTTCCTAACCAAAAAAAAATAATAATAAAATTAAAATATATCAATAGAAACATTATACCACGTGAGTGACTACTGTAAATTAAAGTGTGTCCTTCGTCCTTAAATTTGACCTAGTATATCCCGTTTTAAAGGAAATTCCACACATCGAAATAATAACAGAAGAGACCACACAACAAGCCATATATACTCTTATTAAGCACAAAACAAATCATTTTAGTTACACGCCCACACAAACACTCGCACGTCAGTTGCGTATAAACAACCGCTGCTCCAGCCACGCCTTAAATCTGTTAGTTTTACAAATGCCGTCAAATTTGAGTTGTCGCTCCTTTGTTTGCTTTGTTATTTAGTGTTCATTTAGCGCTTGTCTATTTCCACCATTGTTCTAATGATCTATAAACAGCGGCAAACAGCGAAAAGCACAATGGAGAAGCTTCCGATTTCGCCTTTGTTATCTTACCAGCAACAACAATAGTAAACTAGCTATTATCCTGTGGCTCACTGCTCGCATTCACAGGATGTGTAGTGTTGCGAAACCCTCGGCTACAATGGAGGCAAAAGCGTATTGCGGATGATTTGATTTATTTCTTTACATGAGAATATATTGACTGGCTACGCCCAAAAAGAGTACACAAAACGGTACATACTCGAACATATATATATATATATAAAGGACCTTAACAAAGGCGCAACTTTTGTAATGTTATAAAAAAAAAAATAAATAAAATTGGTGAGGTTATGTGTTTATAAGACCCCAATATTTTACTACAAATATTTACTCAACTAATTGCCTAATTAATATCCTTTACGGTTCACCACAACTTACTCAAAAACTACCGTTCTTTTTACACTGCTGTGCGTGTCTGGCGGTGATTTTGATTTATTTGCTTATCAAAAATTTCCTGCGTCAGTCCAAAAGCATGCCTTGAGTTACGTGAAGCGCAACTAAGTTTGAAGTAATGGAATGAGAAAATTTATGTTTGTGTGCCAATGCTTAATTATATTTATGGTAATAATGTGTACAGTTTGCGTATTGTGTTTGTAATTGTTTTTGAGTAATTTCCATTTAGTAGCTGTGAATTTGAGTTATGGGTTAATTTGTTTGATTAATGACTTTCACTTTAGCTTGTCACCTTTTTGGTGGAATGCTAGACGTTGTGGGTGCCCATGAAGTATTTGCATTCCTATCAAGCATTTTCAACGCTTAAGTTATCAACTATCGATAAATTATAATATTTTTTTTTAGAAAAATTAGTGATAAATATTTTTGATACTTTCAAGAGTATACAATTTTGAATATTTTGAAAATGCATCAATATTTTTTATAAATTTATCGATATTTTTAATTTATCGATATATTAAAATTCATCGATATTTTTTAAATGATCGATAATTTGTCTGCAGTCGCAGGAAACTATCCATACAACTATACAAACACGAGTCAGCTTTCTATAATCACGTTTGATTTTTTTTTGTTAAAAATTATCGATTGTATGTGGTATGATGTTATGATATAAATCAAACCAAGATTTGTTTTCGCAAGAAAGCTTAGTGTCATCGCATTCACCAAGTGATTAATCATTTCGATAATTTTAAGAGCATAAAGTTTTTGATGTTTTACAAATTATCGATATTTTTCTATACAAGAAAGAACACTATCTAAGTCCAAGAACCAAACTACCATACAAACACGATTCAACTATTGATATGAACATTCGATTCGATCGAAGGTTCTATAAAAATTATCGATAATACTATCTAATGAAATTCGTCGTTATGATATGAATCAAGAGACTTCTTTTCGTAAGAGGATTTACGGTCATCACAGCACTTTAATTTTAGGATAATTAGTGATAAGTAGTTTTTATAATATCAAAAGTATACAATTTGTAACTTTTTTAAAATTTATCGATAATTTTAAATATAATATATTATCGATATTTTAACTCCCGAAAACTCTCTATACTACTATACAAACATGATTAATATTTCGATAATCACGGTCGATTTTTTTAGTATGCTACAAATTATCGATAATACTATCGAATGTGGTCCGGCATTATGATATGGGACGAATTAAGATATGTTTTCGCAAGAATATATACTTCCATAGTAGTGAGTAATTTTGGTAATTACAAGACTATAAAAATGTCGATATTTTTGCAATTTATCAATATTTTTCTATACAAGTCGAAGAAAACTAGATACCAAGGTAGAAAACTTTTAAGCTATCGTTATTATTTGAGACTTTTTCAGGCTTCGAAAAAAATTATCGATAACACTATCGAATGTGGTCTGACGTTATCAAAGCAACATTCGTTTTAAGAGTAAGGACATTCCAAGATTTTTTATTTAGTGAAGCTCTTTCTCCTAATCTATGGATCTTGGTCGTCAAAAACCTGCTGATAAGACTTAAGCACTGTGGCTGCAGACTGATTGCCTACGCAGATGATTTAGAACTCATAGTCAAAGGAAAGTTCTTGAGTTCCGTGTACGAGTTGACGTTAGGGTATCTTAGCGCCGTAAATAATTGAGTAGGCACGCTAAAATATCCAAATAAAACTGAGACGATTTTATTTACTAGGAGATACCATATCCTGGAGGCATCACTGAGGGGTATAGACGACTTCTGTTAATTATTTAAGCTCTAGATGTGGAGATGTATTGTTTCTAAAGTTGCCATCGGACTCAGGGAATCTAGGTTTCTAAATTAATATTTGTCTGAGCGTTCGAAAATGTTTACACGATTTGTCTTCATACCGAATCTATAAATCATTGAATCAACAAGCCAAACTCTGGCTTTGGATGAATACCAGCCGTTGAAGGAAAAGGCAGTAAGCTTCTTTACGAATGGGTCAAATCTTGGGGAAAGTGTTGGTGAAGGAATATATTGTCAGAAAGTCTCTATCAACTTCAACTTCATACTTCCTTCCTCAAGCCCAAATCCCTCCGATTTGAAGGGAATGAAATTATGTGCCTGTCCAAACTTTTATTGTCCACAAGAAATGTTGGCTTAAATTATTTTAACGGTTGTGGTTATATCATTTATACATTTTAAAGACTTTTTCCATTAATTGGCAAGGCTTTCAAATAAGATACTGCTTTTCAAGGAGTACAGTAGAAGTTTATTTTTTTCCTCTTATTATGTATATTTGGATGCAATGGTACATTTTTTAGAAATTTTCATGAGTAATGCTTTCAAAGCTCCTTAACGCCCTTAAAATACATCATTACGTATGTAAGTAAACATAATTTAAATTTTAATGCTTTAATTAAGCAAATAAATTCAAAAATACTCGCTCTTCTCTTGCATAATATCCTCAACCCTTTTGCTTCTTTTCTTCGCTCAAAATATTATGTCCTCCAGCCAGAAAACAAAAATGGGTAACATTTCGGCCTGAAGCTTTGCCACAAAGCACAAAGCGAAAGCCTTTCTATATTGCCAAATATACAAGTCAGCTAAGAAACAGTATACTTACTTGTATATTAATTGTACATACATTTACTCTGTATGATTCTTATAAGTAGGTAAAAGGCTGCTCATAAATGAGTTGCGGTTTTGACTTGGAAAACAAAGGCAAATAATATACCCCGAAAGTGATAAGTGTGGAGATTAATTTGACACTGTACATTGGTCAGCTTCATCACGAAGGCCGAAAGAGCTCTCATGTTATTGCCAAGAAGGTTAGGCCATTAGCCACCCCTCGTTGTTGTTGAAGACGTTGCAGAATCTTATGGTTCTACACATCAGGGTAGTATACTGAGAGACATGATATTAGGGCTAGAAGAATACGTAGGTGAGGCGAAGTCGAGTCATAGTGAGCTTTTCCAGGGATTGATGGAAGCTCAAGAGGAAGATTGAAGGGAAAAGTGGCATTATAGTATCAGGAGATGTACCTCTACAAAGTGCGATTTTTTTAGTTAGTGCTCACTGCCAGCGAGTTCAAAGCTTGTCAAGAAGTGCATCACCTCACAAGCTGTAGCACCAAGCTATTTCCACAAAATTAAAGATATTTTATAAAAAAATAAAAGTTAATTATAAGAACCCCCCTGCATACAAATATATTTGTATATTTGTCCCTTGCGGAAGGTGAAAGGTGAGCTTTGCTGCAGGTCTTTTTGGACCAAAATACTTTCATATTTAACTACATGCTTAAATAAATAATAAATATACATTTAAGCTGCGTATGTATGCGACAAGGTGAACGCTGGCAACGCCAGCACCAAAACAAAGTACCGTTACGAACAGGAAAATTGGAGTTGACACACAAAAAACAATGCAAGAAACAAACATGGAAGCTAATAAATATAGAAAAATGTACGAGCGCACAAATATCATAGCTGTTGCTGCCAGATAACGGTTAATATACAGGTATGTATGTATATACAGGGCGTATATGTGTCTTCGGGCGACATGCACATGCCACTCAACTCACTTATGACCTTTCTAAGCTTCATTCACAGCGTAAGACTCCTTTGTTCGTATCCGAGCTCATCAGCGCTGCTATTGTTTTGCACAAGAGTATATTGCTGAAGGTTTTGTTTCTGTTATCTGCTGCATGCAAATGTCGGTGTTTTCAAATGTATAATTGTGTTAGTGTTGC
Source organism: Bactrocera correcta (assembly GCA_027475135.1). NCBI lineage: Eukaryota > Metazoa > Arthropoda > Insecta > Diptera > Tephritidae > Bactrocera > Bactrocera correcta. Next base: position 33,955,472 of record CM050327.1, read on the forward strand.
TGCGTGCTTAGAGGCGTCTTTAATTGGTTTTCATTCCACCGCTGGCTGCATTGGATTTGCGGTTGAAAAGCGAAAGGTAATGGGAATTCACACAGCACACAGTGGCAGTTTCAATAAATTGGTCACATAGAAGAATATTTAAATACTTATTTTTTTCTTCTTTAGTGGCATAGAGACCGGTTAGGTGTTTTTTTACGTAGCGGGTCCCAAACCCAGCATCTGAGGAGAGGATGTTTCGCCTTCTCACTTTAGGTCGTCTTCAAATGGATATTTTATGGATATGTGGAGGATACTTAGTCTAAGACCGGACCGGCTCTGCCTGAGCCATATGTAAAGGAATCGTTCCTGGCCAAACCCAAGTGAATGGCGTTCCGAGAACTTTCCTTACTTGCATGTACTTTTACACATGGCTCAATCCTCCACTAACCTAAATACTTGGGGAATTATATTCCAGACTTTTTTTCGTAACAAGTTCTTTACAATATCAGTCTGTAACTCTTCTTCCTCCTTCCCCCTTCCCTTCTTATCATAATTCTCATTATGCGTTCAAGAAATATGTGGGTTTTCTATTCCAAAGAAAGTTTCTAATTCCAGTTTTGGAGTCCCTCTTAAATTTTTCAAGAAAAAGGCTTGTTTTATAGATAATTCAGATCACTGGATAGCTATGTTTGGCCAATGCTGTGTTACCACCGGTTCATACATTGTTGCAAGACCCCTTTGGTACAAGTTCAATGGTAAAAGATCCGGTGAACTTTTTGCCTTCACTAAGGCTAGCTTGTCTCTAGTTGTGTCTTATCGGCGATCATTTTGGGAAATTGAGAATCATAGCGGAAGCTTTATGGAAGAAGACGAGATGGAAACAACTAAACGCTTTCTTCTTGCGGGATTAAAACTTAAACACATGGGAACTCATTCTTTCAGATATCCCACCGTCTGAGAAAGTTTGTATTGGCCACTTGATGCTTTGCAGACTTATTAGATCGAACATAGGGCTTCTATTTTTATGGATGCGATGCAAGTGCGACCACTAGATCAGCCATCTAGAATAACCTAACCTAACCTAACCTACGACCAAGAAGAAGTTCCAATAGCAATCACCCGTCTGTAGAACAACAAAGCGGCAGGGTCGAGGGATTGCCGACCGAGCTATTCGAATACGGCGCATGCCGGGCGACTGGAGGTAAAGTGTGCTCTGCCCGATCCACAAAAAGGGAGACCCCACAATTTTCCCTATCTACTGAGGGATAAGCCTCCTCAACACCGCGTATAAGATATTATCGAGCGTTGTGTGGAAAGACTGAATCCCACCGTCAGCAAAGTCATTGGGCCTTATCAGTGTGGCTTTAGTCCTGAGAAATCAACAGCTGGCCAGATATTCACCAAACATCAAATCTTGCAAAAGACCCGTGAAAAGAGGATCGACTCAAACCATCCCTTTGTCGACTTTAAATTTTGCTTTTGACAGCACGAAAAGGAGATGCCTTTATGCCGCATAGCTCCGTCAGGATCGGGCAAGACCTTTCCGAGCCGTTCGATACCAACTGATGTTTCAGACAAGGCGACTTCCGGCCACGTAACTTCTTAAATCTACTGCTGGAGAAAATAATACGAGCTGCAGAACTGAATAGAGAAGTTATATTTTTTAAAAGGGTAGACAGCCGGACGTATGCCGATAATACTGATATCAGTGGCCTCAACACCCGCGCCGTTAGTTCTGCTTTCTCCAGACAGGATAAAGTTGTTTGGTAGTGAACGAAGGCAAAATAAAATATCTCCTGTCATCAAACAAACAGTCGTCGCACTCGTGACTTGGCTTCCACGTCACTGTTGACAGTCATAACCTCGAAGACGTAGATAATTTCGTCTATCTTGGAACCAGCATCAACGCCAATTATAACGTCAACCTCGGAATCCAACGCAGATTCACTGGCAACAGGTGCTACGTCGGACTGAGTAGGCCATTGAAAAGTAAAGTCTCCATTTTATAGACGCTTTTTAGGCGCATCCCCTTAAAAAGGTGCTCAAGTATGAGCGCCACACAACTTTTGTACACGCACTCATATATTTATGCGTAAGCATTTCACTTTGCAAGGATTTTATCTGAAGTAGTACGGTGATGTGACAACAATATGCCTTTGTTATCATTAATATTACCACATTACTCATAGCCAGCTTAGACGCCTAAAGCTATGCTATTAAATTGCTTGTGCAAAATGCCATATGTCTATTTATCCAAGCAACAAGATTGTGTGGTGCTGGTGCTCGACCCAACTACGTGCACAAATACCGAAATCCCAACCATCAAATTTAATGCTGCTGCAACACCACTCAACAACAGCAACAACTCGGACCACAGTCCAGCCTTACGCATTGTGTGGGCATATTTGCATAGCTTTCACTGAAGGCCACCGTCCATTGTGTGTCCCGCACTTAAGTGTTGGTGCGTGCATTTGTGTGCGTAGGCGAAGGCCACATTAACACCACTTGCCATTTTCTATCATTGTGCGGTATGGTCTCATTGCTTAGCGCCTACAAGTATGCTACTTATTATTGTTGTTGATGCCAGGGAGTGTTACGTGACCGCACAGTTGGTCTCAAGTTTACATCGATTTAAATATTTTAGCAGTTTAGCACCTTTTGTCGGCCAACACTTCACTCCCGCACAACAACAGCAACAACATACTACTTCATTACGCATTTCCTGCTTTTAGTGAACCACTTTTTGTAGCCCTCAGTTGGGGTATTTTAAATATTTAAGCACGTTTTCTGTTTGCTTTTCTTCGCTACAATGTTTCCGTTATCGCGATTTGGCTTTTGTTTGTGTTACTTTGCTGCTTTCGCATTTATTTGCTTTCTTTTTGTGTAAAGTTTTTTATCTTCGTAAGTTTGGTTGCTTCTTTTATTGGTGCAACATTTACAACATGATTTTGTTCCCTTGTTTTCTTCAATGTAATCGGATTTCGTTTGGAAATGACGGCTTTGCGCGGTTGTGGCGTTCAAAATTAATGACATGCAGATTAAATTAGAAGTGTTTCATATAATGTGGGATAAATTTGTTATGGATATTCCTTGCATTAGATATTTAATTTAATTTTTTATACTCTGGCAACATGCTGCACGGAGTGTAATGTTTGTAACACCTGATATTTATCGGGATGGATGTAAAGTTATTTGCAGCAAAATGATTAGGGTCATGAGCCGACTTAATTTCCGAATGCTTTTTTCTCCAGCCAGCCGATAACTTAAGTCCAAATTGATCAAGATCACGAGAGGACTTGAAATTTGGATATAGATCTATTCCTCCAGCCAATAATTTTAGTCAAAATTGATAAGGATAACAAGACTACTTGAATTCCGACCGTCTGTCTGTTCATTCAAACTATAACCTGCGTAAAAATTGATCAGGATCACAAAACGACTCGAACTTGAGTTCAAAGTGTCTCCATCCAGCCGATAACTTAAGTCCAAATTGATCAGGATCATGAGAGTACTTGAAATTTCGATATATATCTGTTCATCCAGCCGATAACTTTAGTCAAAATTGCTAAGAATGACAAGACTACTTGAATTCCGACCGTCTGTCTGCTCATCCAAACTTTAACCTGCGTAAAAATTGATCAGGATCACAAAACAACTCAAACCTGAGTCCAAAGTGTCTCCATCCAGCCGATAACTTTCGTCGAAATTGATCAAGATCATGAGAGGACTTGCAATTTGGATATAGATCTGTCCGTCCAGCCGATAATTTTAGTCAAAATTGATAAGAATGACAAGACTACTTGATTCCGACCGTCTGTCTGTACATCCAAACTTTAACCGGCGTATAAATTGATCAGGATCACAAAACGACTCGAACTTGAGTTCAAAGTGTCTCCATCCAGCCGATAACTTAAGTCCGAATTGATCAAGATCAAGAGAGGACTTGCAATTTGGTTATAGATCTGTCCGTCCAGCCGATAATTTTAGTCAAAATTGATAAGAATGACAAGACTACTTGAATTCCGACCGTCTGTCTGTTCATCCAAACTTTAACCTGCGTAAAAATTGATCAGGATCACAAAACGACTCGAACTTGAGTCCAAAGTGATCGGAACCACGAAAATACTTAAATTCCTAATGTCTGTCCATCCATCTAAGCGATAACTTGAGTCAAAAATAATCGGAATTAGGAGATTTCTTGAATCCCGAATGTCTGTCTGCCGGTTCAAGTGGTAATTTTAGTCAAAATTGATCGGAGCTACAAAACAACTTAAACTCCGATCCAACTCCAAGCGATACCATGAGTCAAAATTTACCAGGATCACAAAATAACTTGAACTGGGGCCTAAATTAATCAGGATCATGAAATTACTTAAATTCTTAATGTCTGTCTGTCCATCCAAGCGATACCTTGTGTCAAAATTAGACAGGATCACAAAACAACTTGAACTTGAGTTCTAATTGGTCGAACCCATGAAATGATTCAAATTTCGCAAGTTTGTCCAGCCATCCAAGCGATAACTCAAAATTGCCTCGGACCACGAGTCGCCTTGAGTTCTCGACGTTCGTCTAAGTGATAACTTGAGTCAATGATGAGAATTACGAGGCTAGCTGAATCCCGACTGTCTCTCTGTCCACAGAAGCGATAACTTGAGTCCAAGTTGATCGGAACCACGAGTCGACTTGAATTCCGGGCGTCGGTCGGCCTCTCCATCCCAGTGATAACTTGAGTTCTTCTTCCTCTTTACTAGCATAAATACCGCTTACGCGAATATAGCCGAGTTAACAACAGTACGCCAGTCGTTTCTTCTTTTCGCTACGTGGCGCCAATTAGATATCCCAAGCTAAGCCAGGCCCTTCTCCACTTGGTCCTTCCAACGGAGTGGAGGTATTCCTCTTAACTTGAGTAAGAAAACTAATAAGCTGACGTATTTATATACGTTAATGAAGAACTCTGAGTAGCTTGGTATTGCATCGAAGTATTGCCACGCCCACAGAATGCTGTCAATCGTAAATTATATAGTACTAGGGTCAGCCATGTTCAAAATTGAGCTTTAATTCTTCAAGACAGCTAAAATTGTTTAAATTGAACTCTGAATTCTTCAAGATCGCTGGTTACCACATATGAGGACCTCAAGCCTATGGCTGACATTTTACCAGAAATATCGGTCATCATCTTAATAAAATACCCGATTAATATTTTCCTGATAATACTGTAGTCTGGTGTAAAAGTAGACAAAATGGGTTCAGTTAGTCGCATAGTCCTCGTATACCTAATATAAGAATTTTCATACTTCCGGTTTGTGAGATATCTCAAAGAGACTCAGAGAGCATTTGTTTCTGGTGATTATACGTTGTGATGGCAAAAATGGATCAAATACGGTCTATACACATCTTATATAAAGATTTGACTACCTACGGTTGCCTTTACACCATATTTGTTTTTTTTTATAGTAGGAAGAAGCATCGAAAGCCGAAGTGCGGGACTTTAGTCCGCTAAACCTTACCTACTCCCATTTCATGTCTCTCCCATGAGACCACTGGACAAAGTATTACTTCATGTGAGAGAAGCAGATATTTAAGTATCCTCTCTTCACTCTTGACTAACATATATATCGGTCAATATGTAAGATATCTGATCAACATCAATGTATTCTGATAGTTATGCTGTAGTTTGGTGCCGTAAGTAGGTAAAATCGGTTCCTACACTAACCGAAGTTAGCACTCTCTTACTTGTTAAATATACTTACATAATTATATATATTTAAATATCAATCAAAAACAATTGTTATTGAATACAAGATATGCGGAAATGGTAAATCTTTCTTCAAGTTGTTTATATTTTCATAATTTTGCAAATTTCCCTATTGGATTAAGCTAAACGAGTTTTTCATAACTGAAATATCTTCAGCAAATTTAGACATACTCAAGAGATAACAGAATGTAAATGCAATGCTCAAAAATCATACAAATATTTATTATTATTTATGCTGAAGGTTGAATAAGCAGCAAATCACAGCTTTCCACACGGCATTGCAATCCAAGCGCATCTGGAAACACACACTCACATACAAGTTAAGATTACAACTGAATACGATATATGTTTATTAGGGTATCTGTTTTACTCAAGAAGATTGTTTTTCTTTTCTAACGTCACCTGAAGTTTCAGTCATGAATTTGCTATGTTACAAGGCAGTTTTTGCCTTTTGCATTACTTTTTTTATTTACAAAAAATAAAAAGTTAAATTAGTCAAATATACTAATACAAAATTTTCCGCTCTACAAAAATGCTCTTAATAATTTTTTTCTTAAAATTATTCCTTTAAAAGTTATACGCAGTTAAAGTCCGGCATCCAATGTACTGTACTCATGCAGTACAACATGGCGTATGAGCAACACAATGTGCCATATGAATCACTTGTATGAATGCACAGTTTAGTATGAGCATACTTTAACTGCGTATAACTTTTAAAGGAAAGCAATAATGAAAAAAATTATTAAGACCTTTTTTGTAGCGCAGATAATTTTGTATTAGAAAATCACTTCTTTGTAGATCACACTTGTAGATTTACTTGCTTAAAGCGAAATATCAAAAAAACTCATGTTATATATAGGGGAAAATAAATAAAATTTACTCACGGCTTAAATTGAAAATAAAGCGCTTATTTGCGTTAGATACTCAGTTTAAAGACTACTGAAACTTCAAGGGGCGTTTTGAAAAAAAATCGCACACCCTAATGTGTATACATATAAACATATACATGTAGTTATGTGCTTTCCAATCAGTGTCTCAATACGAAAATGATATCTCATTCCCAAAGGCATCAGCTGCAGAAAAAAGACAAACACATTCACACATATACCCACACAGATACATATACGCACACACATCTACATATATAACATGCATTCATATACCCTGGACAGAAACATTCATATACCCACGCACAGGATATTGCAGAGAGCTACGCTAGCGTCTCCAAATGAAAATTTGTTGAGTTGTTGAGTAAGAACGCTCGAAGTGAATTGATTTTCGTGTGTGCGTGTGTGTGTGCTTTGTTTTGCTGATTGAGTGAGCAACAAAAGTGAAAACTGTCAAAATAAACTAGTTTCGAAAGAAATGCACAAAGCAGAAAGCAGCAAAGCACAAAATCGAAATATTATGGCTTATATAAAATCTTATGTGCTTTTCATACACAGTTTGTGCCACAAATGTGAAATTTCGAAATATCTTTTAAACTTTAACAAGTAATTTAAGCGTCTTTGTCATTCCAAAATTGAGGCGTGAGACATTTGAACAAAATTGTAATATTAGTAAAAATACTTTTCCATAATAAAGTCCAAGTAGTGCAGAGACTATCTGCAAAGCTGCTCAAAGCAGGGAGGTCACGCCAGGAGTAGATCCCAGGAGGCGACAGATCGCTATGCACTTGGTTCTCCCTTGGATGTATGGGTGCCTCTGCTTCGGCTGTTCACCCATGTGTCTTGAATCGAACTAGCTTCTCGCTGGTATATAATCTTTAATGCGACGGATATTATGCACTCGAGCTCCAGGCTTTGATTACTGGTTGAATGCATGCTGATTTCGAGATATGCAAAGTCCGTCACTTTTTAAGACCTAACTTTTTTAAACTGCCAATAGTGAATCTATGTGTGTGACCTCCAAGTTGTTGTTGTTGTAGCGGCAGAATTCTGCCAAGTTGTCAGTCCTTGGCCAGATAAAAAATCAAAGTTCGTTCCGGTTACGTAAACCCGACTATCGTAGGAACGTTGCAGGTAGTTTATCTTGCCCTCGTTTGTCACAAGACAAACTCTTTCGTTTCTATTTCTAGGCTGGTAAAGGCTATGCTGACTGTTCCCTTGTTAAGACTTGCGATGTCAATATCTGCTATGTGCCACTGTAGCATTGTACTTGTCGTTTTCTAACAGAAAGTTCCAGGATTATATTGAATAAGACCCATGAGAGGGCATCAACCTGTCTAAAAACCCCTTTGACATCTAAAGGCTCGTAGAGCTCCTTCCCAGTTTTTATGGTTGCGCTCAATGTCATTCTGCAAAACCGGATGAGTTTTGCAGGGCTACCAAATGAAGATTTGGAGTCAAGTAAACATCTCCTGACAATTCTCTCAAAAGCGGCTTTGAAATCGACAAAAAGATGATGAGTGCCGATCTGTTTGTCGTCTCTTGGATTTGAGTTATTGTGAAAATCTGTTTTATGTAGATTTTCTAGGTCTAACCGAGGCTTTCGTGTTCCTTTCATTTATATTTTTATGTGGCGGGAGCCAAAATCCGGTGGCACAACCCCAGCTAGGGAGAAAGTTTCATTGATTACGATTACATAGCGAGCCGCTTGCTCTAAGCCAGACGCCAGCTTCAGCCACATCTCCTGACAGAAAAACGCTACAACCGTATAAAGCTATTAAACCAATAACATCGGTGCTGCTTCTCTCTTAACCGTGACTCTGAGCTCCACGCGGGTTGGTTACTGCATCTCACTCAAAGCTGTTCACGTATCCCGGAGTGTTTCAAGCGGACGCAAGACTAGATATTGAGTATGGTAGCTCAACTATGGCTGCATAACTACCTGTTTAAGTACCCCATATATGTATTTGAGGTTAACATATCAAGTTCTAAAAAGAGGAGCAGTTGGTGACTTCAAAGTTAGGATATAGAAAAATTTTCAAAATTATTTGTTGTTTTAACTCCAAAACCAGAAGGAGCGTGGTAACTTTAGGTTAGTCATCGCAATCGCTACTTGGCTCCCACGTTACTGTTGACAGTCATAACTTCGAAGGCGTAGAGAATTTCGTCTTTCTTGGAATCAGCATTAAAGCCAACAACAATGTCAGACTCGAAACCCAACATATAATAACTCTTAATAACAGGTGCTACTTCTGACTGAGTGGGAGATTGAGAAGTAAAGTCCTATCTCTCAACGAACAATGACCAAACTCTTCAAGACACTCATTATTCCCGTCTTGACATGTGATGCAGAGGCATGGACGATGTCAACATCTGATGAACCTTTGCGCATTGGCAACGGCAAATATCGCCCTCAACGAAACTATCAGCTGTACGAGATACACGACACCATTGACATAGCTCAACGAATTCAACAGCTACGCTGGCTAAGTTAAGTTGTCCGAATGGCTGAAAACACTCCAGCTCTGAGAATACTCGACTCAGTACCTACCGGGGCAAGCAGAGGAAAACATCCACTCCATTAGAAAGACTAGTTAGAGGAGGACTCAGCTAAACTTGAAAACTCCAATTGGCGCCAAACAGCGAAAAGTTGCCTCGACCTATTTTATTTCATATTGATATTTAATATTTTATAATATTTTCAGCAAATCTTGGTTCAAAATTGTCTGCTACTATCATTTCACGCCAGAAAGCTGAAGATCAGTGGAGATGACAACGAAATTGTGACACATCTTAGTCCATAATCCATTTTCGATCACTATTTTGGTATCACAAGTCAAATGTCATCTTAAAAAGAAAATTCGAGGTTTGACAATTAAGTAATGAGACTGATTTTATTGCAGCGCTTGTGGTAAACCTCTGATCTTCAAATTTTTCTTTTTCTTTTTCCTTCGTCCCTCCCCTCTCCATTGGTATATGAACCATCGCTCTAGATTGTTTAGTTCGCCTGCTGCGTCAAGTTGAGTAGACGTGTGTTTGTAGTGGTCGTCACGAAAATGGAAAAACGAAATCAAGAGCAACGCGTCGCGATAAAATTTTGCGCCAGATTGGGCGAAACAGCTTAGGAAACGTACGCTAAAATTGTAAGAGTGTATGGTGATAGTGCTCTTAGTCGTGCCCAGGTGCCAAAGCTCACAATGGTTGTCTTGAGCAAGTCGAAGGTGAAAAAGTTCCTGTGAATTTTTTTGTTTCTTAAAACAAAATTGATGGTCACAGGAACCCATTTTGAGTCGATTACGGACATCCAGGCGGCCGTGACGAGGGTACTCGCGGACATCCCAGTCGAAGCGTTTCAGAAATGTTACGAAGCATGGAAAACGCGCTGAAATCGCTGAATAGCTGCCCAAGGGGACTACTTTGAAGGGGATGGCAGAGTTGTAGATGAGATGAGTTGTTGAGAAACTGATGAGCTGATCGAAAATACTATACCTCACCAAATAACAAATAGATTGATCCCTAAATGGAAACTAAGACTCAACCAAATAATAAGTCCTTTATGAAATTTTTTCATTATTTAAAGAACTTAAGTTAATTTGCGCGAAAGCAATCTTTTTTTTGTCCTCAAAGCAAAATCTGTATCCACTACTTTTCTAAATTATATAATACTTTGAAGCTCTATCTTCTATGATATCGTTTAAATTAAAAACATATAATAAAATCTTGTGAAAATTTTCCGGGATAACTAAAATTTTCAACATTAACTACAGTCGACTTAAGCTGTTTTAATGTACTCCCATAAATAGCAAAATGCGCTCACTTTTCATATGAACTGTGACAATGCAAATATTTAAAAATGGAAATTTTATGCGCCTTTATGGACACACACATATTTATTTGCATATAAAATTGAAAATATAGCATTCGTTGTCCTTCGTTTACTGTTTATGGCCGCTGGCGTGATTACTAGTCCATTTCACACCAACAAGAGCGCAGGCGCCCGAAGCGCCAACAGAGCAAAATTGTATACAAACAAAATATCGAATTTACGAGCGTGATTTTGTGTGACTAAAGAGAGATATATACATATGTATATTTATATGTATTATATATGTAACATATACTGGCTTTTGGGAAACTATTTATGCTGGCACATTTTAGTTACGCCAACAAATAATGTATAGTATATGCGCCAGTGGATTTTTGCTTACCAATGAAATGTCAAAAATTTGTTGATCTTGTAAATACTTGTTTTTTATTTTGTATTTTGCTTGTGTTCTTTTATACACGTGCTACATGTTGCATAAAGAGTCGAATATTTAAGTGAAAACCTATGTCTCGGTATCGAGTCCACCAACTTAGGTTCATGACATAATCCACAAACTTTCATGTTCCAGTGGAATAACGGACGAAATCGGATTACAACCGTGCTTACTTTTGATATAACACAATATTAATTTCCATTTGATTCCTTTACTAAGGTTAGGTAAGATGTCTGATATACTATAGAGATCGCCCGTGGACTGCTACTCGTATATGTAGACCTTTGTGAAGCCAATGTAATGAAGAACTCCTTTGTTCGAACTTTTAATTTAGAAAAACGCTAAATAGCCAATACAAATTTGCACAGGTGTTTAATTTCCATTCCCGCCAGTTCGGTAGAATGTCTGAAGATATGCGCTCCCAAATGCTTATGTCTTGACCTCTCACACGCGGAACAGTTAGGAAGGAATTGTTGAGTTGTTCCCAACTTATTTTCTTCCACACAGCTTCTAGTACCTACCCAGTCTTACAGCATGAACGCCAATAGGGGAAATGTTTGATAAAAGAGAGGCTTTCTTGCGATGCCGCTGTAAACTGGCACACATACCAATCTTATCACAAAGGCAGTCGATTCTATTGATAGCTTTGACTCACCCATAAAGAAACTCACTGCCTTCCTCTACTAATGACTTCTGCCCAACCATAACTCCCTCGTCGGTGCAAGGGCGGAGAATGAGCCACCAAAGTTCGGTTTGGCGACTCCATGATCCAACGGATCCGATATCCAGTCAAAGTGTGTGAGGGTTTTCAAGTGTTCAGACACGTGTTCTTTTAGGTATCCAGATTCTTTGAGCTTGATAGTAACTTTCACAGCCATACATCTTACGACGATGTCTACAAGCAATATGTGCTAGATGGCGTTAAGTGCATTGGTAGGAGTGGACCTGTCACCTGTTGAACGCTCTCGAATTTCCTTGCAAGTATAATCTTTTTTAGAGCCGTCCATTACATAATGACTCTATAGAACATAATAAGCTTGACTAAAATGTCGTATAGTCAGGGCATCAGGGGATCTTGTATCTTTTAGTAAATAAAACCATCTCGTTATTATTTGAGTTGATGGCGAGACCACTTCCGACTGCCCAATTGGTTACGTCGCTGAGGTACCTTAGTACACGGTACTTAGGAACTTTCCATAAGAGCTACATCATCTGCATAGGCAATCACCCGGCTGCAACGATCCTCAAGCGTTTTAAGCAGTTCATTAACGACCAAAATCCATACAAGAGGAGAGAGAACTTCATCACTCACATTTAGTCGTGCACGTGGGTTTTCTCATTAAGTACCAATCACTCTGTCGCACAGAAGACTGGAAAAGAGGTGTTTGAGGTTTGATTCAACCCCAAGACCATTCAGAGCAGTTACGACTGCTTCCGGCAAGCCGTTATTGAAAGCTTCCTAAATATGAAGGAAGGTCTCAACAGCGAGCTCTTTAATCCTAATGGCTCACTCAAGCCATGACACAATAGTAAGCAGGGCGGTATCTACTGTTCTTTAACTTTCTAGTATACAAATGAAGCACCTATGACTTGAAGACCAAAAATTAGTCAACATCGTACTACAAGTATTCAAGCTCCCAGATGTCGGATATGTGGAACCTAGTGAACTTTTTATCGAAAATATCGGTCAATTGCTGATATTTATTATTGAAATTCGGAAAAGTCGCACGAGGGTAAAATGTTTGGTTATGCCGGAACTTAGCCCTTCCTTAATAATTTTTTTTTTTTTTGGTTTTTTGTTTTTCATTTCACAAATACTTGCAAGCTTTCGTTTCACTTTCTGTTGGCCAAGCTCAGCAGCAAAGTTAAAACATTAAAATAAATATACAAAGTAGAAACAAACCAAAGTGACACTTTGACATCTGTCAAAATATACAGCTACACAGTGTCACAACTACAAATAAAGTAAAAACGAAAGAACAGGGAAAATTACAAGCAAAAGCTGGACGACGGACGAAGAGAGCGATATTAGAACTCAGTCACAAAGGGCAAGCAAGGAAGCAAATGACACTTTTACTCATGTATTTTTGTTGATAAATTTTGGCTCTATTTCTAGGGAGTGTCCTAATATATTATATTATATATGTCAATGTACAAAACATTTATATGTATATAACTGTATATATATGTACGCTTGCACCAAGAAACTACAAATTTCTTATAATACCATCCAAATCGCCATAAGCGCTGCAAACGCAGACGCTGTGCCACAAGCAACACTTGCTTTGGCTTTACGACTTTCTTGGCGAGTGTGTTAAACGCCCAGAAGTATGCTATAAAAATTGAAAATAAGCTTGCTTTACTTACCGGGAAATGTCAAATAAGAGTAAAAAGTTGGTAAACTCGAACAAGGCCATAAATGTCAATAGAGTGTCTGGGGGAGTTTAAGCACGTGCGATGTTATAAAAATACGCTTAATGATAAGCGCTGTGACACACGAGAGTAGAGTGCATAGTTGGGTTAGTTTATATTTAGCTGAGTTGAAATTCCAACAACTTGCGTCTCAATAATCGTAAAATTGAGTTGTTGTGGCTAACCATTTGTTATTTAATATTTTGTTGTTTATTTGCGTTGGCCATTAACTTTATGGCTTTGTTGTGATTTTATGTAGACTCAATAAATGGAAAGAAAATTGGTTCAAAGGAATAGCGCAAAATTAAAACTATGGATTTCCGCATTAAACGATGTCACATATTATAAATAGTCAATATATCGCATTAAGCGGTGTCTACTTCTTCTTCTTCTTCTTCTTTGGCTCTACCATCGTGAGCCGGTGTGGGCCGGTAACACAAAACTCTGCTGGTTGCCTCTATACTTTGCGAAGTCATGCCAGTTGTACATCCAAAGTGTAGACAGGCTACTATGTACTTGGTACTTCCATTGGATCCGTAGAGCCCTTGCTTCTTTCATCCTCCTATGGGGCTCGAATCAAAGGATGTTTCTCTAAAGCACAGTCTTCCTTGCGTATAACATGTCCTAAGCAGAACATTCGTTGGATTTTTATGCACTTAAATATATTCAAGCTGTCTTCGAACTCATATAGTTTATGGTGCCATCTTCTTCGGTATTCATCCCCCACGCAAGGCTACAAAGACCTTGCGAAGAACTGTTCTTTTATATACTCGAAGTGCTTTCTCATTTCGGTTCCTTAGCTTTCATGTTTCACATAAAAGGACGGGAAACTTATAGAGCAACATTTTAGTTGGTCGAGAGAGGAATCTACTTCTCAACTGAATGCCAATACCAAAGTAACACGGGTTGGCACGAGTTATTTTGCGCTCGCTCTCCGGGCTTAGATTGTTGGTGGTATTCATTGCAGAACCCATGGCGAACTTCTTCAGTTTTTTGTCAAATTTATAGCTGCCAAAAGTCGTGAAGAATCTTTGAGTGTTCAGATTAGCGACACATATCACTTTTTCCAGCATTATATTGTGGAAGCGCACTAAGAGGATTGAGCTGGCTTAAAACTTAGTATGGTATCGAGCGGCTTGAAGAGGTTCTTACCGCTTTTAATATTGCTGATTAATGTGCTCAACGACATTTCGCGCAACTGCGTAAATTCCGCATAGAACTTCATGTAGACCTGACGTCGATAATGCATAGATGTTTCAATCTCAGTCTGGCAAAAGCCGGCTAATATATGTAAACTTGGCAAGATGATTCCAGCACACTTTCCATCACACAGCTTTGGTATCTATTGAATATATCACACAAGATCGACTTTGCTAAGTCCAAGTAATTCGGAGGACCTCTTACGATTTACTTTGAACCAAAAGGATTTCGCAGTCGTAGAAGTTCTGGTTGATGACCAGCGCCAACCAAAGGTACTGGAAGTTCGTAGGTCCAGCGATAAAACGCAAGAGGAATCGGACAACAGACTCGCTTCCTTTTGGATGAAACTCCCTCTTAGCAAGGTCATCGGCTTTGCAGGTTCCGGCATTTCCACTCTGACCAGCCACCTATACAAGTCTAAAATGAAAAAAGCTTGAATCTGTTGCTAATGAGGTCATGCACTGCTTGACTAGTTTTGAGTGCGCAGTCAACGAGCTCAAAGCCGATATGGCTGCTCGACTATCGGAAAGAATGCACGCCTGTAAATGCCCAAAAAATAAGGTGACACCAATTTCTTCCCCTTCAAAGTGATCCCGCCCCGATGCAATGCACTTATGCCAACGGATTTTCCAATCTTCGAAACACTGGTTGTAGTCACTTTCCGGGATGTCCTTCAGTTCCGTCTTCGCTGCGGCTTGAATCTCCTCTATTGTATAAAAACGGTGTCCACAGAGCGGTCTTTTGAGCTTGGTGAACAGCCAGAAGTCGCACGGCGCCAGATCAGGTGAATACGGTAGTTGCGGAACGATATGGGTTGAGTTTTTGGCGAAATTATCACAAATTATGAGGGAAGTATGGGATGGTGCATTATCGTGGTGTAAAAATCAAGAATTGTCTTTCCTCAATTCCGGCCTTTTTAGGCGGATAGCGTTACGCAAACGACACATAACGTTCAAATAATATTCCTTATTGACTGTTTGACCGGTTGGAAGGAATTCATAATGCACAACACCACGATAATCGAAGAAAACAGTCAACATGACCTTGATTTTTGAGCGACTTTGGCACGATTTTTTTGGTCTCGGCTCTCTTTTGGTACGATATTCGCTCGATTGATCGCTTGTTTCGGTGTCGTAAGCATAGATCTAAGTCTCATCGTCAGTTATAATGCATTTCATAACATCCTGGTAGTCGTAAAACATCGTTTCACACACTTCAACGCGACGCCTTTTTTCCAAAAAAAATCAATGTTTTCGGTACCAGTCGAGATTTAACGCGCTTGAGGCCCAAAACATCCTTCAAAATGATATTGGCTGAGCCTTTCGATATGTCAACTTCATCAGCAAGGTCTCTAATTGTTAATCGACGGTTTTTCAACACCAAATCTATGATTTGTTGAACGTGAGCTTCGTCGGTTGAGGTTAATGGTCGCCCTGGACGCTCTTCGTCTTCAACACGTTCACGGCCGGCTTGGAAGTCACTATACCACTTGTAAACATTTTTTTTTAGACATAGCCTCATCACGAAAGCCTTTCTGCACCATCCTCAACGTATCCGCAGCAGAAAATTGATTCCGTAAACAAAATTTAATGCAAATTCTTTGCTCAACAAATTTCGACATCGCAAAAAACGAATAACTCACTTTTAGCAGCTCACAAAACAACACGTATCTCAAACACTAATGAATATTTTGACATAAAATTTGACATAAATGTGACTGACAGTACTGCCAATCTAAAAACAAATAATTCTTCAAATCCGCGCGCAGTTTAAATTCAAATGTTACCTTATTTTTTGGGCACACCGCTAACTTGATGCCAGCGACCTCCGCTTGAAGAATTATCTGGTAGCCTGCAAATGCCATAGAGTTATTACAGAGCTTCCAACAAAATAAACCTCAATCGTAACTTCGATCCTTCCGTGAAAAATCTCACTGCACCTCATCTCTAATTGCTCATAGATGTGAGAGCAGAGAAAGAACCGTCATATGGAATGCAAACAGATTAGTGCAGAATTTCAATGTGTTCGTGGCCGGGTATGAATATATACACCACCTTCTCTAAATCCCTAATAAAGAAATAACTAAAATTAAGCAGATTTTTTGTAATCTTTATCTACTTATGTCGTTTTACAGTCTCAGTCTTCAAAGCATATACAAAATTGCTTACAAATCCGTAATTATTCTTACTTCAATAAAGTTTTTTGAAAACTTAAAGAAATTCTTCCATAAAAATATTCCACAATTAATAGTGAAAAATTTAAGGACATTCAAGTAAGAAAAATTCGCAACATATGTATAAGAGACTGCAATACTCTTTTCATTTCAGAGTTACTCAAGTCATCTTCCACTGCATTTCTTCGCTTTGAAGTCCGACAACAGCAAAGCTCTGTCTCTCTTTTTCGCACATTTCATTTCATTTCCTGTGTCTTCTATTCATATTTCCCGCCTCAACTCCTTGCTTTAATGCCATTCTATATTTTCACACTCAATTACAAATCGCAAATAACTGTTTCTTTTGACTGCAAAGGCGGCTTTGAGCAGAGTTGTACTCAAAAGTAGATTTCTTATTGCTCGGAATGCTTTTGTACTTAAGCTCCCATGCAGTTGTGTGTGTAAAAAGGAAATTGAAATGGAAACTATTGCTTTGATGGCAATAAGGAATTATCTGGAAAATGTAAAATATGCAGCACAAAATTGTAAACAGTAACACAAACAATTCAATGGAAAACTATCGCTAACGAGAATTTCAGAGTTGCTACAGAACAAAATATATTGAGACGTAAGCCCACAGAGAGCTTAGCTAATCAATATTCAAATTTGTTTTCGTATTTCTCGATTTAAAAGAGATCGAAGTGAATTCAATTATTTGCATAAAAATCGGAAAATATAGTAAGTGAATTCGAGCAGTATGTCACTCATGCAAATTTCTATGGATTTAGCCTACAAACTTTGTATATGATTTGGGTGATTGGCCACAGCAGTATTGAAGGAAATTGTAAGGCTTAATGGATGAGCTTGCTATGACAGGTACTTAAGTCTCACTAACTACGAAATGGGGATGGTTAGGAGCTGCGTTGACTTTTTGTGATTTACTACTGAACCGTTGGACCTAATACCGGTTTAGTAAGAATTGCAAGTTTTTTCTGGACCAGGATAAATCAGAAGAGGTCTAGGAAACTGTTTGAATAGCTCAGCCGACAATTCATTGACCCGGAAAACTTTGTAGTTCTTCAGACGAGTAATTGCTATTGGGATTTCTTCATGGTCGGGCAATGGAACGTCCGCTCGATCATCATCGATTGAGAAATCGAGTTCACCGTCTCATGGTGTAATGCTTTCACGGCCATTCAGCAGGCGGGAGAAGTGTTTCCTTCACAATTTTTGTATGCCCTGCGAATCACTTCTGTCTGGTGTCTGTTGCGATTGCCGGTTCACTACGTCGAACCTTCCTTATGTTTGTTGACGTGTGTTTTTTGCTGCACAGTGGCGGAGGCGTATCTTGGTTGCAATAAGATAGTGATCCGAGTCAATGTTAGGACCTCGGAGCGTACGCATATCTAAAACAATGGTGATATGTATTCCGTCTATCACAACATGATCGGTTGGTAGCTTTTCGATCCGTAGACAGCCAGGTAGCTTGGTGAATTTTTCTATGCTGGAATCTAGCACTATAGATTACCATATTTCGGGCTCAACCCATTTGGGGATGTTTCATGATATCATGCCGAAGATACTTTCTTTGTCCACCCTGGCGTTAAAGTAGCCCAGCACGCTTTTTACATCGTGGCGGGAGCAGCCCATCTTCCTTCCCTTCCGTCGGGGCGTGAACGCAAATCAGCGATTTATTGAAGAATTGTGGCTTGGCGTTCATCCACCTTGGTGAATGCCAGGACTCGGCGACGGAGTCTCTGTTCTATGACGAATCTCACACCGAATATGCGCTCCTTTATGTGCCCAGAAATGGCACAAGGGCCTACTCGCCTCAATTCTCCAATCTTCATATTCTCCGCTCATAAAATATATCTTTGGTCACATCGTCCTTCTCTTCCGTCGGGGTATGGGCGTCGCCTCAATCCTTGTCGCGTTCATCGCATTCCTTGGAAGGCGTTGATATCAGCCTTTACGCTAACGAGGACATCAACGAGCTGGGGCCGGACCTAACATTCCAGGTGCATACCCTTAAATTGTTTGCAGGGATGACACCCCTTAGGCTGTTTTCTTTTTTTCATTGAGGATATTTTTTTAAGCTGGGTGTCCCTTCGAACGCATATTTTCTGGCTAACCAGAGGATACTTGTTCTAAGATCGGAAGCCATGAGCTACTTGAACCATATGTAATAGAATCGACACTTACGCAAACTACTACGCTTCCTCCTCCAACTTTATAGTACCACACGATAATATAGGTTATCGTTCTAGATGGTTATAGTAGGAAGTAGAAATATACCCAAGCCCGTATTTATTTTTGATTGACATAACAAAAACCTAAAAAATTGAAGACGGTTCAATTGGACGTTCTATGACGTAAGATTTTCCTCCATCTTACTACCTTTTGAAGAGATACATCAATTCAATAATGAGAAGATGGTACTATCCAGTTGAAAGTTCTTTTTCGGTATAATATCGACGAGGTTAGGCTATCTAAGTGAGAAAGATAAGACCGCCAGAAAACGATTTCACGTTGGCCACTTTTCTAGTATTATATTCTATTTAATACAGAGCTCTATAGAACTTTCGAAAAAGTAAACCCAAAGTTAATTCAATTAGTGACAATTTCACTAATCTTTAATTTGTTTTTAAGAAACATAGGTATATTTGTTTGTCTAAATGAGCAAAGAAAGTTGTAAACTTGAGCTACCATAATAACTCTACACAAGGCCCTACCCGATTCAATTATAAATTCATATGTTTATATGTATACATAAGTACGTATGTATCTGTAATCTGTTATTCAAACGAGGCAAAGTCAAAGAAGAAAATAATTTAAGGGCAACACATGCAAATATATAAATATCAATATACATATATATCAAAGAGTACATACATATGTATTTCATAGTAGCTATTGCCTTAGGTATTCATATGATTATATCTGCCTCATTGTTCGTCGTCTTCTCTTTGCTTATTTGCTCGCCTGCCTCTATGCGCCTCGAAATGTTGCATTGGCTCTGCTGCTGAAGGAAATGACCGCATTTCGCAGTGGCACGCGCACAAGTGTCTCCTGTAATTTTCACTACATACAACGCTGCGCCAGCATCTTCAACACGCGCCTGAGTCAAAGTCACACAAGAGCACATAGCCTCCGTTTTCTATACTTGCAAGGGGTAAGTGTGCAACACGTCGTCATGGAATGCGTTGCACACAAGACCCCTCATGCCATGGCAATGGTGCACGTGCAACGCTCTTGACCTACATGCTTGGAATATATTTATTGTAATGATTACAATGGAATGCATGAAAAAGGATGCTGCAATAAAAAAACAGTGTAGCATGAGATAGAGCAAAGGCAGAGAGAAAGCCTCTCCACGCTGTGACATGCTATGCTTTGTGTTAAAGGACAAATGGCAACAGTTAAATAGAGGAGTAATGAAATGATAAGAATGCGGGCGAAAATGTCAGGTTTATGACTTTTTATTTGAATGGATCACAGTAAGGAGTAAGTGGGACATATAAATATATGTTTTGGGTGGGAGCTGATAGAGCAAACATGGAAGTTAAGGGGGTATTCTAGGCAATAAATATTTTTAATATCCATTTTGTCATTAGTTATTTATTAATTTTTGAAGAGTACAGAAAAAAATTAAAAACTAAAAAAAGTAAAAAACTTCAAAAATTATGAGCTGACGAAGTGGGGGATCTCTAAAAATTTCCACGTGATCATGCCCATGATTTCAACCCTCCCAGCTATCTGAAACCAAAAAAAAACAAAAGATTATTAATCTAGAATAATGTCGCAATGGCCGGAACTACGGAAAAGTGGGAAACATTTTTTTTTTTCACAAAATGGCGCCTACCTAAAAAAAAGTTTTTTTGGATCACTTTTTCTGACTATTTCGAATTTTTTAAAAATAAAAAAAATAAAAATTTGGGGGTGGGGCTAGTTCAAACCATAGAAAGGCCTATAAAGAAGACTCTATAAAAATTTCAAGTAAATCGGTCCAGTAGAACCTGAGAAATCGTGGGCATCGTTCCGAAAAAGTCAGTTTTAAGAAAAACGCGTTTAAAGTTTCGCGTTCCGGCCGAACCAATTTGGATGCCGGGTCAGAAAAATGCCAATATCTCCAAAAATAAATTGAATTTTGAAAAATCCTCCCAGAGATCAGGAAATTCAATTCAAAACTCAATCAAAAAACTCAACTCAAGACACCTACCTCAGGAAAATCATCTCAAAGAACTCAAAACTAGAGACTCAGCTCAGGAAATTCAATTTAAGGAACTCAACTCAAGAAATTCAACATAGGTGTGAGCGATCCAGTAAATTCTTGCATTGAGCGTTTGCTAATTGCATTGATTTAGTCGACTCAGGAAACTCTACTTAAGAAACTCAGCTCTGAAAACTAAACTCAAGAAACTCTGCTCAGGAAATTCATCTGAAGGAACTCACCTCTGGAAATTTAATTCAAAGAACTCAACTTAAGAAATTCAAGTCAAGGAATTTAGAAGCTTTTTGCCATTAAAAAGGTTCTAGGATTGCTCAGCGTTTGCTGAATACTATAAAACCCCGCGGATCCGTTAGCTCCACAAACCTGATCTACTTTAAGAAATCTAACTAGCTTACCTTTTTTAGTGTAATCTCTATAATCTCATTTCTTTAAACACAATACTTGGATCCTCATAAGCAAAACTGGATCTGTTTTTATCCAGCGAAGTACTATCAATTCGGCAGTATTCGACAAACTTATTAGGGCCTACTCGCCTCAATTTTCCAATCTTCTTATTCTCTGCTCATAAAATATATCTTGGGTTACATCGTCCTTCTCTTCCGTCGGGGTGTGGGCGCCGGCTCAATCCTTGCGGCAATCAATTCGGTAGTATTCGACAAACTTATTGGAGAAATGCTTTCTGGCACTAAGACAAAATTGCAACTGAGATTCCAAAAATGGTTCTCAGGTAAAGTTAGGCGGAAGCTTAAAATATAAGCTATGAAATAATTGGAGTTTGAAATTTTGAGTTCATTTTGCCTCTCTTGTACGGTTCAAAATAAGTAATCCAGCTACACATATATAAAGATAATCAATTTGAGGGTCTAAGAAGACTATATTGGCTTTACTAGTAATTAAGAAATTTATACGAAGCCTTATCGAGCAACAGTATAGGGAGAAAAAGAGAGAGAGAAAAAATATATCGTGCTCTGTTAGACCCAAAAACAAACCTGATCGTAGCAGTCTTCAACAACAAGAAACCACTAAGAGATAACTTAGTTTTCCTTATATTTGAAAGCTCGAAAATCTTAAAACAAAAATTGTGATTTTTTTAATTCTTTTCTACAAAATATAACACCCTGTGTCAAGGTCTAAAATTTCACCTGCACATTTTACTTCACCTGCAGAAGCCACAGTATTTCGTAATACGCTCGGAAAAAATAAGCCATGGCATATATTTTGTGGTGAACAAAGTAGAATATGCAAACGTCACTGACGCTGAGATAAGCGCTTGTCAGTGACACACGACGTGACGTACGGAACTTGAGCTACTCGGTAAATAAAAGAGAGAAAAAATAAGCAACAATTTACCGTGGCTGACAACGGAGACAATTCAAACTCAGTTAAGATGTAAA
This sequence comes from Bactrocera correcta, assembly GCA_027475135.1. Taxonomy (NCBI): domain Eukaryota; kingdom Metazoa; phylum Arthropoda; class Insecta; order Diptera; family Tephritidae; genus Bactrocera; species Bactrocera correcta. Next base: position 33,977,741 of record CM050327.1, read on the forward strand.
TAAATGTGTGTAGAATTAAAGAACTGCTGGGAAATTTCAATTTCTTGATGTTATTTAGCCAGCTTTAACCCGTTGAAAATGTTGTTGAGTCGATTGGATCGAAAATTATATGCTTTATAGAAAGATAAAATTATGTTATCGATATTAAAATAAAGAGAATACGATTTTTAAGTAATAACTATTGGCTCTGTTTCTCCTTATAGTGATTTTTCCGCAGGAAGCATTTTTTTGAGATCTGAGAAGACAAAAAAATCGTTGAGGGCAAGATTTGGAAAATTCACGGGTTGCGGAAACAATTCAAAGCACAATGTGGCAACAGACAATCCATTCGAATAACTGTTGATTGAACTCCGGTGTGAAATGATGGAGACATGTTTCATCTATTGTCACATATTGACTCAAAACCTCCTTTAGAGTGCCTGCTATCTCGAACAACCTCACTTTACCGTCATCCAAAATTATTTTGTAGACTTTTTGATACTTTTTCGATAACAACCTCCTTTGGGCGTCTACTCAGTACACCGTTTTCAGTGCTCATTTCACCACAACTGAACTTAGCATACCAATCCTTGATGGTTGTTTTTCTAGGAACAGTGTCCGGAACGTAGTTATCAAGCCAAGTTTTTGCTTCAACTGTAACTTTGTTAATGATAAGCTCAGTGGAGGCAACTTATCTAAAAATGTTTCAACAATTGTTGCTAAAACTCGTTCAGATGTATGTAAATATATAAAAAACGATTTGAAGGTAGAAAAAGTCCCGAAAAAGTGAAGTAAACCCCCTTAAGTTTCTAAAAACTTTCCTACAAGTCAACAATAATGCTTTTGTTATATCCCACTAACCTCACAAGCTCCAAAGCAAATAGAGAATGCAACAGTTTCGTGCGAGCTTGCTGATGACCCAAGCAATTGGTCAACGTGACACGCAACCACTTCAGCAGATATGTGTTTTTTTCGCTCTCACATATGTTTTCTTTTTTGCTCTCACATATGTAGGTACATATTATGTATTAAAGCAGCTCATGTAGCCCGCATGCACTTGCATGTTTCTTGCTGGCAAACACTTATAAATCAGCGCCATATTTTCAGCTTTGCAGGATTTCAGTTGCGCACAAATGGATGTTTATGGTATAGTTTTTCTCGTAACACTCGCGTCGTATATTTTCCAACACTTATCTGTTTTGAGTTTCTTGCAGTTTTTTATTTGCTCTACTGTGCAATCTAACGACGGCTAATGCGAGCTATCAGCAGCATTGCACTCACTCCGGATGAGAATGGGCGCCGACGAAAGTTCGCATGTTTTGGTTAGGCAAAATTTAGAGTGTGTGTGAGGGTGATCTTGTAGACTGTGGGATTGATTCGAAACTGTTTGGAGTTTAAATAAAAATGTTTGGATCCCCTTGATCATTTAGTCGATCTTCAGGAGGACCACCGAAAATAAGTGTCAGACAGTGAGTTTGTGAGTGAAATTGTCTCAAACCCAAACATCAAAAAAATATCGTATGTTAATAGAAAAAAATGAGCTCGGGTAATGGTCGAACAACTAGTCAAAATATAGATCTTTAACAAAATGCCAGTTCTTTGTGAAAAACTTTACACTTCATATTGGCTTACCCAAAACTAAATGATTACCAAAAATATTGTCGCTTCTATCATAAACGAACAAGTTTCTCTAAGCCGATAGTGTGAAAAGTTCAAGTCAATTGGGTTAGCCGTTTCGAAAAATTTTTCCAGACCCTTTCTGAAAGCAGCATTACGAGATAAAGGAAACCTTGGAAACCCATTACACTAAGGAAAAAGTACCTGCAAGTACGCTTAAAGCTCTGAAAATGTTTGTCGAATTAATTTCAAATTTTCGAATTTTCAAATATAGGTATGTGCATTAGAGCAGGTTAATTTACAGGGATCCAAAAAACTGAAAAATTACATATGCGGCAACTCTTCCACGGATCATTCTGAACAACTTTGCCTGAGAGACTAAGGGTCTAAAACCATTTTCGAATCAACAGCTTTTAGCAATCCTAAAAATTTGTAAGTTTTTTCATATATCTGAATGAAATTTAACTCGGCAGATCAGACAACTATAACACATAACCCCCCTACAAACGACCATTCAGATTAAGTAACCTTTGGCTAAGAAATGGCTAGATCGAAAGCGGTCTTAGGTCAATAGTTTCTTAAGCAGAGCTGTTCAGAATAATCCATAGCACATTTCGCGCAAATGCGGTTGTATTGAAAAAAATACTGGCCCACCCTAATGCAACGGGTTTTTCAATAAGGTTGCTATAAAAGCAGACCGATATGGACAGCAAACGAAGCCATATTTTTTCCCGGTTCTTTTAAAATTTCTCTTCAATAAGGTTAGCCATTTCATCATGGAAAGATATAGGAACGAACGAGTCGAAATTATTAAAATTTACTACCAAAATTCGGAGCTAGTGGCCTCAACTTTAAGAGCGCTACGTCCAATGAACAGTCGTCTTAATCGTTCTGTCAGATCAACAATTGAGCGTCCAATGGAAAATCCATAGGCACAATACAAAATGTTCCCATGCCAGTGAGAGAAGGAACTTCTCGTAGTGTCGAGAATATTGCTGCCGCTAGCGCATCAGTTGAGGAAGACCCAAATCAGTCTCTTACACGTCATTCTCCCGCGTTGGGCAACTCAATGACGTCGTTGTGGCAAATTTTGCGAAAAGATCTTTTCCCACATCCTTACAAAATCAAATTTACGCAAGAACTGAAGATTTGGCTCTTCAGCGATAAGACTCCATACATATTGGTATCGAATGTACTTTCACAGGAATAAAGACATTTGCGGCGGTGATGATTTTTAAGCTATAATTTTTTCTTTACTGGCGTAGACACCGCTTCCACAATTATAGTCGAGTTAACAACAGCTAAGCTGTTTACGCTTTTTTATTGGTAATGTTTTTACGTGGCGGGTCCCAAACTCAGCGCACAACTTTGTGGAAGGAATGTTTCGCCTTCTCACTTTAGCTCGCCTTTAAACAAATATTTACTGGCTACCCTGAGGATACTTGCTAAAAGACCGGAAGCCGGGAGCTGCTTGAACTATGTGTAAAAAAATCGTTTCTGACCACTCCAAAGTGAATGACAATCAGATAACTTTCCTCACTTACATACGTGAACTTCTACACATGACTCCATCCTCTAAGCTAATTATTTAGATCTTAAAAATCTCCAACCAAAATAAAGCGTTCGAAAATAGGCATTGTAACTTTAAGCTTTTTGACATTTCGTAGAACAAAGTCCTTAAGTTCACAGTTAACTCGACTTAAGACATTCTCTCACACAATTACAAGTTTTCAAAACACACTTACTCTTCATGCAACCGCATCGTCGGTATTTATTCATATTTTTTTCCCTTGAAGTCTTGCCAACTTGCGAACTTTTATTACTACCCACATCTCTATGGAACGAAAGTTTCTGTTTGGATTTCAGTTGCGCCACTCCATGCGAAAAAGCTAATAAAACGTTAGCTTAATGTTGGCTCATTTATTAGGTTGGCGTGCGCGCTGCGGGCGGTGCGTTTTTGCGCGGTGTCGTTGCAATATCCACAATTTATGTTAAATGAAGAGAGGCATTAAGACAAATACCTTCGTTAGTTACGTGATAATTTCATGATGCAATGATAAATATTCGCATAAAGCGTAAATGTGTAAAGTCAGATTAATCATTTTGTAGCAGTATAATCCTTGAAGTAATCTCAAGTCACTTGAGTGGACTGCTAAAAGTGAAGACGTTCAACTTAAAAAATGCTTAAGAGTTAATAGAGCGAAATCATTTAAAAGGAGTTATCTTCAAGAGATGACGAACCAATGCGAAGCTTTATCGAGCCATATTTTAGAGAAAGAGGGAGATAAAGAGATTAGAAAACTATATCAACATCTTTTGCATGCAATAAACTCACAACTTCTGACGAACCTTTGAACCCTTAATACAATTCATAAAATAATACAAAATCGCTCCCCAAATCACTTGTGACACCGCAAAAGAGGCATCCTATACTCGTACCCATTGCTTTGAGTCACCTTGAGTAAACAATTAATACTTCAACTCGACAGTGAGAACTTCAAGATCGTCTGTTACACAGACGACTACAGGGCTGTCCACTGTTTAGGGATGAATCATAATTGCCTATCAAAGAAAAGGGCCTTAAGGTCTACGCCAACTGAACGGAGTGTAAGGGCCTAACTGTCAGTTCAGAGAAAACAGAATTCTGTCTCTTCACTAAAAGGACACAATGTAATTTCGCCTCCGAAAGCCTCTCGAATCCTTTCAAATATCTTGAGTTTTTGTAGGCAAAAACTAAACTGTAAATAACATATTGAGGGCAGGACTTCCAAAACCCCTCGAATCTGGAACTCCTGCAGTAGACCGCTTGCCTTAAAGTCAGATTTACGACTCTAAATGGTCTATTGGCTCTACACAAGTGTCAACCGTCCATACTGTGGTATGGTTGGTAGTACTGATGCAACAGGTTTGCCTCCTGGGTAGTGCGGACGCAATAAAAACTATTACAACAAAGACTCTGGAGGTTAACCTCGACATCCAGACAATACAAACTAGCTTCTATACTACTACTAGCTATGTATTACTGGATGAAATTTAGAGAGAGTTTGTCAAAAACTCAAACCCCAAGGCATGACTGGATAAACAGAGAACTTGAATATCTTAAAAGTGCCTGAGATCGTTAGTCAAATAGCTTGACTATTTGAATTTTTCAAGAACTTAGGTTAGATTGAAGGATATACGAGTGTGAGTGAGAATAGATCTTAGGGTTGATCCTCGCCCCAAAAGTATCGAAGGATTCCACTTTAATAGTTTCAAACCCTGATCCTTTGTAAAAACAAAAATTCCCATATATAGGTCACTAGACCCTCATGAGTCGCCGAAGCGTTTCATGAGCTTAGGTTAGATTGAAGGTTTTACGAGTATAGACTTAGGTTAGATCGTAGGATTGATCGTCGCACCAAAAGTAGCAAAGGATTCCACTTTGAGAATTTCGAAGGTTAGTCCTTTGTAAAAATCAAAACTCCCATTTATAGATCCTCATACCCTCATGAATCGCCGTAGCGATTCGAGCTTACTACAAAATTATCAAAGACACTAAATTCAACCATAGTCTGGCCCACAGCTGAACAATGGAACAGAAAGAGGCTAGATTGTTCCACCTGGCCTTCCTTCCCAACATAGAGCTTTGCCAAAGGTATCCGACAAGATAATTAGCCGCACCGTGCAGTGCACCCACATTTGCGGCAAGATGGACTTTGCCAAGCGCATATAGTTTAGAGGATCTCTTGCCTTCTACTCTGAGCCAGAAATATCTCACAGCCGCATAGGTTCTGGTTCTTGTTGTTGGCGCGTCACTATTCTGCCGAGTTGACAGTCCTTGACGGGACAAAAAGTCCGAGTCTGTTCCCGCTTCGTAAACCCGACTGTCGTGGGAATGGTTCTGGTTGCTGAAGAGCGCTTGCCAAGCTCACGCAAGGTCAACAGATCCTGCACTAGAGCACAAGTGGACAACGCACCATCAACTTGTTCTCAGTGTGAACAAATTGTGATCTCTAGCAAATCAGTCAGCTTTGCGCTTCCGACGTGACCAGGCATCTAAATAATTCGGATAGCAATAGTTGCATGATGGTGTATATAAAAAAGTCCAACACTCCTGGACTAGTCTTTACCGTTATTTTTTCATAAAGTCATGAAAACAAGAGAGAATAAAAACTTCGAAAAAAAAGTAAATAGCATTCCGTCCAAGGAAAAGTAATTTCTTCAATTTAACAACACAATATTATGATTTGATTAAACTCCAAGAATTTCTGGTTTTATATGCAGCAGAAATTTAATCTCAACAAAATAATAATAACAACAAACAAGTAAGAAGAGTGGAGGCTTAGCAGCACAACGAATGAATTATTATGCAAACGTAGGCAAAACACGAACAAAGCCACAAAAGTTAATGAAATGCAGCGACAGAAGGAAATTGAAACCGCAAAATAGATTTTAGAGAGGAAAATAAGCAGAGGAAATGGGAATTATTGAAAGGAAATTCTGTATATATCCGCATAGGCATATGAAAAAATATTCGCTTGCTATTAGAGTATGTAATATATGTGTGTACACTACTACTACTTGGAATGGACTTATATACATAGGTGTATATGTAGTCTTTACATATAATATTACATAATGCATACTTATAAGCTCTCGAACACATGGATAATAATTTTGGCAAATTTAATATGGGAAGTTGTCTTAGAGACAATTTACTGGAAGGATAGGAAGAGGAGCGAAAATATCTTTTTTTTTTCCGTTTTTGATTTAAAAAATATAACAACAATACAAAACACAATAAATTTTCATACATTCCCTGCACTCATCTCCCTTAACACGCGCAAAAAGTTCCAATTGATTTAATAAATTCCGAGTTGCAGGTGCAAAGTGGCATGCTGGCGCAACTTTTATTAATAACGACAGCACTCGGCTAAAAGCTGCACGAGCATACCTATACTCGCGTGCTGGTGCAATTGAAAGTGCTCTTAGCTCGCTTTTACCTTTCGCATTTAGCAACTAAAATCTCAAAGGCATCACGTGCACTTGGCTAACCCGCTTGGGTGCATCCCAGACATGCTGGCATTTGGACAACAAGCTTTTTGTTTGTATGTAGTTGTATTCTCTGGGTATTCGTTGGTGGCATGCAGCAGCAAAGGTTGCATTTTACTATTAATTAAATTGCTTTGTGGTAGCGCGAATCCCCAAACGCTTTTACTTGCCATCGACGGCGATAAATCAAATTACGAATTCATTGTAGAGTGCCTTCGAATTTGATTTCCATAAATTATACCGTGAAAGCAACGAAAAATAACAAGGTTACGGGATAGCTCTATTTCTATTGGAAAGTGTTGCATTGAAATACTTTTATCGTGAATAAAGGTAAGCTAAAGCTTAGGTCTAAATAGCATGCGAGTTGTATTTGTGTTAGAGCGTTTTGGTGAATCAGAAAAGAAATAAAGCGATGCCACAATATTTTTTAAGCTTTTTGAGGCTTTTCGTTAGATGATACTACTCGCCAGGGGCATATGATACAGGATGTTCATAACTAACATTTATGTATAATATATTAGCCAAAATCGTATAAATCTGTTTATTGATTTCCAGCAAGTCTTAAGTGAAAACTTAAAATATGGACAAATAAATGTAGTTCTATTACAGTGCTACCAATCCTTTTGAATAACTAGGATAATGTGTTCGATACGCTACTCTCTTACGCTTAGCGAATCAAATGCAGCTTTTGTCTACTTCAGAAATTATTAAACAAATTCGAAAGAAAACTAAAAAAATATTTTTGAAAAAAAACTTATAAAAATTTTTTTAAAAAAAATTATTATTTTTGATAAAAAATATTTTAAAAAAATGTTAAAAAAATACTCTTCAGAAATTATTAAAATTATTTGAAAGAAAACTAAAAAACTATTTTTGAAAAAAAAAAATTTTAAAAACTGTTTTAAAAAATTATTACAAAATATTTTTGATAAAAAATTCTTAAAAAATATTTTTGAAAAAAATATTTAAAAAATACGCTTCAGAAGTTGTTAAAAATATTCGAAAGAATACTAAAAAATATTTTTGAAAAAAAAAATTACAAAAATTGTTTTAAACAAAATTATTGCAAAATATTTTTGATAACAAATATTTAATAAAAAAAAAAAATGTTGAAAAAAATACTCTTCAAAAATTGTTAAAAATATTCGAAAGAAAACTAAAAAACTATTTTTGAAAATAAAAATTATAAAAACTGTTTTAAAAAAATTATTACAAAATATTTTTGATAGAAAATTCTTAAAAAATATTTTTGAAAAAAAAACTAAAAAAAATATTTTTGAAAAAAAATATTTAAAAAAATACTCTTTCTTCGGGTTTTTAATTTTAGTTTTTGAAAAAAATTAAAAAAAAATGCTCTTCAGTGTTTTAATTTTCGAAAAATATTTTTTAATTGAAAACTACTGAAAAGTATTGAAAATAAAAAATGGAACAAATACTTTGAAAAAAAAATTTAAAAAAATATTTTTGAAACCAAATAATAAAAATATTTAAAAAAAACTTTAAAAAATATGTTTGATAAAAATGCTTAAAAAACATTTTTGAAATGTTCAAAACATATTTTTGAAAGCAAAAAAGTTAAAAAAATATTTTTGGGGGGAAAATGTTTTGAAAATAATTTTTGGAAAATTTTTTAGAAAATAATAATTAGAAAAAATATATATATTTGGGAAAACAATATTAAAAGTAAATTATTGCATACAAATGTTAAATTTTTATTATGTTATACGGACTAAAAGCCGAGCAAGAATTTTGGAAATATACATATGTACACACATACATATGTAAGATTAATATTTTTTGACGTTGGCCTCTTATTTTAACATCTTTCTTAAAAGCTTGAAAAATTGTATGCACCAATAAAATAGTTAATTTTCATAAGCGTTTAGAAAATTTACAAAAAAAAATATATTTGAAAAAAAAATTTTAATATTTTCGAAACATATTAAAAAAAAAATCGTTGAAAAAAATTTAATGTTTAAAAAAAATTGAAAACATATTTAAAAAAACTTAAAATTTTTTGTATGCTGAAAATTTTTTTTGGAAAAAATTTTTAGATATTTTCGACAAAAAACAAACAATAAAATTTTTTTAATTTTTTCATTAAAATATAATTTTTTAAATAAATGTACATAATATAATAATAAATAATATTTTTTTAAATTTTTTTTATTAAAATATCAAAAAAAATTTATTGTTTGTTTTTTGTCAAAAATATCTAATTGATATGATATTTTAATTAAAAAAAACTAAAAAATTTTATTGAAAAATATTCAAAAAAACAAATAATAGAAAAAATTTAAAAAATATGATTGGAAACGAAATTTTAGAAAAAATATTTTTATAAAAACCGTATTTATAAAAATACTTCGAAGAAAAAAAATTAAAAAGAAATTGAAAAAAAAATTTTTGGGAACAAAATGTATTAAAACCGTATGTACAAATATATTTGGAGAAAAAATAAGTTTTTTTTTGATATTTTAATAAAAAGTATTAAAAAATTTTTATGTTTTTTTTGTCAAAAATATCTAATTGATATGATATTTTAATAAAAAAAATTAAAAAAATTTTATTGAAAAATATTAAAGAAAAAATAATAAAAATTGTAAAAATATGATTGGAAACAAAATTTTAGAAAAAATATTTTTATAAAAACCGTATTTAATACGAGTATTTTAATAAAAAAAAATTTAAAAAAAAATTATTGAAAAATATTAAAGAAAAATAATAAAAAAACTTGTAAAAATATGATTGGAAACAAAATTTTAGAAAAAATATTTTTATAAAAACTGTATTTATAAAAATATTTTCGGAAAAAATTAAAAAAGAAATTGAAAAAAAAATATTTTGGAAACAAAATGTACTAAAACCGTATGCACAAACATATTTAAAAAAAAAAATACATACGTACATTTTTGAGAAAATTTTAAAATGTATTAAAAGCATTTTCAAAAATATATTTTGAGAAAAAAAAATACATAAATTTTTGGAAAAATCACACTTTGATTTCTTACAATAAGATCTTTCTTTTAAGCTTGCCAAAAAGTTGTATGCACCAATGAAAGTTAACGCTTATAAAAACTTTTTGGAAAACAAATTTATAAAATAAAATCTGAAAAAGTAGTTTTAAATATTTTTGAAAAAATTTAAAAAAAAAAATTGAAAAAAAGCAATGAAAGTTAACGCTTATAAAAACTTTTGGAAAACAAATTTATGAAATAAAATTAGAAAAATTTGTTTTTAATATTTTTGAAAAAAATTTAAAAAAAAAAATATTTAAAAAAAATAATAGTTTTGAAAAAACAAGACCTTTTGAAAAACGTTTTGAAAAAAAATGTTTGATTTTGTTCAAAAAAAAAAAAATAAAAAATAATATTTTTCATAATTAGTAAAAAAAATTATTATAATAGGAGACAAAATTCTAAGAAAGATATTCTTGAAAAATTAAAAAAAAAAAAACATTTTTGAATAAGTCGGACTAGTTAGTTGAAAAATAAAAATTTCATTTTTTCGAGCATCTCATTTCAAAAACTTTACCGTTACGCACTAAAAACAAAATCAATTCGAAGAAATTTGTAGCCCTCAAATATTTTTACACGAAAGGTGAAAAACATTTATACAACTCGTATGCTCATTGCTTTGAAACAATAACAGAAATAGCTATTGAAACGCAAACAACTTATTTCATAAAGATTTCAATTTAAACGCGCATATATCCAAATTAAAATTCGTATATCCCACAGAATTGAATTGCTGGCAACCAACACAATTTGTGCCCCTTTACACAAATGCCTAAGTGCTTTGTAGCGCAGTTTCACGCAACCAATTATAACCCAAATGTGCCACATATCAACTGTAAAATGCGCTGTAATTGCCTTTTTAAATGTATAGAGGTTAGACAGGCGCACACGGCGTATGAGTGACTCTTCAATTACCAAACCAAATGCGAACAGCAACCCCAGAAGTGAATGTGGATGCATATACATATGTTTGTAACTGCATATATATACATACATATATATGTGTGTGTGTGTGTGTTGGCAACTGCTAACGTATATTTAGGACCACAGCGTGTTATGACTGGCAAACAAGCGGAAAAAACGTTTACAGAACGTCAGCAACGCCACACGCCAACAGCTGGGGCGCACAGCTTGCATACTTATGTGCATGTGTGTGCTGAACACACACACCAGTTTCAGCAATGTTTTTCAAAGTTCAACAAAACTCATGTAGCGCATACATTTAGTTACATGTAGTTGTTTGTATGCGGCAATAACGTCATTGCATGCCTGGCAAGCGTCCATCATAAGCGCCGGCCACCACATGCCCCGCGCAGCAACTTGCCGTTGTGAGCGCAGCTTTGGCCGCCTGTATGGAATGTGGCGTGCGTGGTGAACGCATAAATGCTATTTATTAATCTGGGTCGAATGAGTTTAAACAGTAGCTGTGTTGCGACGAGCAGACGAACGGATGAACGGAACCGGAGTAAGACAGACAGCAAGGCTTCACTACAGGTGCTATATATGTGCTTGCAATGGTTGTTATTATTAGTTGCCCGTTAGGAAATGCGTACTGCAACTCCTGCAGAAATTACATGTGAGAGACTAGTAGAGTTTTATAAAAAATATATAACCGTTTTATAACCAAAACTAAAATTGAAAATTTTGTTACGAGTGGCTTCTATTATAACGTTTTTCTTTCGCCGTTAAATTTATGAGAAGTTGAGTTACGTTATTTTGCATTTTAGGTGACGATATGTATTTAATATTCAACGTCATCGGTTTGACATTTCTTTCCTCGCTTCTGCTTTCTTGTAAAGAACATATGCCGTTTGTGTCAATATTGGACATCATCGATTTCTCCTTCTTCACTAACTTTGCACACTCTTGCCTAACCAAAGAAGTTTTAATTCAGCACAAAGCTCTGACTTAACCTCTTCATCACTGGCACTTTCGGTAAACAGCAGTTAGCCATTCAAATAGCTCCGTCAATTGAACCTCGGTATTTCATTTACAATGTCAAATTATTTTCTCTGACGATTTTATGCAGCGGAAAATTCGATCACAGAGCTTTCCTTAACAGAATATGCTTAAATCAAGAAGATTAGCATTTGTATACTTTTAGTTATCTAAGGGTTTATTTTTAAAATAATCCAACCTTGTAAATTCATTACCACAAAAGTCTGATTAACTAACCACCGGTTAATTTTTTATTTATTTATTATTTGGTTAACTAACCACCGGTTAATTTTTTTTACTTATTAACTTAAATATTTTCAAACTTATCTAAGCTGAACCACACTATGGTTTGAAATTGCAAATTTATTACCACAAAAGTCTGATTAACTAACCACCGGTTAATTTTTTTTTACTTATTAACTCAAATATTTTCAAACTTATCTAAGCTGAACCACACTATGGTTTGAAATTGCAAATTTATTACCACAAAAGTCTGATTAACTAACCACCGGTTAATTTTTTTTACTTATTAACTCAAATATTTTCAAACTTATCTAAGCTGAACCACACTATGGTTTGAAATTGTAAAATTTCATTACCACAAAAGTCTGATTAACTAACCACCGTTTATTTTTTTTATTTATTATTTGGTTAACTAACCACCGGTTAATTTTTTTTACTTATTAACTCAAATATGTTCAAACTTATCTACAATACACCACACTATGGTTTGAAATTGCAAATTTATTATCACAAAAGTCTGATTAACTAACCACCGGTTATTTTTTTTTTATTTATTATGTGGTTAACTAACCACCGGTTAATTTTTTTTTACTTATTAACTCAAATATTTTCAAACTTATCTAAGCTGAACCACACTATGATTTGAAAGTGCAAATTTATTACCAAAAAAGTCTGATTAACTAACCACCGGTTAATTTTTTTATTTAATATTTGGTTAACTAACCACCGTTTAATTTGTTTTACTTATTAACTTAAATATTTTCAAACTTATCTAAGCTGAACCACACTATGACTTGAAATTGCAAATTTATTACCAAAAAAGTCTGATTAACTAACCACCGGTTAATTTTTTTATTTATTATTTGGTTAACTAACCACCGGTTAATTTTTTTTACTTATTAACTCAAATATTTTCAAACTTATCAAAGCTGAACCACACTATGGTTTGAAATTGCAAATTTATTACCACAAAAGTCTGATTAACTAACCACCGGTTAATTTTTTTTTACTTATTAACTCAAATATTTTCAAACTTATCTAAGCTGAACCACATTATGGTTTGAAATTGCAAATTTATTACCACAAAAGTCTGATTAACTAACCACCGGTTAATTTTTTTTACTTATTAACTCAAATATTTTCAATTTATCCAAGCTGAACCACACTATGGTTTGAAATTGCAAATTCATTACCACAAAAGTCGGGTTAACTAACCGCCGGTTAATTTTCTTTTTTTCTTGTTTATTAACTCATTATTTTTAAACTAATATTAACTGAACCATATAATAGCTTGAAATGATAATTTCATTACCACAAAGTTCTTGTTAACTAACCCATGGTTATTGTTATTTATTTTTTTTTAATTCATTAACTCATGTATTTTTTTAAATAATGTACTGAACCATTCTACAGCTTGAAATGGCAATTCCATTACTATAAAATTCGGGTTAACTAACCCCCGGTTAAATTTTTTTTTTTTTGGTTTATTAACTCAGCTTTTTTTAAAGTAAAGTTGGCTGCACCAAACCATAGCTTAAAATGACGACTTCATTAACAAAAAGTTCCGGTTAGCTAACCACCGGTTAAAATTTTTTTGTTGTATTCAATCACATATTTTTTAACTAATGTAAGCCGAACCATACGATAGCTTTAATAAAATAATTTCATTTCCACAAGAGTCTGGTTAGCTAACCACGGGTTGATTTAATTATTGTGAATACTGCGGGAAATGAAATAGCTGATGGTAAAGCCAAAATTACCATCGATCTGACTACCGAATTCGGTAGATAAAATATTTACGTAAGTCGCTAAAAATACATAGTGAAGTTTCCGAAAGGTTGATAGACGTATTAGAGAGAGATGGAATGCCTTAAGGGCATCCTGGTACCATGCGCAAAACAGTTAGTCAGTGCTCAGTATACACTAAAGGACTGCAGGACGGTATCACATGCGAATCGGATGAGCATAAGTAACGACAATACATGCAGAAAGTGCGAGAGATGTTGGAGCACCTCCAATGCCTCTGTTCGACCTCACATAGAACTCGTCTTAGATAGCTAAGAACTGCACACTTCTAGGTACTAAATAAAGTATCAAAATTAGATATCAGGTGGCTTTTAAAGTTCGCAAAACGCATTGACGTTCTGTATTACGAATACTTCTTAATACTACTGAACCTCCAGCTGACATTACTAAGAACCATTAGGTGTGTATATGATGTGATAGCCGGCAATATATAATTCTTAAAAATATATAAGTAATAACCAAAATTTAAGCATAAGTCAGGAACTCGATTTGTATACTAATTTTTTTTTTCTGTCAATAAATGTTGCATTTCCTACACGCCTACTAACAACAAGTTTTGTAATCACATCTGCAAAAAGGCAATTTGCAATTAATATAGACTTTGAATGACCCATTGCTTAAGTGCTTAGTGCCATGTGTCGCTACTAATCAAACTCTGGTGTGAATGCAAACCTATGAGAACTGTGCAACAATTTAGCTTAGAATGAACAATGTTGCAGTATGAAACAGTTTGTGTATCTCTTTTGAGATTATGAGTATTCATACATTGTGCCGATACAAATAAACCTATTTCGACGGACGGGTACCTTGAACGAGCTAACAAGCTAGAATACCCCCCACAAATAAAGAATTTTCCATACCAAAACTTAATTTTGATTGACCAGTTTGTATGCCAGTAATTTGATTTATTGGTCCAATAACGGCGGCTCCGACAAATAAGCGGCTTCTTGAAGGAAAAGGACGTGTGGAAAATGTCAGACCGACATTTCGAAAACTTGGGGACTAGTTCATTTATTATGTACAGAAAGACGGATAGACAAACGGATAGTGGGATTAATAATACTGACCAGGATCTTAAAACGTTCTAGCGGGTGGCATACTCCTAGGATTGCTGAGATTGAGATTGATTCTAATCAACAAGGATTACCTTGTACTTATAAAATCATTTCGAAGTGTTTTAGCATCGAAATAGATGGACTTATCCCAATCCCAATCCTTCATTAACCCTTATCGTCTTACATAGTCAATTAAAGCAACTTTTTGAAATCAGTTAGATCTTGCTTTAGAACGGTAGTCATTCTAGTTTCCTGAAGGTGAAGAAAATCCACAAATTATTCATGTACAACCATTACATTCAACTAAATTGACCTTAAGATGTATTTTTGGTTGAAACATCATTCCGTACTTCTTTCGAAATGTAGCTGGTGACAACGTTTCGATCAATGAAGAGCGGTATGGATTCAATTTTTTATGGTCGCAAATGGAGGAAGTTGATTTTGAGCACATCTGGTTCCAACAAGACGTGCAACAACCGAATTATTGCGGAAAAAGTTTGGAGATACGATTATTTCAGGAAATTAGTACATTGAATGGCCTCTAAAGAAGTTGTTGTTTAACACCATTAGACGGCTTCTTGTGGGGTTATTCGAAGTTCTTGTTCTATAGTAGTAAGCCAGACTCTCTTCAAGCTTTAGGAGTCAATATTTAATGGTGCCGGTCATGACGTAAGTTCGGTGAGGGATTCATGGCGAGAGAGAGACTCCATCGTCGAGTCCCAACAATTCGCTTCAAATCAAAGTTCTTCAACCCATGCTCCGACGAAAGAGAAGGACGATGTGAACAAAGATGTCTCCATAAGCGGTTTGAAGCGCACCTATAAGAGCTGTCTCCGCCACGATGTCAAAATCGTACTTGGCGACTTTAACGCCAGGGTGGGCAAAGAAGGTAGCTTTGGTAAAACGGTCGGTAAATTTAGCCACCTCATCCTCAAAAGAGTTGATGGACTTCTCTAGGCCCAAAATATGGTTATTTGTACTACTAGATTCTAGTATAGGAAAATTCACCAAGCTACCTGGCTGTATGCGGGTCGAAGCGCCACCAACCAAATCGATCATTTGTGATAGACGGAAGGCACGTCTCCAGCGTTTAAGACGTGCGTAAGCTTAGAGGTTTTAGCACGGACTCGGACCACTATCTTGTTGCAGCGAAGCTACGCACCTGCCTCTGCGTAGCAAAAAACGCACGTCAACAAACACAAGGACGTTTCGAAGTCGGGAACCTGCAATCACAATTGTATCACTCCTATTGGAAAACCCTGTATTTGTTTGCTTGCAACATTGCAACGTCAACCGCAATAATTTTTTGCCGCCGGACAGCTGATGCTGCTGCCACTGTTGGTGTGCCATGATAACAAGTAACTGTTATTGCTGTTGTTATTGTTGCATAGCATGTCATAACGAAAAATTGCTGCTTGCCACACGCAAATGTTGTTATTTGCATGCACTTATTTGCAAGTCTGTGGGTTGCACGCAGCAGTGGCACGTTCTATGACTTCACATGTGTCATGTTGAAGGCATTTTTCATATTTACAACTGGCTGAGATTGCATTTGCCGCGTGTATCAGTGTGTGTGTGCCCCAAAGCTGCATGTGTGAATACACTCGTTTTTACTCGCAGCTGCATTTTTTTCATTTCTTTTGTGTTTTTGCATGAGAATTGAAAATCTCATAGTCCAAATTATTGACATTCATTCGAGCACGTCCGAAAGCCGTTCGGTTTTGGTCGAAATAGCAAATTCGATTACCAGCGATGAATCGTTCCACCGCCAACACCAACACTAACACCAACGCCAAAGGCAATGAAAGTAATTCACTTCGTGCGACGTGATTTGAGAAAGTTTTCAAGTCTGCTGAAATGTGCCACAACGGAATCGTGATTGAGGTGCATACAATGAAACGTGACCGAATTAAACACTTTTCAGTTTTATTCAATAGTAAAAGAGTTCTGCGATGGCGCAGTGTTTATGAATAGGATTTCATTATACAAAATATTTAAATATCCCGCTGGCCTCTTACTTCGCAGTAAGTCGATTTTATTAGCTGTCTTCCATACATAAAAGCGATAGAGAGTAGCGAATCGAACACACTGTTCAAACAGACAGCAGCACTTACGATGCAACCAACATATCTTAGTAAGACATAAGCACATGCCTTTCATTTCTCTCTTTGAATTTAGTGGGGGAGGGGGTGGAATAGCGCCAAGAGGTGGTTAGTCTCTTGCGGGGTTATAGATTTTTGTCTAATCTGAATAAGTAAGAATTTTCGTCTTCTTCTTTAGCGGCGTTGACATCGCTTATGCGGTGTTAACGTCAGGGGGGCCGTCGTTTCTTCTTATCGCTATTTGGTTTCATTCGAGATATCCAGTCCAGCCAGGTCCTTCGTCACTTGATCTCTCCAACGGAGTGGAAGCTCCAGTGCTTCGGCTGGAGAGCACTTAATCGAGAACATTTAAAGCAGGAGTGTTCTTCCATCAGGACTACATGACTTAGCCGTCGTAGTCGCTATCTCTTGATTCGCTAAACTGATTCGTAGTATCTTCCACAAAACCTTTCTCGATGATGTCATTGTTCATGCCTCCCTACCATATATCAGGACGGGCATGATGAGGAACTTATAGAGACTTTTTTCTTCAGTTATCTACTTAATCCAAAGTAGCACCTGTTGTTGATGCTGGTTCCAAAATTGACGAAATTATCTACAACTTCAAAGTTATGATTGTCAGCAGTGATGTGTGAGCCAAGTTGCGAATGCGATGACTGTTTGCTTAATGAGAGGAGATATTTCGTTTTGTCTTCGTTCACAACCAGACCCATACGCTTCGCTTTCTTATCCAGACCAGAGAAAGCAGTTTGTCCCCCTTTTCGCGGGCTGGACAGTGCGCAGTTAGGTTCCAATCGTCGGGCATGCTTTCATCCGACCATATCTTCCAAAGAAGTTGATACATATGCTGTTATAGTCCGACGAGCGGTACTCTGGCAGGTCTACATCTTCTACATCCACATCCTGCTATATCCATGTGACCAGATTGAGCTGCGTAGTTAATGGCCGGCCGGCCTCCGATTGCCTTGTTTGTTGCCCACAACGTCTATTTGCCCTAGCTCCAAGTGCTGCCCGCTAGCGACTTGAGACTCTTGTTGCGGCTATGTACTTTGGTACCTATCGCGGTCGTGCGCGAAGTAAAGAAGTGCCGACTGCCGAGTCTAAAAATTTAGGGTTTTTGATAGTCGCAGTTTTAACATTACGACCGAAATTTCGAGGTCTAGTTTGAACTTCTTCGACAAATTTGTAAATAGGGTGGAATTTTAGGTTCCTTGCAGTAAAGAAGCGAGAAAGTTCTGCGCTCACTTTTGAACACTTTCCATCAATTCCATTGCCCGACATCATTATCGTACAATCATCTGCGTATGAGGCAATAGAAACTCGCTCTGGTGGTTATGGAAGAAGCGTGAAGAGAAATTCTCTGTTTAATTTCCCTTAATTTAGAATCTTGAACTCGAAATAATCCGAAAGATTGTCTACTGCTCAGATAGTTCATGTTCATCCTATTCAGTTTTGGAAAGAGCATAGTTCGTCCGATATCCGAAAGCAGGGCGTGTAAGGTTGACTGCGTCAAAAGCTATTGACAGTTCCAAAGCTACGAGGACAGTCCTTTCAAAGGGGTGTTTCTGATTAAGGCCACGAGTTATCTGGTCGTTTATGACGCTAAATGCTGTAGTGGTACTGTCCACTTTACGGAAACCGTACTGGTGTTCGGCTAGGTTTAAAAAGGTATCTACACTCTCGCTTGTATCGAAAACAACTTGCTAAGTTTGTTTCTAATTTCAGAACTCCATACTTTTAAAATTGTGAGTAAAAAATGGCGAAACGATAACAGCTGTTATCGATTATTTTAATTATATTACCAAACAATTATGACACTCTTGAATCCTTAACAAACGACATGATGGTAAATGATTATTCCGCAAGTGTTTTTGAAACCCTTTCGATTTTTCTTTTTTCATAAAAATACTCTCCAATTTTTAAATTCAAAAAACTCTTTACAATTTTTAATTTTGAAATCCGATATTTTATAATCGATAATTCAGTTTAACAATCGATATTTTTTATAATAATAATCGATAATCCAGTTTGGCAAACACCTCGAATATAATATGAGAATGTGCTTTTTTCCTTCCAAGAATTACCTAACAACCACAAGCCATTTTAGACAAGTCTTCTATCCGGATCTAGATCCTAGCACCAATTATCAAGAACGATTGAAAAATATAAATTTAAATCTGTAGTGAAAATGCGAGCGTTTCTTGTGAGGCTAAAAATATTTTGGACTCGATTACAGCCCACCATTTGCTGCCTCTTTGTTGCTGCCGCCGAAAATCGCGCGAAAGCTCAGACCCACAAATCTCATTTTACGAAGTTCGAAACTACAGTAGCAGTTTGTTGTTGTTTTCGAAACATTTCAACCTCAACTTTGTCATATACGCGAAAATTAGTGTGTTGGCCAAAAAGAAAAGTTTGCCCCACTAGCAATCAAAAAGTAGACCAACAATGATTTATGTATGAGGAATGTGTATGGGTATGCACATATGTATATATCTACTTGTATATACGAGTACATATGTATTTACATTTCTATATATGATATACGCATGTGTCTGCAGGCGCTGAAAGCCCAAATCACCCACAAAAGTTGTAATGAGAATTTACTCAGAAAACTTTAAGTTTAAGTTGGAAACTTGGTATTTTCAAAGTTTGACGGCCGCTGAAATGTAGAAAAGCAGTAAAAGGAAAAAAGTGAAGGACACTGTCATTATAAGCGTAGCTTGTAGTAGGCAAAACCTAGTTAATTTTCTATGGAAACTTACCTCATTTCTGATTTTCTGAAAAGTAGATTGCACCTACTTGGGCTCTGAAATGTTTTCCTTCGGGATCTCCCTTAAGGGGGCCAAGGAGATTCTTCATTAGTAAAGATGTCGTTATCGGGTTGACCATTTTCAAAAAAAAAAATAACAAAATGGCGTCGACTTGAAAAAACTTTTTTTGCTTTACCCGATTTTTTTCGAATTTTTTAAAAATACTTCAAACCAAAATTTTTGGAAATCCAAGGCAGACACGATATAGCATTGTATAAAGAAGACATATACCAAATTTCAAAGGTATCGGTTCGAGAAAAAAGCGTTTAAAGTTTAGAAGACAATTCTAGTGAACACGGACGCCACGTCACAAAATCGGCTGTATCTCCGAAAATAAGTCGAATTTTGAAAAATCAATCCAAGGTCGTATTTTCGAAAGTCTAAACTTTCAAAATATGCAAAAAAATCGATTTTTTCAAATTCCTAGACCAGAGGGGGTATCCCTTAACTAGCGCCCAGATTCGGTGGGGAAATTTTGTTAAAGAAATCATTTGAACATTAAAACGACTAGGTGTTCGTCTGTCTTCGTGCACGCAGGCGCTGTATATATGGGCTTCGCGTAACCTCAGTAAGCACGGCTTAGGGATCTAGAGTGGAACGTAAAAAGTCCATGGAACTATTATCTCTTATCAAGGCTCACATGGCCGCAATGATAGGCCTCCTAAGTGCACACTGTGTCATGGGAATTACGCGTTGAGGCTAAAGATTTTGGAGGAGGCAACTTGTCAAAGTTGCAGGGAGGAAGATGAGATGAAAGCATTTACCCTTACTCGTTCACTGGCCAGCTTTGCCAAGAATCTTGTTAGTAAGGTTAAAGCTTCTTGATTGTGATACTTCCTACGAACCTGGTGAATTGAATTTTGTGGCTAACTCCAGACCCTTTGTAGAAGATATTTTTGATCCGTACTTAAGAGTTCTTGGCATCAAAATGGACAGGCGTCTCTAGCTATCCAAGTGGGATGATTCGTAGTCTCACGAAAAATCAGTCTATTTACCTAACCTAACCTAACCTGACCCAACCTAACTTTCTACATAAACATCATACTTATAGCATCTCTTAAAGTCCGCACATTTCTAGTGCCTTTATTCAATAAAAAATTATTGATCATTTTTTTCATTAACTGTGGCAGACTTTCAAATGACTGTTGAATTTATCCGAGTTGATTTTCCATGCCAAACATTCGCTCGAAAGTTGAAAACTGGAAACCATAATCCTTCAAATCAACTTCAACTCAATTGCATATCCGCTTGCTCATTATATACTATTTCCGGTTCGAGCGCTTAGCAAGTTTTGAGTTTTTTCCACAGCGGCCACTAGCAGCCCGTTTTAAATTTATAGTCTACATTTGAGCGCCTAACTTTTCAGGCCACACTCGTGGCCTTAGCTCAACTGTCATGCCATGAATGACTTATTGCGAAAAGTTTTTACTATGCAGCACCAGAATATGCGCAAATATCACGTGACTCTGGTGTTGCAACTTTATTAAGCCAACATGCATTGATCAAACCTGAGCTAAATTTCATTTTATACTCGTTTTTTATACGCCAAAACATTCGAAGGTGTGAAAAGTAGCACAGATTGAAATAATGTTTGTGTAAATTTAACTCTATCTCTCTCTCTTCTTCTTCTTCTGTCACTGTAGCAAAATTGATAGATCTTTAGAATACGACAGTTTCGTGCCGTTACTTCCAAGCGAGTGTATTTGACAGCAAAATACATTAAGTCGTGTCGTCATTAACCAAAGATAGGTGAAAGTTTGACAGTAGGACATAATCAGATTATTCAGTTAGGTAGTTTCGGCTACGAGGTCTGACCGGAGACTTAATTCTGGTATCACGGTGAGCAGGAACCCTTGGAGTTCGCTCCGATCTGCTCATGCGGACTGACCTCTTGGGGAGTATTGTGGTGGTTGTGCTTAAAACCCACATGCGGGAAGAACTGACACTTCCACTTGACATGCCAGATTTTGCTATGGGGACCTCAAAAGTTTTAACGAACTTTCACCCCTCTGTTGGCAGAATTAGGTAACGGGCTCCAATAGGCTGCTCATATGATCCAGCTGCAGTGGTGTAGCTGGAAGCAAGAACCTTGCTCTTAGTCTGGATGGGATATCTTTCTTATCTACCGCTACTAGCCTAGGACCAGGGTATACCTTCCGTACCTTGACTTGGCAACTTTATAGAGTTCTACCGATCTCTAGTTGGTACAAGCGGTCATTGACGGTCTTAGTCCACCACTTAACTTAATAACACCTCCAGCGCCACATTTATCAACGCTGCTTTCACCTACTTGGGTTCTGGGGTTTCTCCTCCGGGATCTCCCTCATCTAGCACACCAACGATAATGCGGTTGCGGGCCCCATAAGCAAATGATTTCTCGGGTGTCACTTCTTTTGCCTTCGGCCTTTTGGTAGACGGCTTAGCCTAATCAGAGTTGTATTCTTCTGGGCAAATATGCAGAAGGACGCTTCTAGCTACGCGTACTAACTTTCGTTGGGCTATCGACCTTAAAAATATGCCGGAAGCACTGCTGACGGTTCCTCTTATAGCTTATCCTTCTTTCTTTGTCGCCATGCTTTAGTTACCGTGCTTAGTTCCGGATCACTCTGATGTTGCTGGTTTCTTGAAGCTGGGCTTAGTTTCAACTCCTGTGTTGGTGCCAACCATTGCACCTAGACCAAGCAACTTTAGAGTTCGTTACAAACGCTACTCTCTTCTGAAAAAAACTAGTTCCACCCAGTTTTTTTTTTTTTCCAAGAGGTCTGAACAACTTTAATTCTTTATTTCTTGTTATGTTCTAGTTCATATTTGTAGCCACGAGTATAGAGGGGCAAGTAAGTGCCCTCGTAACCGTAAGCTCCGTTCGAGACTGGGCTATTAAGTGACCCAGTCACGTTGATATTCGGCAAGGATCGCATGACACATTGATCCAAACCGCAATTGTAGCCCTCGTAATAGTAGGACTTCTTATTTGAATACTGTACTACGAATACCCAACTAAAAAGTCAGACTTTAGCAGATACTTTCCAACTGTAACAGCGGAGAACTGTGAACAATCCGGTCTTGCCATCGTCGTGATATTCATTACCAGTCGACACACTCGTGGAGGCTTTAGTGGGGCATTTTACCGACCTCAATATGCCCAATCAGATATTAGTATAGTTTGCCATTATAAAATAAAAACAAATTTCCAATAAAATTTCCATTTCGATGGTACTAATCTATATATTCTCTTTCTCTCCTCTCTTTATAGAACTGTGTGACGCAGCTGCGAAAATCCAGGCCGCCTTCCGTGGCCATATGACACGCAAAGTTGTGACTAAAGACACGCCCGACGATATCGACATACAGGAGATCACCAAGAAGGTAGCCGAAGAGCTGGATATTGATCTAAGCGATCCGGAATTGAATAAGGCAGCCACCAAAATTCAAGCCTCATTCAGAGGCCACAAAATTCGCAAGGAAATAGGAACCGAATAAGAGAATCTTGTGCCCATATTTTCCTCATTAAACAACAAAAAACAAAACAATGTTACAGCAGAAAAATTAATTAAAGAAAAGCATAAAGCAGTAATACTAAAATATGGAAAAGAATAATTGCTAAAAATGTTAAGTAAATACAATTTGAATTATATAAAAAAAAAAATATAAATTAATTAAAGAAAGCATAAAGACACATAGATAATGAGATAAACAAAAATATCAAGCCATTTGTGAGGGCAATTATTTGGGAGATTCAAAGCATATGCAACAGTGTTGCCACACACCTAGAATTGCATACACTGAGCGTAAAACACACAAGCTTTTCAATTGCTGAAGGACAAAGCATAAATAAATATAAATTGTTGAGAAAATTTTAATAGCAAATGATAAATGTTGAACAAATATTAACACAAAATTAAAATCAAACTAAGAAAACAAAACTAATATTGACACTTTATAAGGGTTCAAACCAATGTGCGCAGTGTTGCATTTTTGCTAAATTAATTCAATATGAAAAATAAATATTAGAAACAAAATTGCAAATATTTTGAACTTAAAACATATGTTTGGTCTCAGAAATATTTTTAATCTCAGCAGAAGCAATTTTGGTCTCAACAGAACCATTTTTGGTCTCTGAAATATTTTTGGTCTCAGCAGAATTATTTTTGGCGCATTTTTGTTTGGTCGCATATATTTTTCACAGCACTGTTCAGCAGCATAGGGGTTTCACAACACATTCTTTGAGCTTTATGATAAGTAACTGAAATAAATATATATTTTTTAATTTACAAAAAGTAGTAATTAAAATAATAAGATATATATTAAATATTATAGTCTATGTATTTTAGCTGGTTTGGCGATTGTAAAGACTGCAGAATCGCACCAGCAGAAAACAAAAGCTTTGCCAAATTATGTAGTTGTTGACATTATGTAGAGCTCGCTATAAGTTTTACTTACTATTTTGCAGATAAAAAAACACAAATTTCAAATAAAAAAAAAGAAAAGAACAAAACAAAATTTAGAAATTTTTAAAAAAGTTTTTGAGAGCCAAAATTTCGAAATTTATTTTAAAAAATGTTGAGAGCAGAAAAAACCAAATTTCGAATTAAAAAAAATTTCAAGAAAATAATATGACCAAATTTCGAAATTTAAAAAAAGGGTTGAGAGTGAGTTACTAAACCAGATTTCGAAATTTTTTAAAAATTGTTGAGAGCAGAAAAATGTTCGAGTTACAAAAATTTTTGAAAAAAGAACAAAACCAAAGTTTCGAAATTTTTTTGAGAACGTGTTGCTAACCAAAATTTCTAAATTTATTTTTAAAACATTTTGAGAACAGATCGAAACCAATATTTTGAAATTAAAAAAAAAAAACAAATTGAGAGCGTGTTGAAATTTATTTCAAAAAAAAATTAAAACAAATTTTGAAAGCAACAAAAAAACTTTCGAATTTTTTTTTTTTTTGAAAATTTCGGCATTTAAAAAAAATTTGAGAGCGTATTGCTAACCAAATATTTGAAATTTATTTAAAAAAAAAAAAGAAAACAGAACAAAACCAAAATTTTGGAATTTTTTTTTGTTTTTGAGAAAGTGTTGCTTACCAAAATTTCAAAATTTATTTAAAAAAAAATTAAAACAACTTTTGAAAGCAACAAAAAAAATTTCGAAATAAAAAAAAAAATTTTTTGAGAGCGTATTGCTAACCAAATATTCGAAATTTATTTTAAAAAAATTTTGAGAGCCGAAAACCCCAAAATTTCGAATTAAAAAAATTTAAAAACCAAATTTCGAAATTTTTTGAAAAAATTTTGAGAGCATGTTGCCAACCGAAATTTCGAAATTAAATAAAAAAAAATGTAAAGCGTGTTGCTATTTAGAATGTACTGTTTAGTTTCTAAAATATTTGAGGAATTGTTTGATATTGGTCACCTGTCGCGGAAGTTTTCAAGCAGGTTTTGATTTGTTTTGGAAATTTTTCGAAGCACATTTGGTACTGAAATTCTTAAGAAGTTTTCAACCTTTTTTGGAGAAATTTTTGTGGTACGTTTTGCAAAATGTTTAACCTTTTTTTGGGACATTATTTTCTATCTATCTATTTTGGAGAAATTTTTGATGCACTTTTGGTACTCAAGTCCCCAAGAATTTTTTAATCTTTTTTGGAAAAAAATTTTTGGTGCATTTTGCACTCAAGAACTCAAAAAGTTTTTAACCTTTTTTGGGGCATTATTAATCATTTTTTTATACTCAAGTCCTCAAGAACTTTTTGTTCTTTTTTGGAGAAGCTTTCGAACTTTTGGTACAAAAGACCTCAAGAATTCGTTAACTTTTTATGGGGACATTATCGGGTCACATTTGTTCCTCACAAAGTTTTTAACTCTTTTGAGTGCATTATTGACTCTACAAAATGTGACTTAAGCCTTTACGAAGTTTATAACCTCTGTTGGAGAAATTTTTATGGCACATTTGGTGCTCAAGTCCTATAATAATTTTGAAAAATATTTTCCTTTGAAAGGGTTAAAAAACATAAAAAATTAAAAAAAATATTTTGTATCGGAAAAGATCATGCTTTATTTGGTTTTGAAAGTTTTTGAAAACGTAATACTTTTCTAACTGGAAGTTTAAGCAATTTAAGAGTTAGAAAAGAATATTTAAGACCCTTAAAAAATTTGTCGATGAAAGTGATTGTACTCTACTTAAAGTATAGTTTTTCGAACCTTAGTTGTTTCAAACGTAAGAGAGAATTCAGCAAAGAGAGAGTGAGAGCTACATTTGGCTCAGACAGAGTTTCTTTTTTTAAGAAAAGTTGCTCCTCGAAGAAAAGTTGCTTTTCGAACCTCGACAATTTGTACCGTTTGTCAGAACTCAGCGCAGAAAGCGCACCATCGGCTCAGAAAGAGTTTTTTGAGGAACCGGTTCTACTAAGGCTCTGAAAAAATTTGAAAAATTACGGTTTTTAGAAGTCTAGACCACCTAATGTCAATGTTCAAGTCTCGTATACAGCTTTTACTGTAAATTATTTGCACCGTAGGCATTTTAAATTTTCAAAAACAGGGTTTTGATTATTATTTTTTTAAATAAAACTTTTTTGGATAAAAATGCTGACTTTTATCACCAGCAATACGCTTTCTTCAACTTGCTCTCTTCAAGCTCGCTCTTTTGAACTGCTCTCTTTTCAAAATAATCGTTATGCGTTGAATATTATTAATCACAGTAATTAAAATGAAAAATGGAGAAAAATATATTTCGAACTGCTGCGAGTATTCAAACCTAATTTCACACACACAAATATGTAAAGTGCATAAAACAACAACAAATACCAATGAGTAATTAATATTCATAAAGTAAGTAAACAATGTTTAACAGCATAACTACAACAACAACAAACAACTATTCGATTACAAAACAAACACAGAAAGTACATACGAACAGAAAAAACGGAGAGCATGACCTTGTATGTATGTAAGCCAGAGAGGGAAATAAAATAAATAGAAAATTAAATAAAAACCATAAAAAATATTTGAGCGAGAAATTTAGCTAAAAACCATGGCACGGCCCACAGACTATTTCACAAAAAAGTTTTCGAGCAAAAAATTTATAAAAAAAATTTTAAAATATTTATATTAATATTTATTTACATTTATTGATAGCTATACACAGTTACACACATACATACACAGGCACTTCCGGTGCGGATTTCGCTAAAATTTAGAGCAGAGTGGGTGGATAACGGTAAACTTGAAGCAAAACCAATTTTATATAAATATATTTGTGTGCATACATATATGGTATGTACATACATATGGTAACTATATCATCACTTAAATTGCAAAATAACATGACATCACTTTTCATAAAGAAGTGAAATGATATAATAATAATCAAATTGAAATAAAATTTAATTTTTGGTTATAAACTGGTTATATATTGGTTATCATACACTCATAAAATGGTTATATATTGGTTATCATACACTCATAAAATGGTTATATATTGGTTATCATTTATATTGAAACAAAACTTGACTTTTGTTTTTGGTTAAACATTCATATTCAAACAAAATTTGAGTTTTGGTTATAAAATGGTTATCACACACTCATAAAATGGTTATATATTGGTTATCATACACTCATATATTGGTTATCATTTATATTGAAACCAAACTTGGCTTTTGTTTGAGTTAAACATTCATATTCATACAAAATTTGAGTTTTGGTTATAAAACGGTTATGTATTGGTTATTATACTGAACAGTGATTTTCGATTTTTATGTTTTTGCATTTGAAACAAAATTTGCGTATTGGTTATAAAATGGTTATATATTGGTTATTACACAGTTATAATCTGGTTATATATTGGTTATTATACAGTTACAATATGGTTATATATTGGTTATCATTCACTCATATCGAAATAAAATATGACTTTCGGTTATAAGACGGTTATATATAACCGTTACTATAACTGATAGCGATTTTCGATTTATTTTGGTAATACACTGTTTTGCATTTTAGGTGACGATATGTAGATATACATACATACTATATTTATAGTTGTTGTTGTTGCCAGCTAAAAAGCGTGAAACTATGATTGTCGCGCAAATAATCAGCGTAAATGTTGCCGCATCAATTACCGTTACGTCTATTTGCATTGGCACACCAATTTGTGAGTTACCTACAAAAACATCCACCCACACTTACACATACACACGCATACATATACTTGCAAACCACAAATACAACTACATAAATAATACATTAAACCGTTGGCGTGAGTAATTAACGGCATCTTATTTACTTTACGCAAACTCAATTTAACATTATTTTAATACAAATGTAATTAGCTCTATTTCTAGCAATTAATTCTATTCAATATTTTACACTAATTAACTGATACAAATATTTAATTAAGCACCGTTATTCGGTGGAAATTTTTTGGAAAACTTGAAATTCAATGCCGCAATGTATTTTACTATAATTATAACAACAACAATGTAAGAACATATTAAAAAATACAAAAAAAAAAATCTTCACAACATCACCAAACAATACAACAACAACAAGAACACATTACGAAAAAATTTCTATGCGCTGCTGCTTCTTTGGCGGCGTCTCCACAGGGCCTCTCTTTACAAACTCCTAAACAGTATTGCAATTGTGAAAAACCAAAAACCAACAACAACAACAAATTAACACAAATTTGAACAAAATTAAAAGGTAAATTAACAAAAAACACATAGCAATTGAAATTGTAATGCCGCAAATTGTGTGGAAACTAAATTTGTGCAAATAAATAAAATTGAAATAAAATCTTAACAGCATTAATTTAGTGAAAGTAAAGTAATAAAAGACAAAAACTACAACAAATTTTGAGTTTTTACTTTTTAAAAAAGCAAGCGGTGAGTATTTTTGGCAAAAAATGCTGTGGGCAAAAAATAGTAAGACTGTGTGCACAATTTTAAAATTAATGTATTAAGGGGGTATTCTAGTCTAGAAGCATGAATTTCAGGTAATTTTTAAAGTGTCGTAAAAAAAGTGAAGTAAAAAAAATTCATATTTTTACTATCCATTTTTTTATTAGGTATTTGTTAATTTTAGAAGAGTAGAGAAAGAAATTAAAAACTAAAAAAAGTAAAAAAAAAAATCAAAAGTTATGAGCTGACGAAGTGGGGGGTCTCTAAAAATTTCCACGAGACCATACCCATGATTTCAACCCTCCTAGTTATCTGAAACCAAAAAGAAAAAAGATTATTAATCAAGAATACGGTGGCAATGGCCGGAACTACGGAAAAGTGGAAAAAAAAATTTCACAAAATGGCGACTGCCTGGAAAAAAAAAATTTTTTTTTGATAACTTTTTCTGCCTGTTTCGAATTTTTTAAAAATAATAAAAATAAAAATTTGGGGATGGGTCTAGTTCCAACCCTAGGCAAGCCAATAAGGAAGACTCTATAAAAATTTCAAGTAAATCGGTCCAGTAGAACCTGGGAAATCGTGGGTATCGTTCCAAAAAAGTCAGTTTTGAGAAAAACGCATTTAAAGTTTCGCGTTCCGTCCGAACCAGTTTGGATGCCGGGTCAGAAAAATGCCTATATCTTCGAAAATAATTTGTATTTTGAAAAATCCTCTTGTACACATATTCTTGAATAGTTAAGGGGGTATTCTACTCTAGAATTTTGAAAAATTTTATATATTTAAAGTTTAGACCCTTAAGAACATATCCTCCAAAGGATTTTTAAAAATTAAAGTCTTAAAATAAGCTAAAGTTACTTTAGTGACGCAGTACCGAGCCCGGTTCGGCCGGACTCACTTTTTTAAACGCATTTTTCTCGAAGCTACTTTTTTCCACACGGTACCGGCATTATCTCAAGTTCTTTACAACCGATTTACTTGAAATTTTTTTTCTTTATATAATCCTGTATCGTTCCTACCAGCATCGTGTCACGTACGTTTGTTTTTAATATTTAAAAAAAATTCAGAAATTTCAAAAAAAGCGTAAAAAATGGTTTTTATTTTCAGGCAGCCGCCATTTTTCAAAATTTTTTTTTCGTGTTCCCTGAGGTAGGGACTATAACAGCAGCCTTACTGATCAAGAATTTCTTTTGATTTTTTTTTTTTTTTTCAGACCACCAGGAGAGTCAGGATCAATGTCACCAGGATGCGCCATTTTTTGTTTTATACCTGTCTCTACATTGATTTCTATACTAGAATACCCTCTTAAACTTTGAATATAAAAAATAAAAATTTCGATTTTTTTTAATTTCTAGACTAGAATACCCCTTAATTTATGCTTTAAAAGCTATGTCGTCCGCATCGAAGTTATTCCCCTTGGCCCCAACAGACTTAAGCCAACTTTTTCTCCAAACCTCGAAACAGTTGTTAAAGTCAATTTCCGAAGATCGAGCAATTAACTTTTACTGCTTCAAATGACTTAAAACGGTTTCCCCGAAGCGGTCGTTTGAGTTTGCTGAATCACCAGAAGTCACACCGAACACTAAATCAGGTGAATACGATGATTGCAAAACGATATTGGTTGAAAATTTTGGCGAAAACCCCACGAAGAATCAATGCAGTATGCAACGGTGCATTATCGGGGTGCTTAAACTAAGAGTTGTCGGTGGATAATTCCGGCCCTTCTTTACGAAAACAACGCACAAACGACGCATAACACCCAAGTAATATTCCTTGTTAACAGTCTGGCCGGTCGGAGGAATTCGGCGTGCAACACACCTCGTTAATCGAAGAAAACTGTCAGCGTAACCTTGATTTTTGGCTTCGGCTCAGCTTTGCCGTGTTATACGGCCAATTAATTGTTTGTTTCCGGATCGTAAGCATAGATCGAGAACTCATCTCTAGTAATAATCATGTTTCATGACATTCTGGTAGTCGGAAGGCATTGTTTCACAGACATTAACGCGACGCTATTTTTCGAAAAAAAATTAGTGATCTTCGAACCAATCGTGCTTTCAGGCCTTTTCCAACATTCTGAACGTTTCGGTACCAGAAATTTGATTCGGCACATAAAATTTAATGGCACTTCTTTTTGAATAACTTCACTCATCGTAAAAAACGCCGAATGCACTTTATGTTCTTCAGAAAGACAAGCGTACACTAAACACTAATGACTATTTTGATGAGACATTTGGCTATTTTACCCACCTAATTACTGCTTCTTTGGTACTACACATATGGGTCGGTCTAGACAGAAAAACTTCGCCAGTTACCTAGATTCTACATCCCAAGGGTAGACAGGCCGCTATACATTTGCTCCTACCATTGGATGCGTGGCACCGCTGTCCACGAATGGGTCTCGAATCGAAGGAACTTTACGCTGGAATATAAAATTCTATGCGTAAAAAATGGCCTAATCAGCGCATTGCCCGGATTTTTATGCGCTTAAATATGTAAATGCATTTCGCCGTAAAGATCATATGGTTCGTAGTTCCGCGGTCTTCGATATTCATCGCTCAAGCAAACAGCTCCAAAGACTTTGCGCAGAAAAATTCTATCAAAAGCTTCAACTGGTTTCTCATCTCGACTTGTCATCTTCCATGTTTTTGCGTCGAGAGTGGGATCTGCTTCTCAATTGCCTACCGAACCCCGAAGGAGCATCTGTTGGCAAGAGTTATTCTGCGATTTATTTCTAGACTGACATAGGTTGTTAGTGGAATTTATTCACATTCTGAGATATTCAAAGTCCTTCATTTTTATTTCAAATGGTCTCCAAGTATTTTGTTTTACCCTCATTCTTCACAAGACCGACCTCTTTTGCTTCCTTTTTCTGACTGGAAGGCCTTCGATGTCAATATCATTTGCTTACCAAGTCACAGCGCGGCGAAGTCAACCAAAATCTCTCCATTGTCAGAGTTGTTGACGTGAAGTCTCAATTTACCAACTGTCGATCCAAATATGCTTTCTTTGCCCACCTTGGCGTTGACGTCGCTGACCACCATCTTGAGATCGTGGTGAAGACATTTCTCATACGTTCCTCCAAACATTCGTAGAATTGTTCTTTGGTATCGTCGTTCCTTTCGCTGATCGTGGTCAATCTAGAGTCAAGGTGGCCTCCAACGAACCATAAATCATACACCAAGCTCATGGCAGCTGTAGTAAACGTGATATTCTCCATATTTCGTGGAGCCTTGTCCCATCAATCGCATTTCCTCGAGTACGATAATGTCGGCTTTGTATTTTTCGAGAACCTTCAACAGCTGAATAGTGGCATCTTCCGTATAGTGAATCCAGACATTCCCTTGTAACCTTGCTGTGCCCATTAAACCATTTTTCAAAAATTACCTTTAGTATTAGAAATAAATAGTCACCAAGATACACCTTAGGTTCACACAAACGAATACTGACGATAAAAAAGCAGGTCTTAAGATGACTTTATCCATTGCATTTATTACACTCAACCGAGATGAAGTTAGGAGCAGAATTTAAATTTATTGTGCCAGTATGGAACAGATTCTTACTGCAATATAGGACTTATAAAGCTTATTCGCTTAACATTTGATGCACTGATATGAAACAGCCCTCTCTTCAGTTGCGGATAGAGAATATTCTCTTCTAATTCTATGTTTTTAGCACTTTTG
This sequence comes from Bactrocera correcta, assembly GCA_027475135.1. NCBI lineage: Eukaryota > Metazoa > Arthropoda > Insecta > Diptera > Tephritidae > Bactrocera > Bactrocera correcta. The sequence continues at coordinate 34,009,906 of CM050327.1, forward strand.
TTTGCTAGCCTTTTCGGAATTATTTAAATATTACATACACAATTTTTACTATTTAAAATTGGCTTCAATTTGCTACGTTATGAAGCTCAAAATCACTACTAAAACTCCAAGCAATACCCCAACGTGTCGTGTTGCCTTGACAAAATTCCGTTGTGCACACATTCGTGATTAGTTTCTTAGACAAAATCTCCTTAACGCGCGCAACACTGCTTTTGTGACCCAGCATCGTTGTATAAATGCTGTAAAATAAAGTTATACAAAAAAAGGAGTTAGATAATATATGCTCATTGGATAGTATAAACTAGTTAGTACAAGCATTAAGAACCTACCAAACGCGCTGTGGATAAAGCTCACTATCTTCAATTATGCGCCGGACAAACTGCACTTCTCCGCCTTCACAAGCCAACTCCTCGTTATGACCCGTATGACAATTGTGTGGGGGTGTACGTTTGTCCTCATTTCTTGTTTTGGCATTGAACGGATTTGGTAATAAAGAATCATAAAATGGTGGATTACAGAGGCAAAAATGAAAGTTAACATCTGGTTTGGCATTAAAGAAGTCTTTGAAAATTATTTGCTTATCAGTCTGCTTGAAAATGTCCACCAACTGCGCCAGTTTATTAGCTTCCACATTTCTCTGTGCATATGTGAGATTGCTATCATTTGACTCGAGCGCATGCATGTGCCAGGCATTTTTACGCGCTGCCAAGAGTGAGTATATGCAGGAAGAACCACAGCCTATGTCTATGCCGCGTATTACTGCTTCTGCAGGCAATTTAAGTAACGCGATCAGATCTTCCAGCCAGAGTATGTAGTTCAAACGTAGCGGCAGTGTGGGCACAAGACTGCCAGGTGCGAATTCGACATGCAGCTGAAAGAACTCTTCCAACAACATTTGTGTGAGTGCGCGTAATGTGGCTTCATTGCGATAATCTATGTACACTTTGCCATTGAGTTCCTGCATTGAAAATGGAAATTGCATTAGCAAGAATAACGTTAGCTTCTTTAAAGTTTCTTACCAACTTGCAAACTTTGCGAAAGTCTTTGTATTTGATTGCTAATGCTGTGTAATCTGGCGGTGTTCGGAAAATATTCCGCGGATGCATTAATCTCTTATTTTTCATTGTTTATAACTATTTTACTTGCGGCCTAATATTTGTTTACAATTACAAATTGGCAATGTTTGTTTTCAATGGAGACTACAGTAAACCAGCTGATGACAGTTTAGAGATGCCACTACCATCTTAACATTAGTTCTTTTGATAGTAGTTGGTTTTCACATAGCCTTTTATATCTAAAATTTGTATTATTCTTATATTCAAATAAGTTTGACAACCGAACAATAAAATATTTAACAATAGTTTTTGAAATTTTTTTTATATTTCTAGAATTAAAAAAAAAAAAATATTTGCAACTTTTTTATTGATCTAAATTAATTTCATATAAATTTTGAAGTGTAATAATTTTGAAACTCTAAAATAAGTTAGAAAAAAAATTATTTGAACTCATAAAACACTTTTTCAATTAAAAAACGTTTTACGCTTTCTGAGGGAAAAAAACACACCTTAAAAATATGATCAATGTTGTACCGAGAACTATATTAAAGAGTTGGCAACATTGTTTTCCAAAAACGAACAAATCTATTAAATTTAGCTGTCAAAACAAACGCACGCTGACAGATTTCATTTGCATTAATTTTTTGACGAAATAAAAATACATTTTTGGGTTTTTAACATTTTAATTAATTAAAACGCTATAAACATGTCTGAGACCAGCACTAAGGACACAGTTTTGAAAACAGCGATGACATATATATGTGGCGGTAAGTTATGAATGGCAAATTTTATGGTACACGATTTGTTGTGGTTATTGGAAGAATTCACTAATTGAAATTGATGCCGAAAAAAAATTATTATAATTAGCGATAGCTTATCAATATACTTGAGAGTATTTCAAATAAACTATTTTATATTTAAATGCTCAAGAAATATACCAACGGTTTTTCATAACTACAATGTGTTTAAATACGTAAATCCGTTCAAGTATTCATTTCAGAAAAAATTGTAAAGCCTTTTAGAGAAATATTTTTTTACTGCTTTAAACACAACAGCATATTTCATATCAAATAAATTAAATAAATCATGCTAAAAAATTGAATTTTCTCTTTCATATTTAACACAGAGTGTCATCATGAGAACGAAATGCGTCCACGTGATCCTATACGTTGCCGTGAGTGCGGCTACCGCATCATGTACAAGAAACGTACCAAGCGCTGTAAGTGCATACTTATATTTGTTATGAAATGCAGAAATGTTTCACAACTTTTATTATATTTCTACTTTCAGTGGTCGTTTTCGATGCGCGCTAATATTCAACAGCTGTGCAGCATACACAGTGGTATTAAAGTTAGAATTTTAAGTGAATTGCTTATATATAAATAAAATATAGTATAGTTAAATAGGAATGACTTTTTATTTTCCTAACTTTGCCTGCATAGCTTGATGGAGACCTAAAATAACTTATAGAAGAACAATGCTCAAATTAACTAACAAATCATTTAACGAACTGGAGAATTTTCATGGATATATATAGTTTATAATTTACACGCAGAAGGAAACGTCGGAGATGTTATAAAAAATATATACTTATATGAATGGTCAGCGTGACGAGCTGCGTCGTTTTAACCATACCCGTCTGTCCGCATATATGCGAATCAGTCCCTCAGTTTTTGACATATCGAACTGAAATTTTGCACACATGGTTTTCTTCCCAAGAAGCCGTTCTTTTGTCGAAAAATCCATTATCAAACCACTACACACTGGCCGAGCAAGATGGAAGTCCTTGTATAGATAGAAAATTGAGACTTTGCCCTCTCCTATTTCACATATGGTCACCAAAGTCCAGCATCCTGAACAATTCCAGAAGCTTGCTAGGCGCGACAGAGAGGATGTGACAGTTTCCACAGGAGACTACAGAACGCGATAAGGATGCGGAATTTTTCTTTGGGGGGAGATTGGTTATTTCCTTAAACCTTGCGCGGTTGTAGCCTCCCAGAAGCAGTTTAGAATGGTGCATTCCTGCTGCCTGCTGTTCTCTCCCCACTCTCTCCTCCGTGCGGAGCAGCTCTAAGCTACCGCTACATAAGTGATAATAGGCCTTACGATCTTGGTATATAGCCATCTTATGATACCAGACTTGCAGCTTCAGGAACTGCTGGCTAGACGTCTGCATATCATGAGTGTTTTGGTGGCTTTGGACAGCGTTAGATCCATATGCCTATTCCGCCGTAATATTGAGTCTAATGTGAAGCCAAGGAATTTGACCTCTTTACACACACCGTTCCCACGACGGTCGGGTCTACGTAACCAGAGAGAACCCAGATTTTTATCCGGCCAAGGGACTGTCAACTCGGCAGAATTCTGCCGCTACAACAACAACAATCTCTTTACACACCTCTAACACCCTGCCACCGAGTGTTAGAGCCTCAAGCCCGAAAGAAATCTTCGCTTACTAAAAGCTGGTAATAAAAACACTACGTTTATTTTTATTTTAAACTAATTGTAAGATGTTTATTTTCAATATTCAGAAATATAAATTAAACTAAAAACACATTTGACATTTAATTATCATATCCAGCCAATAGTCCACTCGGACTGTAGGGCTTTCATACATCTTGTTTTAAGTATATTTTTTTGTTTCAATCTTTAGTGGTTTTTTGTGTGACTTTTAAACGCTCTTATTACCGTTACACATAATTTAATATTTAAGTATAATTTTCACTTTCCATTGATGGCGGTGTCTTTACTACTGCTTTGTTGCTTTGTCTTTTGTTAAAATTTTTATTTTCCTAAACTAAAATTTTGTTAATATCAATTAATTTAGTTTTTAATTTTGTTTTCGGCGTTTAATTTAATAATTTTTTTTCAATTTAGTTTTTCTCAATCTATTTATTATTTTTTTTTTTCAATTTATTTTAATTTTCTTCAATTTAATTTAATTTTTATCGTTTTTTTTTTTTGTTGCCAAACGTGCTTAATTAGCTTTTAGAAGTTTTCTAATCTTTGTTTTATGGTTTTGTTTTCTTTGTATTTGCAAAAGGTTTTTACAACATTTTAAACTACGTGTGTATACACTAAACGGCTGCGTCTGCGCTGCTCAATTATATGTATGTCTGCTTTTGTTGAAAAAACATTACAGATTTTTTCTTACTTTTTTTGTTTAGCGTTTTCAGCTTAAAATTCATTACTTTTCAATTTTTCTCGTTTTTTTCTTATAACCACCATTACGATTTGAATTCTTACATGCTCTTATACTTTCAGTTTTAAATAAAGTGTTTTTATTTTTTAGGTTAGGTTTTTTTTGTTATATTTTTATTAATTTTCAGTCCATTACATTCGCTTACGCATTGTAAACGTGCCAACTCGTGTTTACGAAGCGCGACATACATCAAGTATATAATTTTTACTTTTTCAATTTATTTTAGTTTTTTTTTTCTTATCTGCTCATCTTCATTTTATTTTTTTCCTTCTCGTTTTTCTTACTAAAAATGTTTATGAGTTAAAATCACTAAATTTGAATTGTTGCATACATGCCTGTACGTAGAGTTTATTTTACTTTGTCTTTTAATAACAACTAAAACATATTTTATGCAATGAAAGGCGACTTAAAGGTGACTTAAAGCATATAATTTATATTATAAACATAATAGAACTAATTAATAATAAATTAGTGTTAATAAAAATAAGGCAATCGCTTGAGTATAAACCAAATCAGCTTTGGAATTCACAATTTATTTACTTAAAATAGCTTAAGACTTTTATTTTTATATTTTTATAGCTTTTCTATAATTTTTAGATGTGCTTAGTTTCTTTTTTAACTGCATTTGTGGCAAGTTGGCGAAAAGGACTTAGTTCCTTGGCATATTGTTGAGTATTTGGTATACAAAGTGTCATGTTTGCGTTAAACTTTTGTTGAGATTTCTCATTTTGCTGCTTCATTGTTATTTTGCTTTATGGTTTAAGACTACTTGCTACTTATGCTGTATCTTTGTGTGTTTGTGTGGTTATTTATAAACTTTGCTTTGATCAATGGCAACTTAAATTCTTTATTTTCCTTATTTTCTGCTCACACTTTGCTCAACTGTTTACGCTTTATATTTTTTAGGCAAAATAACAAATCAATATTTATGAAAATTAAGCCCTAATGAGGTCAATACTTTTGCTAATGTAGCTAAAATATCTAAATGATTAATAATTATGTTTTGTTTTTAATGAAGTTGGCAAATTAAAGCTTCGTTTAAACTTAACTATTTATTAACTATACATAGAGGCAATAGCTGCAGTGTTGTATTTTATAAGCATTAGGTTGTCACCAAATGATCTAATACAAACAACTGCTTTGTTGCTTTAACAAAGATATGATAATATAATTTAATTTAATTTAATTAAGTATGAAATGTTTGATTTTACATTCTTTTAATATTAATGCAATACATATGTATATGTGCTGCATGTGCAGTTTTTATTTTTTCTTTAAGTTTTTAGAGAAAACATATTTCAGGTACATTACAACTTAAATGTAAGTAACTTAGAAGCATACAGTTGACGACGAAAGTAAAGAAATATATGAAATTTTAGAAAAAAACATCGAAAATTAAAAAAAAAATATTTAAAATAAAAAAAACTAAATAAATAAATAAAATATAAAAAATATTAAGAAATTAATAATATTAAACATAAAAAATAAAAAAAAAATATATTGAAAATTCAAAAAAAAAAAATTATTCAAAAATGAAAGAAATATTAAACATTATGAATAAAATATTAAAAACTGGAAGTAAATGTTAAAAAATTTCAAAATAAATTAAAAAAGAAAAAAAAAGATTGAAAATTTAACAAAAAAATATTTAAAATTAAAAAAAAAATATTTAGAATTTGGGAAAAAATATTTAAATTAAAAAAAAAAAAACTTTCTATCAAAAAAAAAAGTTTTAAATTAAAGAAATATTAAAAATAAAAAAATTTAAAAATAAATATTTAAAAATAAAAAAAAAACATTAAATATTAAAAAAATAATATTAAAAGTTTGAAAAATTAATATTAATTAAGATTAAAAAAAAAAATATTTTAAATTTCAAAAATAAATATTGAAAATTTTAAAAAATAAATAAAAAAATAAATTAAAAATTTCAAAATAAAAAGTTTGAGAAAAATTAAAAAACAATATATGTTAAAACTTTTAAGAAAACATTAAAAATTTAAAAGTGTATGAATTTACTTTGCATTTACATACATATTTATGCATATTTATTATAAAAACACGCGCATGCGCATTTATTTTGCGTGTAAATGTGATTTTTTTTTAATACAGCGTTCTTGTCCTTATATAAAATTAAATTAAAATAAAAAATTAATTATAATAATAATTAATTAACTTTAATAAATATCTTATATGAATAAAGTAGTGTTTTTATGTAAAAGAGAAATTGCCTTGCATTATAATATAAAACAAAAGTCTCGAGTATTCGTTTTTATATATTATTTGGATAAGATTTAAATTTAAATTTAAAAAATCGCTTAAAAAATTAAAAGCTTTAAGGAAAGCGTATTTCTATTTAAAAATTTTATTAGTTTTAAGAAAAAAATTTACATGTTTTTACATAGCTTTAATTGAAACAAAAACTAAAAACTAAGATTTAAGAACAAAAAAAAAATGAAAAATAAAAAAACTTAAAAAAAATTAAAAAAAAATTAAATAAAGTAATAAAAAAAATTAAAACATAAAAATAAAACAGAAATAAAATAAAAAAAATTGAAAAAAATAATATTAAAAAATAAAAATGAAATAAAAAAATAATAATACGAGTATTAAAAAAAAACTAAAATAAAAAAATTAAAAAATAAAATTAAATTAAATTAAAAAATAATAAAATAATAAAAATAAAATTAAAAAAAAAATTAAATTAAAAAAATAATAAAATTTAAAAATAAAATAAAATTAAAAACAAAATAAATTAAAAAAAATTTAAATAAAAAAATTAAAAAAAAAAAAATAATTTATAATAAACTAAAACTAAATATTCAACTTTTTTCCACATCTTTTTATTTATTTTTCACAAAATTAAAAAAATTGCTTAACGTAACGCTAGAAAATATGAACGAAATAAATAGTAAATGCATGTAAAATTATAAGGAAATTGTTTACATTTATTTTATGAGAAATTATTTACATTGATTTTATAATTGTATCGCAGACACAGCAGAAAGAAAAAAAATCGAAATTACAAAATAATTAAATATTAGAAAATTCTCTTTTATTACTTATATTTAAGGCCAACAGCTAAACTGAGGGTTGTCTCTCTCGTTAGCAGCACGATTGTGTCTAAATAACGGGAGCTGCAGGAGTATTTACTGATAGCAATGAATGAGAGAAGGAGAGAACGGGGACAGTAGCACCCGGAACCGAAGTTCTCAAGGGGCTCAGAGTTTTCAAGAGGATCGGAGTTCTCAGGAGAGCCCTTTGATCTCCAATACATTGCCAACAATTCACTACAACCCTGGTCCGGCGCCAATTTCCTCTCTACTCACTGCTTATTAATAAATGCGGAATGTTTTATGAACAACAACAAACAAACATATATAATATAATATAAAAACTGAACCGTAATACTAAAATCTGAACATATGCATGTCTCTAAGCAAGCAATTAAGTATTTAAAAATGCGCATCGTCAACATAAAATGCTTGCAACGAATACCCGAGTGTCTTAGAAATCAAAAAAATAATAATATAGACTAATAATAATGAGGCGCACACTCAATATGCAGTTTACACCCACCAACTGGATAGGCGCATGCGTATATTTGTCTGGCTGCTGCGCGTCTACGTGCTTTTCTTCGCTTTCTTTGCGTGTTTGCGTTGCTGCTTGTTGCCCGCCTGCTTTTGTGGCTGCTGCTTCGAGTTGTTACACACTTGCTTCACACACGGCCGCTTCTTGTGCATGGCAGCAGCATGCGCGCGGCGGCAGTGCACAATTAGGCTGCTGTGTTGCTTGAAGGCCTGCATGCAATGCTGGCAGCGTTGTTTCTTCGCGCGATGCTTCCAGTGTTTGTGCAGCGTTAGCGAACCCTTTGTATGGTAGTTGAAGACGAGCATTGCCGCCGCGCGTCGCTTATCTTGCGCGCACAAGCGACAACTAAGCTTGTGATCCACCATGCGATTCAAGTACTTGTCGCGCAGCATGGCGACTATCACCTCTGGTGGCGCGCGTATCTTCTTCGGTTGCGCTTGCTTGCGCGACGAACGTTTGTCGTTGGCGCTCTGCAAAACTGTCGGTTGTGGTTGTTTTTGTTGCGGTTGCGTGGGTGCTGCTTGTATAACGGAGACTTGCGCGGCTTGCGGCAACAGCGTGTTTGCCGTTTGCGCGCTTAATGTGGGCGTAGTTGTGGCTGCGTTGTGTATGGTGGCCTCGTCGGCGTGCGTGGGTTTCTTGCTAAAGTCCAATGGCGCGGTGAGGTACTGCTGCTGCGAGGCGGCGTCCGCCAACAGCGGCAACAATGTGGCTATTTGTGAAAGTGATTTGCGGCGCTTGTTGGGTGGCTGCTGCAGCGGCGCGTGTGACTGCGTTGGCGCCTGTGTTGCTTGTGGCTGCGGCATGAGGGGTGCGATGGGCGCTAGTGTAACGGCGGGTGTGGCCAACAACGCTTGTTGCGTGGGGCTCTGACGTTGTTGGTTGGTTTGTGAAGTGGTGCTACGCTGCTTCTGCGCGGTGGACACCTTCGGCGTGATGGTCAGCGTTATGTCCTCTTTATTGCGCAAATACTCGATATACTCCTCGGTCTCGCTACGCATGCGCTTGCGTTGTGAGGAGGTGGTGGGCTTTTGCTGCAGCTGCTCCGTTGGCTGTTGGCTGTCGTGTGGCGTCTCCGTTGCTGTCGGCATGGCCGGATACATGAGCGGCGTTTCGGCGTAATACTTATTGATGATGTCCTTGACATAATTCTGTATATGCGTGCTGACCTTATTCAAATTCTGATACTCCATATTGCTGAGGAATGTGGCAGCCGCATTCTGTTTGTTGTTCTCCTTGTTGTCGCGATCCAAGTGTAGCAGATCTAGACGATGTTCGCGTTGGTGATGCGCGGCATTCGTGGTGCGTTGATTGAGCGTTCGTGTTGTTCTCGTATGTTGTTGTTGCTGGTAATTTATTGTATTGTTTAGTTTGTTGTTGTTGTTATACGCGGGAGGCGATCTAATAAGCTGCTCTTGATTTTCTTGATCTTCATCATTGTCGTGCTGCGCCTGATATTTGCGCTTTTGCTGCTGCTGTTGCTAGCCGCCGCTGCGGCTGCTGCCGCCATCATTTCGATTGCGCTCTCCGTTGTCTCTTGCAAATCGAAATTTTCGCTCAAGAATGCCGACATCGCCTTTCTCTGCTCACTATTACTGTAACTGCTACTGCTGCCATTTGTTGTTGCTGCTGCTGCTGCTGAGCTAGACATATATTGTTGTCTACCGCCACCAGCTTTCAACGGTGATGCGCCACTATCGCTCGACGATGCCGTCGACGAGGCGGACGATGGTGTATTCTCATCGTCACCCGTCGAGTGTTGTCGCTGACGCTTATGTGTGTTGTTGCTGTTGCCGTTGTGATGATGATATTTCATGCGTTGCTGTTGTTGCTGTAGCTGCAGTTGTTGCTGATAGTTGGCAAAGTTGCTGTTGTTGCTTAGGGAATGGAGTAGCGCCGCAGCCTCTTTGGTCGTCCATTGTGAAGGCAGTTTATTATTGAACAGGAGTTGATGATTGGCTGGAATTTTCAACTCTTGCACGCCTCCCGCCTTATGAAAATCCTGAGCGACTGAAGCGGTGTTGCGACTGATGGCGTCCATTTTTAGGAGACTGCAGGAAAGTAGTGAGAAAATAGAGAAATTAGTATGAAATATAGAAAATCAAATTTCGTATATAAAAAATGGAATAAAAATTAAGAAAAAAATGGGATAAAAATTGAAAAAATGTTAAGAAGAAGATGAGTGAGGTTATAAAAGGAGAAAGAGAAATTAGTATACAAATTATTTATTTTAACTTAAAGGAAGCTGTTAATATGAGAAAAAATAAAGATATTGAAGGTCGACGAGCCGAAGCTATAATACCCTACACAAATAAAATTTTGCCATAGAGACTTGATTTTAACGGGTCAGTTTGTATGGCAGCTATAAGCTATAGTGGTCCGATCTGAAAAATTTCTTCAGGGATTGTAGCGTTGCCTTGCGCAATAATTCATGTCAAATTTTGTAAAGATATCTTGAAGAATAAAAAAGTTTTTCATACAAGGACTTGACTTTGATCGGATAGTTTGTATGGCAGCGATAAGCTATAGTGGTCCGATCTGAAAAATTTCTTCAGAGATTGTAGCATAGCCTTCAGAAATAATAAACATGCCAAATTTCATGAAGATATTTTGACAAATAAAGGAGTTTTCCGTACAAGAACTCGTTTTTAATCGGCTAGTTTGTATGGTAGCTATATGATATAGTAAACCAATCTGAACAATTTCTTCGGAGATTGTAGCCTTGATTTGGACAATAATTTATGCCGAAATTCGTGAAGATATCTTGACAAATAAAAAAGTTTTTCATACAAGGACTTCTTTTGGTCCAATAGTTTGTATGACAGCATAATGCTATAGTGTACCGATCTGAACAATTTGTTCGGAGATTGTAGCATTACCTCGAATAATAATTTATGTTAAATTTCGTGAAGATATCTCGTCAAATAAAAAAGTTTTTCGTACAAGAACTTGTTTTTAATCGGCCAGTTTGTATGGTAGCTATAAGCTATAGTGGTCCGAATGGAAAAATTTCTTCAGAGGTTGTAACGCAGTTTTGGACAATAATCCTTGCCAAACTTCATGAAGATATCTTAACCAATAAAAAAGTTTTTCTTACAAGGACTTCAATTTGGTCGATTAGTTTGTATGGCAGCCATATGCTATAGTGGTCCGATCTGAAAAATTTCTTCGGAGATTGTAACGTTGTCTTGGAAAATAATCCTTGATAAATTTCGTGAAAATCCCTCGACGAATAAAAAAGTTTTGCCTAGAAGAACTTCAATTTGGTCGAATAGTTTTTATGAACAGGGTACAATATATCAACAAAAACATTATTTTTTAAGTACATATGTATGTTGTATGTGTATATAGATATTAAATAAACTAACAGTAACAAAGAAAAATGTAAATCACCAAAAATTCTTTTTGAGGTTAACCAAAATCAATGGCAATTTAACGCAAGACTGGTAAGTGAACACAAACTCGAAGAAGCCAAAACAAAACAACGAAAACAATAATGAAATCAAGCTTTGTTATATAGTTTTTGGTTCGTTTTACCGCGCATAGTCTTCGGGATCACTTCCGTCTGCCTCAAGATATTGAAATAGTCGTTCGGAGCCGCGTTTCTGTGCGGCCGCATTCGGTAAACCGCCCGTAAGTAGATCGTGTGGCGGTATTAGCGAACCATTGGCGCTCAAACGCCAACCCACCATCGATGTGGGATTTACAATGATCTCCTGTAGTGGACCGCCGGTAATATTACCGTTACCATTGTCATTTGTTGTTGTCGTGGTGTATATCGTTACCGAACCGCCGCCACCGACGTTGCCGCCCTGATTGCTGGAAGTGGATGAGCTGCCGCCGCCGCCACCACCACTATGTGTTGTATGACTTTCGGTGCGGAAGGCGAAAAATATACAATAGTAAATGCAAAGTTGTGGATTTAAAGCAAAGAAGAAACTAACGCACAGTGTGTTAGGGCTAACAATTATTGGTTTGCTTTAATTAATTTCATTGAGGAAATTAGCTTTAAAAAATTTGTTTTTGTTTCTTTAATTTTTTTCTGTATTTTTTTATACTTTTTTAAAGCCGACATTAGTTTCACACTTTTGTTTGTCTAACAATTGCATCTAAAATCTTGTCTTTCATATTTAACTAGTTATTTAACCGATTATTTACCTAACTTCCAATTTTAACTAGTTATTTAACCGTTTATTTACCTAACTTCCAATTTTAACTAGTTATTTAACCGTTTATTTACCAGTATGCCAGATTCGAATTCGAGAATATATTTATGCTCGAATCACTTGCTATTAAGGGGTTGCCAATTGTGCGCAATATATTCGAACTCGAATTCGAGTTCGACGTATTGCCGTTAATTAAGTGGTTAGTTGGATTTTGATTGCCGCGCGCCGGTCGCACGTCATTTGGACTGGCGTGTGGAAAGCACAGAGAAGAAAGAAATTACAAGTATTAGATTTTCGAAAATCAACTACGAAAGCTACTGCCTTCTTGGTTAGTGGCACTACACAGGCTTAAAACTAGTTGTTAGTGGAGGTTAGTTGGTTTTATGTTGCCGAGGCCGCTAAAATGCCTACAGCGCTAACTACAGAACAGTAATTGTGTTAGTCAACAGAGTTGTATTATCTTCGAAAAATAAATGTACGCATTTAATACTCACTGCACTTCGTTGATGTGCGCTTGGAACTCCTCCTGCGTGTCGCCGAGGAAGGAGCACTTGTTGCAGGCGCGCTTGTTGTGCACTTTCAGCACATGCGTGGCCAGACGTTCCGAGCGCGCCGCCTTATAATCGCACAGCAAGCAGACAAACGGTTTTGTGTGCGTATTGAGATGACGTTTCAAGCCCCACTTATCCGCGCCGGACCACGGACAGTAGCAGCAGGTGAAGCGTTTCTCACGCTTCGGCTTGAGATTGCCACTAGTAGCGCCGGTGTTGCAAACAATGCCACCATTGGCCGCGCCCACACCGACAGCGATGTCATCTTGCTTCTCCTGCTTGAGTTGTGGCAAGGGCGCGTCGGCCGCTGTGGCCACGGCCTCGATGGTCTCCGCAATGCTCATGCTCGACGAGGTCGGCTGGCGTTGCGCTTCCAGGAATGCATTGTCCAGTTGTACGTTGGCGCCCTGGAATATGATGTTCGGTTTTTGCTCGGGTGAGCCACAACTGTTGAGCGTATTGTTTGTGTGTTGTTGTGTATTTACCGTAGTGATGGTGACATTGCCACGTCCACCGGCATGCTGATTGCCAACGCCGGCGCCGCCGCCGCCAGTGTTGGACGTGCTGGCGGTAACGTGTCGCCGCGTCTTATTGATGTCATACTGCAATTCGCGATGCATGCGCAGGAAATGTTTCTTCACATGATCGGCCCGATTGAATTGCTTGAGGCAGGCGAAGCACTGGAAGGGCTTCTCCTCTTTGTGTATATTCTCGTGACGAGTGTAGAGATCTCGCCGATCGGTGGAGTAGGGACAGTGTGTGCAGGCGTAACGTTTCTGCACTTGTACACCGCCATTGTTGTTGGCATTATTGCCATTTTGGTGGTTGTTATGAGAGTTGTTATTGTTGCTGTGTGACTTTTTACGACTATTGCCACCGCTCGAACTGGTGACGGCGCCGCTGTTGTTGTTTGTGGATGTAGGTGTTGTCTGATGTTGGGTTTGGCCGGCATTCATGGTGTTGCCGGAGGTCGAGGGACTAGTGTAGATCACTTCGGTGGTGGAATCGTTGCGATTCTTTGATCTAAAACAAAAACAAAGCGAAAAATTTGATTAGTTTTGAGATTTTGAGAGGGTTAGTTTGTATGACAGCTATATGCTATAGTCATCCGATCTGAACAATTTCTTTGGAGGTGATACCGTTATTGTGGATAATAATGTATGCCAAATTTCGTGAAGATACCTAATCAAATAAAAAAGTTTTTCATACAAGGACTTAATTTGGATCATTCAGTTTGTATGAGAGCTATATGCAATAGAGGTCCGATCTGAACAATTGTTTCGGAGAAGAAACCTTTAACGTGGATAATAAAGCATGCCGAATTTCGTGAAAATATCTCGTCAAATAAAAAAGTTTTTCATACAAGGACTTGATTTGGATCGTTCAGTTTGTATGCCAGCTATATGCTATAGTGATCCGATATCAGCGAGTCCAACAAATAAGCAGCTGCTTGAGGCGGAAAGTACGTGAACGAAATTTCAGTTCGATATCTTAAAAACTGACAGACGGAAATACGGTCTCGACTAATCGACTCAGCTCATTTGGTTCCAAAACTGTCGCAACAAAATTGTTTCAATCAAGCTTTTTTTCACCCACATTTTTGAGTACATTTCGGTTTTAACTTCAACACAATTTCTTTTTAAAAAATTTTTTTATTTTACTAAAAGCCCGCAAACGCATTGGACGCCTCCGCTTCGACAATGCGTCGCATACATAATTCGAATTTTGTGCCCAAATTTAACCTTGGCAAATGGACGTGGAATAAAAACTTGGAGCGCTTAGAATTCGAACCCATCAAAGATGCAGAATTGGAGAAACTAGATTATATCAGGACGTGCGGCTTCAAATTCAACAAAACGTTGAATCAATTGGAAGAGTTAATATTCCTGCAGGAATTCCAACGCTCCGAACTCACACACGATGCGGATGTCATACTCGTACAAGACATCAAAAATCTTGTGCTCTTTCTGGCGCCATCCGAGACCATCACAAAGGATTTCGTGCTTTTTCTGCACACCTTCACAGTGGATCGTTTTCTGCGCGCGCTCATCATCTACTTCGAGTACTACTTGAAGATGGTGGAGTTCGTGTTGATACGACGCGATGAGATTAGCGGCGATAAGGCGCAAATTCAAAGCGAGGACACCAATGAGATCAAGCGCATCTACTCGTCGTATCTCACGCAACATCGACTGCTGTTGGCGCGCGAGTATAGCATCATTATAGCGGGCGATGGCGAAATGAAGCCCTACTACCACATTACGCCCATCGTCAATATATCGCAATCGATTAAGGATAAGCGCTTTCACGAAACCTTTTTGGCCTTCTCCACACAAATGGTGTGGATCGCTATGCATGGACGCGCCTACGACTACATCGATTTGGAAATGTATCGACTCTTTCGCTCCGAACACTTCAAGCTCAAACGCTATGCGCACATCAACTTCACCGAGGCCGAGGCGAACATGCTGTACGGCAAGAATTACAAGCGCGTCAATTATCGCGCACAAAACTCACCGCTCATACAGGAGTTGGTCAATGTGTCCACCGAGAATTTGCCCATACTGTGGATTGGTGAACGCAAGTATCGCGGCACCGATTTGCGCATACATCAGCTGGAGCTCGAGTATATTGTGCCGGATAGTCAGTTGACTTTGATCGATGTGTGTCATGGCATACTTGGGCATCCGAAGAAAATCTACGATACGCTGTTGAACATAAACTGGGAAGAGGTGCGCTTCCAGAACTATTCGCAAGTTTATGATCCGTACCAATTGGTGCGTCAGCCAGGCGCTGAAGATACCGCATATCGATGCGGAGAAAATACGCAAACATGCGCAGAAATTCGACACCTACTATCACGTGCGCATGCAGTATGAGCGCGTAAGCAGAGCGGTGATCGATAAGTGGTGTCGCCGCGACGAAGTCATTGCGTACTTCACCACGGAAGGCATGATTACGAACATTGTGACGCGCTGCGAAAGGGAGCTGGAAAGGGAATCGTATGGTCCGAGTGTGGAGGAGATAACGAGCAAGTTTTTGGCACGCAAGAAATTATTGCGGAAACTATAGGCGGATCGTACGAAGGATCGTCTTGGGGAGGAAGCATCGACTCGCAGGCAGTTGGCAAGGCTTCGTATATTTTTGAAATTTTTTTACATGACAAACAACAACAAATGTATCAAATTGAATTCTATTATAAGAGGAGTATGTGGATACTATGATAGAAAGTTAACTCTCTTTGATTTATGCGAGTTGTTTTTTCGATTCACCACTCGCTAAGCTTTAGTACATCCGTAGAGGGTAGAACCGACATACAAATTTATGCTACTATTTTCAGGCTTATATAACAATAAATTCATTTTATAAGAAATCAGCTTTAAATTGTTTTCATATGCAAATAACAGACTCACCCTAATGTAAAGTTATTTTTTGGCTTACACATATGTAGGTACTTCAATAACATCTATGTATGTATATAAGACTTAAAACTTAAAATAATTTTCAATTTTAAAAATCCGCGCCCCACCCTAATGCATAATTATTTTTCATAAACACATAAGCACTAAGCTATCGAAGCTTTATATGCAAAAAAGAATACAAAAACATAATTTTAGTTGAAAAAATTTTAGTTTTCATAGGCAAAATACATAAATCGAAGCACCCTAATGTACGACTATATTTTTCTATGTATGTATTTACTTTAATATCTATATAATCACATCTACTTATATCTAACTTACAGTGAGTAGATTCGCACTCTACAAAATTGTGTTTAACACACGAAGAAAATTGAGTCACCCTAATGACTAAATACTTGTTTGTACACAACTATGTAGTTACTTAATATTATTTATATACGACTTAAATAATTTGGCTTTAATAAAAACTGAAAAAAACCGACCCACCCTAATGTAAAATTATGTTATTGTTTACACTTATGTATATACACATGTTCTGCCAAATCTATATAAGCACAAATGTCTATAACTCTTAAAGTCACAAGAATTTCACGTTGAACAATTTTGTGTAGAAAATCGGTACACCCTAATGTGTTTTTTATACACATATGTATTTCAAAATCTATATAAGCACTTTTATATAAGACTTAAAGAGACAAGAATTGCAATTTCAACAATTTTGTTTTCAGACGCGTTGAAGAACGGCACACCCTAATGTATAATTATATTTTGCTATAAACAAATGGACTCCCATATCTATATAAGCGCACCTAAATAAGATTTATAAAAAGAAATGAAAAATTTTGTTCTCACACGCGTTGAAAATCGACGCACCCTAATGTAAAATTATTATTATTTTTAAACACATACACTCTTCATTATTTAAATGAGACTTATAGAAAGTAGAATTGCACTCTAAAAAATTTTTTTTCATACGCGTAGAAAACCGACGCACCCTAATGTCTAATTAAACTCATATACACGCATATCTAATATAAGCACACATTCACCACCACTTTTGTCTGCACTTACTTTGACTTTGATGTGCCAACTTGTTGCTGCAGTTGTTGTTGTTGCTGCTGCTGTTGCTGTTGTTGTTGCTGAGTGGCAGCCGTATAACTCTGCAATTTACCACCTGTTGCCGTCGGTGTCGACCACTGTACAATTTGTGCCTGCTGCTGCTGTTGTTGTTGCTGTTGCTGTTGTTGCTGCTGCTGCTGATCCGTACCACCGGTGCCAGCGGCGTTGGTGGTGGCAAAACCATTTTGCATTAGCGCCGCCAGGCCAAAAGCCGTATTCAAGTGGTCTTCCGATTTGAAATTACCGCCTGTCGTGGCGACGACCACAGAACCCTCGCCTTGTTGTTGGATTACAACATTTGCCGTGGCAGCAGCTGTTGCCGCTGCATTGACGGCATTAGCGGCATTGTTCTCATATTCGATGGTGGGCGCAGCGCTGCGATCGATCTGCTGAAGAAGGTGCAGCGCCAAAGGAAGCCAAAGCAAAGTGGAAGAAAAACAAAAATAAGAAAAAAAGAGATAAAGTAAGCAAAAAGGCAATAGAGGAGTGTGTGTGTGTAAGTATATATGTTTTGTGTGTATTTGTTGTATGTGTGTTTGTCTGTCTGTGTTTTTGCGGCCGGCGCGCATGAGTCAACCGCAAGCGCTGCCGTGGCACTTACCAAATTCGTGAATGAGCGCTCGCCCTCGGGTGCTGTGGGCCCAGTGGTCGCCACCTGCGCAACCGGTGTGCCCAATGTATGTAAACCATTTCCGGTCTCTTCCCCATATAATTTACGTGTGATTTCTTTAAACATATCTTCATAAGCGGCCTCAACATTTGAGGACGGTATTAATGTTGCCATGGCTTATAGAATGCGCGCGTTGCAATGCTGCTACAACTACAAATACGGGCCGTCAGAAACTGCAGAAGAGAAAGAAAGAGAGAGAGAGAGAGAGAAAGAGAAATTGCGGTTAGCAGAGGCTATAAAATATGTGTGTATATGTATGTATGAAAGCACTCTATAAATATGTCTACTATCGAAAGGGTTAGTTCAATAAAATGTCTGTAAAAAAAATATATTGAGGCGAGCAGCGAGTCGTCGACAAAAGAAACCGTTCGTCAAATAGCCACACATCCGTTGAGTTTCAATTTGTCTCACTCGTCTTTTTCGTGATGTTGACGTTGTTTATTTGCGCCGCCTTTAAAAACGCCTGCCTTTTAAAAGTCACATCAGACGGCGGACAAAGTATGAACCCCAGCTGCCCAGTTTTGTGGCTTGTCACTTAGCCTTGGCTTCACTCTACTTCATACCCAACGCTTGCCTGTATGCGTTCGTGCGCCTGTGTGTTTGTATATGTATGTGTGCTGGTGGTGTTGTGGCGTGCGGGCGGCGTGTAAAAGTTAAATTGCCAACGACAGCTGACTGACATTTCCAGGAATACCAACGCTGATACATGATGCGCTGCGTCAAGGCAACAAACGGCTACAATAGCAACAATAACAAGACAGTTGAAAAATGAACATAAAAATGCAGTTGACGTTAAGTGAATGGCTGTGGCACAAAATATACACACACACACATGCATACAAATGCAGGTATGTGGACGCCTTGCTGTTGGGATGACATTAGCGCTGCTGCAGCGCAGATAAGACAGACACTCGCCATTAAGCAACAACAAGCAACAGCGTATAATGGCATGAAGCTGGGCAGCCACCACCGAACTGCTGAGTCATGTTTCGTAACAACGCCTGCAAGCCCCCTGCCACCCTTTAAATTTCCCATAAAACGAACTTGCTTGACGGACACCCACTGGCGGAGTAGGTGTTAAAGGAATTTATACAATAAAGTGCTGAAGCGGGCAGAAATCGCGTGAAATAAATTTACGTTTCATAATGAACAAATTGAAGCAATGTGTTTGTGTTGAAATTGTTAACTGAAATCAATTTTGACGAACGGCGCGAAAATTTTTGAAAGAGCTGTCATATTCTCATATGAACTTATATGGCGTTTGGAGGGCGTGTATTTATTGCTTCAAGGGTTTTTTTTTTGTTTCAAGAAAATGTAAAAAGTCGATTGACGATGTCGATTTCGTTGTCTTTGTAACTTATAATGTTATTACAACAACAATTTATTTTACTGTTTTACAACAAATGAATAAAAAAAAAAAATATAACCTACATATGTATGTACGTATAATAAAAAATTATTAAAAGGAGATATTGAGATATTGGCAAAGAAATATTAATGATTAATAAAAAATATGAAAATAATAAAAAATAAAGAATAAGTCAAGTAAAAAAATAAAAATAATAAAGAGCAATACAAATTAAAAATATATAAAAATATCTTATATACATATGTATGTATATAATAAAAAAAAATATAAAAAATTAAAAATAAAAAATACCAAAAAAATAAAATAAAATAAAAATAAATTAAAAAATAAAATTAAAAAAAAAAATACCAAATATATAAAATAAAAATAAATTAAAAATTAAATTAAATAAAATAATAATTACAAAAATAAACATTGAAAAATACCAATGAATGAAATAAAAATAAATAAATGATTTATATTATAATAAAAAAATATAAAAATAACAATGAAATGCCATAAAAATAAAAACAAAATTTTATATTTTTGAAAAATGTTAAAATTATTGTATAAAAATTAGAAATATGCAAAAAAAAATATATACATATATAAAATTATACTAAAATAGAAAAACTTATATTAAAATAAAACTAAAATACAAAAAAATAGAAAAAATTTTAATTATAAAAATTAATATATTAAAATATACAATATAATAATAATAATAAAGAGTCATGAAAACAAGAAAAAATATTTTTTTATTTTTGAAAAATAATAAAATGATTGCAAAAAATTAGTAATATTAAAAAATAAAAATTATATATAATAAAATACTACAACAGATATATTATTTATAAATAAAATAACACTAAAATAGAAATAGTAATGTATAAAAATTGTATTAACAGAAAAAAATAAAAATAATAGTAATAAATTAAATAAAAATAAATACAAATAAGTAAAAAAATAAAAAAAAATACATAAAAATTATAAATTTATGCATTAGATTCTTTTATATTAAAAAAAGAAAATATATTAAATTAAAAAAATTAAATTAAATTTATGAATAAATACAATATAAGAACAAAAATAAATAACTAAGGCAGAAAAAACTATATATAAACTAACACTAAAATAAAAAAAAAATAATAATATTTAAAAACTTTAGCTAAAAAATAAAATTAAAAAAAATGGCAATAAATAAAATAAGAAATAAATACAAGTCTTATTTTAAAATTTTTTTACATTTTTGGAAAAAAAAAATACAATAAATAAATCAAATTACTGCAAATAAATTTAATAAAATTATAAAAATATATACAAAACAACAATAAATATAATAATATTGAAAGATTTTTTGAACTAATTGTAAGGAAGAAATGTATTATTTAAAAAATATCAATAAATTAAATAAATAAAATAAATAATCAAAAAATAAAGTATAAAAAATATCAACAATACATAAAAAATAATAATATATAGACGTAGTCAAATAAAACAAAAAAAAAATACAAAAAATACAAAAAAAAATAAAGAAAAAATACAAAAAAAAAAAAATAAAAATTATAAATAATAATATTTTTACCTCAAAATTGAATTTTTTTTTAATAATAATAAAAAATAGGTGATAGTTATTTAAAAAAATTAAAATAATACAAACAAAAAAATAGTTATATATAAACATAGTAAAATAAAAATATAATGCAAAAAATTAAAGAAACATATTAAAAAGTAAAAAAAAAATAAAAATAATAAATAACAATATTTTTACCTCAAAATTTATTTTTTTTTTTTAATAAAAATAGAAAATAGGTAATAATTAGTTATTTAAAAAAATTTAAAATAATACAAACAAAAAAATAGTTATATATACATACATAGTAAAATAAAAATATAATACAAAAAATTAAAGAAAAATATTAAAAAGTAAAAAAAAAATAAAAATAAAAATAAGCAATAAAAATTACAACCCACACAATTAAAATGTTCGGAATTAAACAACAACTAATTATGTATGTGAAAAAAAAACTAAAGATGATATTTTTAACTCAATTTTTTATTTTTTTTTTTAATAAATATGGAAAATAAATGATAATTAGTTATTACAAAAAATTAAAAATTTTGATAAAAAATAAAATTTACATATCGTCATCTAAAAAGCAAAACAACGTGTCATTAAAGAAAAAAATCGAAAATCACTAACAGATATAATAACCAATATATAACCATTTTATAAGTGTATGATAACTAATATATAACCATTTTCTGACCGAAACTTAAATTTGGTTCAATATGAGTGTATGATAACCCATATGATGGTTATAAAATGGTTATATTATAACCAAAACTCAAATTTTGTTTCAATAAGAGTGGTTTCTTGTAAATTTTTCGAAAATACTTTTTGGCGCCAGAGGTAAAAAAGCAGCATCAACTTTCAGCATCATCAAGGCACAATATAAAGATAAGTCTGATAAATCTGTTAAGCTCCCAAATTGTATAATTAATTTTACCCACAGAAAAGAATACATATTTATTTGGGTTAACTTCTAAATCTACTAAAGCAAAGACCTAACATAACTTCCCAACAAAGCTTGCTAAAAAAGTTTCGTAAAAAAACTACAAAGTTTCAATCCTCTCCTTTCTGCCACTAAATTGCATGCCATCCCAATCGACACCCAAATCAGCGTCAACCGAAAATTCCTTCGTCGAATTCCACATAAAATTAAAGACACTTAACACACACACACAAAGGAGTGCGGATCAAAAACTTCGCTTGAATTTCGACGAGCAAGACAGCAGAGTGCGTAGGTAGGCTGCATTATGGATGGATGGTTATGAGTGTGCCCACTTTGCACACCATAAACTCGGAAGACAAATTGTCAATGGGCTACGCGGTAGACACACACACGCAGATTTCATATGTCAGTAATGCCGAGACGAAGCACGAGCACCCGCGTTGCAGGGCTTTTTTAGTTTAATTGGTACGCAATATTGCCATCCTCGGTCATATTGCGCGGCATATCAGACGCCTTGCCTTGCTTACTACTTTGAGTGTCTTTGGCGCTGAGCTTTTTGAAGTGCGCCGCCAACGCCACCACTGCCGCGGCGGGTAGATGAGTCAGTAGAGTGGAGTTGGCAAATAAACACAACGAATGAGTGCATAAAACGGAATGGAAGCGAAGCAAAAGCGTCACAAAGTCAACCCGAGAATTATTATATCTTTACGTAAAGGGTTTCCCTACGCAAAAGAGGCTGCTGAAAACAGGCGAAACCCATATTCCACTCTCGAACCGAAGTCTACTGGCGGCAAACAAAAAAGTTTTTTCCAGCGGTCGCGTCGACTCGCTTATCGCCGAGTTCGTCATGGCCCTCCCACAATGGCGATAACCTTAAGCCAAAGTGGGTGGATATGCAGCCTCTGCGGCATGAAAAAAGAAGGCATCCAGCGTAATGGAAAAGCAAAAAGCGCGCCAACTTGCTGTGCCACAAACGCAGCTACAACAACAAGCAGCGCCCTGGTGTAAACCATAAAAATAGTTGATTTGTTTGCAAAGTCATCAACGACGCCAACGGACGCTTTGTTGCACTTGGTCGGCCGCTACTACAACTTCGCAGCGAGCGCATTGCAGCCGACGCCACACACAGTCGGCCAAGCGGCGTGCAGTCAAACTCACGAACTGTCACAGTTGCACTACAAATACACAAACGCGCTGGCATATGGTCGGCGGCGCTGTGATGTGTGACAGTTGTGTCGCCCACTTTGGCGACATTGTCTTCATTTCGGTTACGGCGTAAATATGTATGTATGTTCCTCAGCGAAACGTGTTCTCCCCCTCACATGAAGATTGCTTTTATTTTTATTTATTTTTTGTTCTTTGCTTATTTTGCAGTGTGTTCTTTTTGAAGTGTGTCCCCTTTTCGCGTTGTCGCTTTGAATTTTGTTCACCCATATTCCGGTCTGCCGCCGCCGCCGTCGCCGCCTAGTCAGCAATTCACAGTACAACACCGTGTGGGGGCGTTTGGTGTTTTGGCTGTGCTAAAGCTGGGCGTCGCGCCCGTCACACTGCCGCAAAGCGCCCGTCTGCGCGTCTGACTGCCAGTCTATTTCACAATTTGTATGTTTATTTTATTTATCGCCGTTTGTTGTGTGTTGTTGTTGTGGTGCCATGTTTGCGAGTGGTGGCGCGGCGCAAGCAAGCAAAAGTCAAGATCATTCATCTGTTGCTGCTTTGGCTGGTTGCTGTGAGTAGGCCATGGTGGGTGGATATTATTTTATCATACATCATGCTTGGCTGTCAGGCGCAAATATCACAGAAAATATCTGTACTTCCAGTTTCGAAGCATTTATTTGAATGGAATGGAAGTTGGATTTCATCAAAAAGTTATGCGCGACAGAAATATGTTCGAAATATGCGGTGTCGCATTACATAAATCTGTTGAGAATTACAGCAGCTGGTACTAAGCGAATGAAATTTTAATATAAAAAACTTGTATTGCCATAGCACCCAAACTGCTAACTCAAAAGTGCTTAATAATTTATATAAAGCAGATTTGCGACTATTTTGAGAAATAAATAAGTCGGTTGAGAATTACAGACTAAACGAGTGAAATTTTAAATTAAAAACTTGCAGTTCCCATACAAAGCTAACTTCTAGCTCATCAGATGATAATAATTTATATAACGCAGATTTGAAACTATTTTGAGAAATGATAAGTCGGTTGAGAATTACAGACTAAACGAATGAAATTTTAAAATTATAAGCTGTCAGTTCCCATAGAACCCTAACTTCTACTTCGTAAGGTTATATACATACATATAATCTAATATGATCTTTATAAAGCAGAATGAAACTTCCAGAACTCTGATGGTCTCAGTCGAAAGCTTCACAATTAGAGAGAGGTAACCCATAAGGTTAAAAGTGCGAAAAGTTACAAGAACCATAATCTATATTTACACTAGATTTTTTGACTCTAAATCCTAACATTAATACTAAAGAACGCCAGCTATCTTAGCACTAGAATATCGATCTTTCTGAAACTATTAGGTTTGCTGGTAAATCCGGTCAGCATATCCGGCAAGATCGTGGCCTACTGAACTGATAATTGTTATTGTATCCTGAGGACTGAAATCAATTTTTGATCGCTAGAGTTCTTACCGAGCAACGCACTCAGTTCTGAAATATTTAGAAGCAAATTCCTGAAAGATCTCGAGTTGATACCGATTAAAGCACTCAGTTCTGAAATATTTAAGAAAAACTTCCTCGAACAAATCTCAAGATCTCAATATTTCTCTCTAAAAAAATAATATTTTTTGCTTTAAAAATATTTATAGAAGATTTTCAACTTGCGATGCTAACCTAGAAATCCCAGAAAACCCTAGAAATGTCAATATGCAATCATGCTTGAACCAGTTCTGAAGCAAATTCTCAACTTTCCGCAAAAACGACGAAAAACGGCTGACATTTGAGAAGCCACCGCAAAACTCAAGAACACGCACGAAATTTACATCTCTCCAAATGAAAAAAATCTAAGAAACACAAAACAAAAAAAGCAAATGACAGGAAGATTGGCGCAACAGCTGCATGACAAGCCAAACACACGCGCGCAAATGGGGTGAGTGGGCCGAAAACGGGCGCGCAAACTGAAACAACAACACAAAGTGCGCGCAGAAGAGCAAAAGCATAAAAAGACAACCACAAAGCAGTTGAAAGCAACGACAGCCACTGCGGAAATAATGGCGAGCCAGCGCTAAATTATAACAGCTGCGCCTGCTGCTTTCGCTGGCAATGCGTTCTGAGGTTACTGACGAACTCGACTACAAGAACGACGAACGGTTGAAGAAGACGTGCGTGTGCGCCAACCAGCAATAAACAACAATAAAGGGTAGCGCGATTGGGTTGAGTGCTTGGAAGGAACCGCTGCAAATGAAAGGAGCTAAGAACCGGTTCTGCGTTTGGCTCGTCCATGATCGACATTTCTTAAGCTTTGACTTTTGATGTGCCTCTGCTTGTCTGCGCCAGCCAACAGCTGCTTTCGTAAAGCCAATCGGACCACATAACTTGCATATATATTTATGTAAATAAGCTTTTATGGCGCGGTTGGGGCGCGCGCACGTCTTTGGGGTGTCTTTGCGACGGGCGCACACCCGCACCAATGACTACCAGCGCTGCATAAAGACTCTAAAATAGTAGTAACTTTGTTGTGCGCTTCGTTTTAGCGGTGCGCTATGATCACCGTCATTTTGTTGTTGTTGCTGTTGTTGTTGATTGTAATCAGCGCACCACAGTCGCTTTGACTATTTAATGTGCGTTGTTGCTTGCCGCGCTCGGTAAGTGTTGGTGGCTGATTGCTTTGGCGTTGATGTTTTCATCTTTGGCGACCAGTCGTCACACAACCGAAAAGTAGTGACATTAAGATTGTGTGTGACGAAGGCAGACACACGCGTGTCGCAGACAACAGCTAGAAGCGGCATGGCGCATTACAGCTCAATTCAGCCCAACGCGATCGCAACTGGGAGTTATTAGTACAAATGTGTATGCTGTGTGTGGTGTGTATGTATGTATGTATTTATGGGTATACCCAGCCACGCCAAGAAATTATGGTGTTTGTCGTGCCAAATCGTATGGCAGGCAGTGCGTCGTCATGGAGGGCGATCGCCGACGATAAAGTGGGCGCAGGCGACCGTGCTAAAATGCCGTATAACGCAGCATGAGTTGTTGTTGTTGCGGTGCGCGAAGTGAACAGTGGTAGAAAATTGTATGTTTGGTGCGGGAATTTTAAAATTTCTTATAAGTATTTTTTTTTTATTTAGATAAAAGTTAAAATTTCAGTTTAAACTTTTGAATTTTTATTGTATAAAAAATTAAAATTTTTTTTACAATCATTAAAAAATATTGGTTTAAAATTAATTTATGATTTTTTCAAATAATTTTTATTTTAATTTTTTATAATTTTTTTTTAATTTTTAAATTAAAATTTTTTTATTTTGTATTTTTTTTATTTCTAATATTAAACCAAAAAACAAAAAATAAAATAAATAATAAAATATAAATAAAAAAATATAAAATTTAATATACTTTAAAATTTTTTATTTAATTTTTTTTTAATTTTATTTCGGTTTTATTTATAAAAAAAATTATATGCAAAATCTATAAAAAAAATTATTTAATTATTTTTTTAATATATATTTAAGTTATTAACAAAAATTAACATTTAAAAAGTTAGCTTTTTTATAAAAAAATATATATTTTGTTTATTTTTTTATTTAAATATTTTATTTTGTTCATAAAAAAATTATATTAAAAATCTATTTTTTAATGTAAAATATAATAAATGTATTTAATTATTTTTTTATTTTATTATATATTTATTTATTATTTTTTATGTTAAATTTTAAATTTTTTAAATTTTTTTTTTTAAAAACTTATTTTATTTTTTTTCTTTGAATAAAAATTAAAAATATTTTTTTTAATATATAAAATATTTTTAAAAAATATTTTTTTTATAAAAGGGATTAAATTTTTTTAAAAATTTGTGATTTTTTAAAATAAAAATTCACAGAATAAATTTTTATTTTTTTCTTTTTTTATTTTAGAAACATATTATTTTTTTAAACAAAAATTAAAAATATATTTTTGCTAATATGTATTAAATTTTTTTTTAATAACTTGTGATTTTCAATATAAAAAAAAAATATTTTTTTATTGTTTTACTTATTTTTTCTTAAAAAAAATTTAAATTAGAAATATATTTTTATTTTTGGTTTGTTTTAAAAACTAATTTTTTCTTAAAAAAATTAAAAGATAAAATATATGTTTTACATTTGTAAATTTGTTTTTTAATAATTTGCGTTTTTATGCAAAATTTAACGTTATACGAACATATATATGTATATATATAAATATTTTTTTAATTTTACAAATATTTCTTTCCCAATAAAAAAAAAATAATATTAAAATTATTTAAATATGTAAGTAAATAAGTTTTTTTAAATATTTTTTTATTAAAAAATAATTTTTTTAATTATTTTTACGCAACCACAATCACACTTTCGCTCCACTGTGCAAGCGATGTCGTTTTCCATGTTGTTTTCTTGTTTATTTGAGTTTTTGCAGTGTTGTTGTTGCCTTTGTGCCGGGTGTTGGTGTTATTATTAAACGTTGGAAAAAAGCAAGCAATGACGGGTGGGTGCGTTAAAAACGGGTGGGCACTTAATAGCACCCAACTAAGTAAAGTAAATGAGCGGACAAACAACAAAAATAAACAGTACGACGGCGAGATTCGCAGCGAGACGGCGAGACGACGCGACAGGCAGTCAGCGAAAAGCAATGGCAAGCAAAAAGTAAAAATAACAGCAAAAAGAAGCGCACATGGCGCATTGAGTACACAAGCACACACAGACACATGTCACAATAACAACGCTGAGAAATATAACGATCGACAGGGCAGCAGCAGCAGCCGCATTGGCGAGGCGAGAATTTTTATGAAATTTCGCAAGCTCAGCAGCAAAGAAGCGGCACTCAAACACCGACCCATTTCAAATTGCGCGGCGCTGTTGTTGTTGGTATGTTTGCATGGCTGCTTATCGGTCTGTTCGTTGGTGGTGCTGTGGGGTCATAAATGTGCAGTCGTCAAGCAAACGAACAGTCACAACGAAGTTACCCAACCCAACTTACAAACTCAACCCAAAAGTCACAGCAACTTCAGCTGCCCGACGAACGACAACAAAAACAACAACACAGCGCGTCACTGAAATCAACATTTGTATGTGTGCGCTTGTGTGTGGTTGAAGGAGTAAATTGCGCCGCGCCGCAACGATCGCTTTGGGTAATTTCATAAAGTCTTACAGGGTGGGTCGCGCCGCTTGGCAGTTACAACTGGTCGCTAAATTTCCACCACAGTTGTTGTACGCTTCAGTGTCATTGATTTGAGTCTCGCTGACGAACGCATGGACGGATAGGCGAACGCATGGGCGCGTGTGTGCTGCTTAGCTGGTGTTGACTCTGGCGGTGAAAGGCCAAGTGGACGCACTGTTATCGCCTACAGCCGCCACACCACAGCGACACGAACGCGCGCACACACGCCCACAATTGCAGGCAACACACATGCCATGAAATGTAATTTTTCGAAAAGCAACAACAACAACAACAGCAGCACGGTTTGGTCACAACACTTGCGCTGCGCTGGGAAGTTGAAACGCAATCAGCTCACAGCCCGCATCGTGGTTGGGTGGGTGGTTGCTGATCGTGAAATTGTTTCGCATGAGCGTGTCGCTTTGTTCAAATATATGTTTGTATGTATATGTGTGTATGTATGTGCATATGTGCGTGTGATGGCGCATTAATCTAGTGTAACGAGGCGACGGTGTGGGAGTTTCGAGTTTGGTCTGGGTGAGACAACTGACCATAATTGCCGGATGTATGAGAACATTATTTATTTGGTTGAATTTAAAGCGCTGTTTGTGGTGTTAATGTCTAGCTAATTGTATTAAATTGCCCCGAGTCCTTTGTGAGACCCATTTTAAACGGAGTATAAGGCATGTTAATCAAATATGTTCAACCGTTTCCATCAGAAATGATTTTTTTACTTTTTAACTCGAGTTTACATGTTATTTTGGCTTTTAAAATCGAACACTAGAAAATGGAGTTTGTCATACACACTTTTTTCTTTAAACTCATCGTTCATTTTTTGGTGTTAATTGCATTAAACTTGTGCCTAGGCCATCTGTAAATGGTAAAAATCGATTGACTATATCGTTGACAGATGTTCATAAACCCGTTATCTTAAACTCGAGTTCATAAACTCGAGTTCATAAACTCGATTTTAACGAAAAAATATTTTTAGCAAATTGTCAAAAAAATTAAGAAAATATTTGAAAAAAATTTGCATAAACACGAAATCTTAAACTCGAGTTTAACAAAAAAAATTTAAAATATTTTTAATAACAAAAATATTCGACAGATTTTCATAAACTCGAAATCTTAAACTCGAGTTTAACGAAAAAACGAAAATAACGAAAAGATTTTCTCAAACAGAAAAATGAAAATACTTAACAAATTTCCATAAATACGAAATCTTAAACTCGAGTTTAACGAAAAAAAAATTTCTAATAAATTTTCTCAAACGCAACAATGAAAATATTTGACAAACAAGAAAATATTTGATATATGTGCATAAATACGAAATCTTAAACTCGAGTTTAACGAAAAAAAAATTTGAGCAATTAATTTAAAAATATTTTTAATAGCGAAAATATTTTCTTAAACACAAAAACGAAAATACTCGACAGATTTTCATAAACTCGAGTTTAAGAAAAACATATTTTTAAAAACGAAAAGATTTTCCGTAAAGCAAAAACGGAAATATTTGACATATGTTCATAAACACGAATTCTTAAACTCGAGTTTACCGAAAAAATATTGCCAATAAATATATAAATATTTTTAATAACGAGAAGTTTTTCTCCAAACGCAGAAACCAAAATATTTGCCAGCTATTCATAAACACTAAACCTTAAACTGAAGTTTAACGAAAAAATATTTGTTAAAATCAAAAGATTTTCTCTGACGCAAAAACGAAAATAAAAGATTCATTTTCGAACAGCAAAACCGATCAACTTGGCTTGCGTGTTAGCACAGGTCTCCAACTCAGATGACCAATCATGTAATCACACCCATTCTCAATGCGTCTTTCATAGCGAGAAATCGCCACTATATATATACTTATATATGTATGTATGTACATATATATCTATGAATATGTCTCAATGCTTCGTTATGCCATTCAAACGCAGTGAATTAATAGCAAACAGTCATTAAGTGCGTGGGCAGGTGGGTGGTTGCCATTTGACGTTTTGTGGTCAGCAACAATATGTGAATCGATAGCGACCAAATGAGCACAAGCGCACACATACAAGTAACCAAACATGGCACTGATTCAGAGCCAATATAAAAAAAATACATTTCATGCGTTCGCTGCAAACACACACATAAGAAATATAACTGACTAGAGTGGGTCGGACATTGAGACGCTGCGCTAAGGTTGGGCCAACAGCAGCAGCAACACTACAGCCAACACGCCGTGTAAAAAGAAATATAATTAAGAAGAAAAAAAATGTGTAACAACCAAAGTCTAAAAGTCGCCTGAAAGTTGAAAACTTAATAGGCGACGACGCGCACAGCAAACTGTGTGGGTAGGAGGTGGCGCTGGTGGTGGTGGTGGTGGCGGCGCGCTAACGAGGGAGATATGGGAGTGGAGCGGCGCAGCGCGTGCGACGCTATTAACGTTGTCAAACGGTGCGTGTGTGGGCTGGTGGGTGAGTTTTGCCCGGTGAATTATGTGCGCGCACCCGTTTGGCAACAAAACGCAGCACCGAAGCGGCAGCGACAGAGAGAGAGACGCGTGGAAACACACAATGAAATAAATATAAAGCTTAGCTAGCGCTTTTGTTTTCTTTTCAACGTAAGCCTACAGGTTTCTTCGCCCAGCGACCAAATAGAATATGGCGACAACAACAAGCGTGCGTGCTACTAAGCGCGCGCATAATGAGGTTGGTCAGCTTATTAGTCGCGGTGGGGATGCTGGCATTAGCGCGACGCGTTAGTCAGTCTTTTCAGTGGCATATGACGATAGCTTGCAAATAACAACAAAACAACAAAGCAGAGATTTGAAATTATTGAGAAAATGTAAAAAAAAATAACACAGCGAAAATCAGCAGCGCGCAAAAGTAAAGCGGCCTTTGTGTTTGGTGCCTTGCCTTTCCCTACCTTTCGAACCGGCTGTATTATATCTTTTATTGGCGCGTTTATTTCTTTTTTTCTTGTGCCGTTGCTTGGCTGCTGTCATTTTAGGTATTTTCGTTGGCACAAAACGACGACATGAGCACAAAAGCAACAAATACACTTAGCGCGTTGCGCGCCGCGCTGACGACCTCTGTCCACACACGCGTAGTACGCAAGCAACGTAAACGCGCACAGACGCGCTATGGGCGGCAGGTGGTATTTTGGTCAGCTGAAAAATTGATTCGCCAACCGCATCCGCCTGCCTGCCGACCTGTCCACGAACGCGTAGTTAAACATAAAAACAAAAACAAAAATGTGAAAAAGAAGTGCTGAAGAAGCGCACACCTTTAGTGGCGAGCGCACCCGCGCGGGTTGTTGGGGTCGCGCCACAGCGTTGTGACTGCAGGCCAGCAAGGCGCGTCAAGGCAAGGTGCTGCTGATGGCGCAGCTGTTTCAGCGTGCTGTTATTTAAGTAAATGTGTGCGCGCGCTTACCCCCCCAAACGCTGGGCTCACCACCACAACGCAACCAACAAATGAACGTCAGCGTTCAGCATCATTAACATTATTATCGTCAGCAGTAAAGTTTCGTCGCAGCGTCAGCAATGCCAACAATGTTTTGGCCGATTTTTGTCTCTTCTCTACTTGAATTGATGCTGTTGTTGTTGTTGTTTATATTTTGGTAATGGGTGGGTTGGTGATTTTTTGTACATTTAATTTACGTTGCCGACGACAGTGGTGATGCGCATGAAACGCTAGCTGTGTAAGACGCTTAATGGTCGCGCTTTGCGTTTTTCACTCCGCGCCGTGCCGCGCCGCACCCGTTTTTCATACGCCAGCGATATTTACTTTTGTATGTATGTATGTACGTATGTGCGTGTGTGTGTACGCGATTTGGCTTGAAGACAAGCTAAAAATTGAAAAGTAGTTTAACCGCTTTGATTGGAACGCAAAGGCATTTTTTTACGCCGGAATACGTTTATACACCAGCGTTTTGAAGGCAATCGTGATGAAGATGGCATGCTGCTGACCAAACCTACTCTATAGCTCGACACATGACTGACAGGCAGTTTGGTTGGCATGACAGTATGCCGTCACTGACGCGACGCTGCGATTGTGGCTGCTGGTGGGCGGAAAATTGATGATTCAAGGGCGCGCATGCGCACAACGCACATACACACAGTAAAAAAGGTATTGTAGTTGCGCGGCAAGACAACGCAATCTTTCTTATGTAAATTACAACGCATTTAAAGGCATTTATATGTATGCGCTGCTATGCTATATACAAAACATAAAGCGTAAAGCATATGCATAGCAGCGGCAATTTTAAAACCGAAAGCGATTTCACCAGCGCAGCCAGCAAATGGCGCGACAATGAGGCGCAAACGAGCCAATGTGCAACGCGTAGCAGCAAATATTGAAAGCAAAGGCAAAAAACGCGCAGACAGCAGGTGCAACCCCAAAAAGGCAGACAATTATTTCACAGTGCAGCAACAGCAGTGCAGCCTCAAGCAGTCAGCACTTGCCGGCATGCTGCACTTGCACGCACAACTCGCATTTACGCCTGTGTCATATGCGCTTGGTCTCTCTTCTATGTATAGTATGTATTTAGGACACAGCACCTACCCCCGCTCCACAGCGCGCACCCAACGCGCTATTTGGCACACACAAACTGCACGATCCTTGATCTTCGTTTCGTGTGTTTGCCATCCCCTTTTCTATGGAATTCATTTGATCCGCTTTGCTGCGCGTACGGCGACTCCTTAGCCGCACTTAATGGCAAACAGCCGAACTCATCAAGGAGCGCTGTAGCGAAGGACAACGCTTTCTTCAGGCGCGACACAAGACTAGGTGGATTTATTGTCTTCTAAGGACGGTGTAGTGGTGCTTGTGTTTGTCTGCATTTACTGTTGCTTGCAGCGCAACACATGTTCCTTAGTGAATTATAGATCGTCTTAATGATCTTCGTGTGTTTGCCGCATTTTTAGGGGTGACTTTACCCTGCTGTTTGTTGTTCCTTTTTTCGTTTTTGTAATTTCTTCTTTGTTTTGCCTCTTTTTGCTGTGTTTCTTCAACATCCTACTCAGCGCGCCTTGTATGTATTGTTCCAGAGGCTGTCGTTTATGCGATCCTCCCCATTTCTTCCTTAAAGCGTTCACTTTTTTGTTTCTAAAGACGCTCGCTTTGCTTTTATTGTTGTTGTGGGCGATTCTTTACTTAAATTTTTGGTGAAATTTCGCTATTTGCTTTTCTTACTATAATTGCAAGCGTAACGGCTGTAATTCCCGAGACGAAAATTTCCACAAAAACACTAATCCAAATCTGCTGTGCGTGGAAAATGAAACTCATTAGTTGTAAGAGGCCTACTTGTGCGTGAAGATTGCTTTTTAAATATTGATTAAAATGTTAGAAATATTAATCTCTCCCACGCTTCTATAAGCTGTTTCTAACATGCAAAAACTGTAAGACCCCACTCTTCAAGCATACCTCGTATAAAAAACCTCGTTTTTGACAGAGGATATTGTTGAAAACATGCCAGTTCAACGCTGAAGACATAACTGTAAATTTAGTCTCTATATAAACTAATGGAATATTAATTTTAACTTAAAACCATCTCAATGCCTTTTAACTAAAGATCACAAAGATGGATCTCTTTTTATTACTTTTACTTCTCTATCTTAATTTTACTGAATTCCCGAGGCGACCCACAAAAACTTAATGAAGACATAACTTTGTAAACAATTTAACCTCTATATAAACTAAAGATCACTTAAAGATCGGATCTCTTTGCTCTTTAAACGTTTTCGAGCTTCTGCTACCTTCCTAGTTAGGTTCTTTGACGTTAACCACCATAAATGTCAAAAGTTGTAGTATTCCATGTATATTCTCAGGTGTTAAAAGAGCCTAACTGCAACTAATACGATTAGCGTATTATTTGCATTAGCGATTTACATGAAGACATAGCCCTTAAGACTCATTTTGGTATTGAATTTTAAATCTTATATTGTTTCAAGTCCACATTATCAGTAACTTAACTGTTTTTCTTGAATTTGCAGGCTCTAGTAGAACAATTATAAACACGTGATTCAATAAGAACAAGTTTTTGAGTCAAGACTGGCTAATTTCTAAACATATTTTTGTGGTTTTACCAAAGTTATTTGGGGAAGGACTTGTATGGAATAAGTTCGGTATATTAAAAAATAAAGAAGATGGGGAAATCTGATTGCGATCTTTGACCATTCTTCAGGCAATTCAAACTTAGTACAACCAGCGCCTATTTTTCATCGAATATATTTTTTAATAATGCTACAGATATGTTCAGCCCTCTTAAAGATTAACTAGTTTTCCATTTATATTCTCAGATGATATAACAGCCTAACTTCAACTACTCTCATTGACATACCAATTTCATTAGCGATCTACATTAAGTTATGGGTCTTAAAGTTCTTTTTGGTCATTTATTTTTTTGTATTTTATTGTGTCAAGTCCACATTGTCACTAACTTAACTGATTTTCCTGAATTTGCAGCCTCTACTAGAACAATTTTTAATACGCGAACCAACAGGAACAAGAATTTGTGTCAAAACTGACTAATTTCTAAATTCCCCTTTTTAGTTTTATCAAAGTTATTTGGAGAAAGAATTTTATGGAATAAGCGCGGAAGAATAAAAAAGTAAAAAGGGTAGGAAATAGCTTTTGAGAATTATTTTTTTTTTTAAATTGGTGTACGTTGAAGTACCAGCTTTTCGGAAACCTTATAGAAACAAGCGTTCACTCTTCAGACAAATTAATTATTTTTAATTGTGCTCAACATAGACGGAGCGCTCTTAAAGATCAACTCGCATTGGTTTTCGCGTTTTGTCCGACTACATTTCCAGAAAGTGATTATTGCCATTTCCGCAGCACACCAAACAGCTCAGATCTTATTTGACCTTCCTGCGCAACCCAAATTATAATTAAATGCACGCCA
Organism: Bactrocera correcta; assembly: GCA_027475135.1. NCBI lineage: Eukaryota > Metazoa > Arthropoda > Insecta > Diptera > Tephritidae > Bactrocera > Bactrocera correcta. The sequence continues at coordinate 34,044,779 of CM050327.1, forward strand.
GCGAAGCGTCCGAGTTGAAGAATGCAATGTACACACAATACCGTCTAGCCGAGCCGTTTTTCAGAAGCAATTATCACCCAACGCGGTCTACGTTGAAATATGCCACAAACGCGCGCGTTGAACAAACACCCTGCGAACGTGGATTCTTTTCTTTTGCGCGCTGCGCACGAAAGGTGCAATCAACGGCATCTTTAGTGTGATGGAAAGAAAACCAAATGCAGGCAAGCAGGCAGGGCAGGTAACCTTGCAGGCCACGAAGGTGCCGGTGTCTATGCCTTTGCGCCGCCGCACACAAGCCCAACGCTACATATAAATATTTATTATTTTCTTTTAAATTGTTTTTGTTTTTGGGTGAGGCTCGCTGCCAATCTGCGTATTTGTGCGGCTTTTGTCTCACACACGCACAGGCAGGCAGCGCGCACAAAAGGGACGCATCTGCCCTGCCGCGGCCAACTGTGTAGTAGGTGGATTGGTTAATGGCTGTGTCACTATTTTTTTTTTCTGCCGAATCGAGAACCTTCAAGCGCGTCGCCGACGACGTCACTCATCCGGCAATAATGCGGCCACCACCAGCATACCAGCAACATCAGCGCAATAACCACCACCACCGCCACCTCGAGCAAAGCCAGGTTTTGCTTTGCATTCGACATTTAGCGCACAACAATGTTGGGTTTGTTATGTTTGTTGTGCTTTATTAACTATGCTTTTTTTGGGTTTATCAATTCGGAGAAACCACCTACCTAACTGAGCAACTATCGCGGGTACAAGCAACCAACCCAACGGCGCATACACCTACAAGCGCGCAACAACAACACAACACAGCAACGCCAACGCCACCACCGCGCCTCAGATTTTCTACATACACACGCGCGCACATACTACACACACACACATGCAAGTGCGCGCTTCAGAAAGAAGACGGATATGAACAAAGAATGAATATGGAAAAAATTAATGCGTTGGGCTGTTGAAAATTGAGACCCACAAGCAAAAAAAAAAAATGTGAAACAAAAAACAACACAAAAGGGGAACGCGCGTTTGGGGAGTATATAGTGCGATACGACGAGGCGAGGTCGTTTGCTGACGCGCTTTGTTGTTATTTAACTGGCGTTGGTGATGCGATGGTGGTGCCGATCATCAACACCAACTTGCCAAGTAACAGATTGCGGGCGGCCGAACGGCCAAAAGAAGTTCAAAAAACAGAAGAAAAAAAAAACGGCACGACAAAGGCAGACCAAAAATATGATGACGGCGACGTCGACTATGACAAACACAACAGCAGCGGCAGCAACAACAACAACAGTTTGTATAGTGTGTTAAGCAGATGAAGAAGTATGGCTGGCAATTTACAAAAATCCCCGCAACAACAACAATGACGCGCAGATGATGATGACAACCCAACCCAACGCTTAGCAAGCCAAGGCAAACCGAGCCACCAATACCAGCAATACAGCAGGGCACGAAGACACCAAGCCACCAAGCCACTAAAACTCAACCCAACCCACGTCAGACGCATTGACAGTCAGTCACACAGGCGATCACTCGGCCGAGCCATGGGACGGAAGCAGACGCTGCGGGCGGCGACAAGCGCAAGAGACGAGCAAACGTGTTTCAGCGGCTGACAAAAAAACGCAGGCAGGAAAGATTGGGCTGGTGGTCGAACAGCACACGGCGCTGTTGCGGGAGTTCGCATAGGGGCTTATTACTACTGCTTTTCGTTTACTTTTTTTAAAGCATACGTTGTTAATGGCACGGAAATTGTAGAAAGAGCGTCCAAATTGGGGTGGAAGATCCGCATTATAGGCGAGTTTTTGCGCCTTTGTTTCTTTCACCAGCACAACACAACACACAAAAAGGGGTCCCTACGCATACGCGCCCAAAAGCGGATAATAACAACACAGCAATGCTGCAAAAAGCAGCAACAGCAACAGCAGGTAAAAAGGTGCAACGTCGCGACAGCTGCAGCGCTGGCAGGTAACTAGCAGGTAGCGCGTTAATTGTATTGGAGTGCGGTTGGGTTAAGAGAGAAAAGTAGAGTAGGGTCGAGTAGAGTAGGGCAAGACAAGGCAGGGTAGGGTAGGAAGTAGGGTAGCGCACAGGTCGGGTCGAGCCAGTTGGAATGTTTACAGTTCGTGACGAGTGCGAAGTGAACCCGATAATAGCCGTGGCGGTGGTGGTGGCTCTACATAGTGCCTCACTCACTTGCTACAAGCGTTCGCAATGCAACAGGAAATTCCACGCACACACACCGCCGCGCAACAATGTACGAAAAATAACAATGATTTCGATTTATATTTGACCATTTCAACTTCGATGAGATAGCAATTTTGGCCGGCGCGCATTCGCAACGCCACCAAATCCTTTCGAGTGGCGCGATCAGCAATGAAAATAACCCTCGAAATATATACACTTATTTGCGTTTGCATACTTTGCTGCATGCAACAAGCAGTGTGCGCATAAGTGAACGCGGGCAAGCGTAAACCCAAGCAGGTAGCTTGAAGCGCTCGGTACTGTATCTAATTACGTACGCGCGTGTGTGCATATGTGCCGACGCACCCCACCCCAAATATTCGTGCAACATGTGTTGTCGTCGCTGTCGTTGTTGGCGGCGCAGTCTTGCAAATGGGCACGGGAAGTGCGTAGTAATTGAATTTCTTTGTTCACCGGCTTTGTGCCACACAACGCCAGGCCCAACCGACACAGCTTGCCAGACAACGGAGGGGTCGGACGACCATTAAATACATACATGTATATCTGTGTATGTATGTATGCTATTTTTATAGCGGACTGTATGTAAATATGTCTGCACAGGACATCCTGCGGCGACTTTCCCTCCATTCTCTCCATTTGCCGCGTGAGAAAGCCTTCAGCGCTACTTGTGGTATGCGCACGACGAGCCGCCGTGTAGTTGTGGGGTTTCGCTCAGCCTTCAGGATGCATGCAACAGTGTTGAAACATTAAACCCATTTAATAAGTAATTATGGCGGTATCGAATGGCAACAGGTTCGCGCAATCGAGAATGGTACTCAAAAGGTAATGTAAGTTGGGGTTTCGTAGGGTTCGGGACGCAAGGGATTGTGGTGAAAGGGGTGAGAAAAGTAGGATTGAGAAGCTTGAAAGCGGAAACACAACCAGGCACAACTTTCTAGAACGATGGGTTTTAGGTTAGTTTCAAACTTAGGAGCGAAGCGAACTTTTGAAGGGTTTGGTACGATTCTAGGACGATGGTTGATTGAGGTTAGTTTCAAACTTGAAGCGTGGCACTTTTAAAGATTCGGACGCATGAGATTGTCGAAGAAAGTTGGATTAAAACCTTAAACGCGGAATTTAGCTTAAAAAAGTAGTAAAACTGCCGAGAAGGCGTCCATCCAAGGCACAACTCTCTAGGTGGATGAACTTGAGGTTAGTTTCAAACCTAAAAGCGAAGCGAACTTTTGTAGAATTAGGCACGCATATGCTTATTGCATCCTCAACTCTCTGATATGATAGATTTGAGGTTAGTTTCAAACTTAGAAGCGAAGTGAACTTTTGAAGGGTTCGGTACGCATGATATTTTGCTGAAACTGTCGAAGAAAGTACGATTAAGAAGCTTAACAGTGAATATAAGGCTCAAAAATAGCTACACTGTTTAGAAACGCGCCTAATGCAGTCTCAATCTGCTAGGACGATGGATTTCAGGATAGTTTCGAACTTAACAGCGACTTTTATGGAAAGCCTTAAAATTGAATTTTGAGCAGCCGTGTTTATAGTTTACGATTCTGACCGAACATGTCTTTCTTCGAACAATTTAAGCGTGGAAACTGAGTTCTGACTAAACTTCAAATATCAATCTCTACTTCCACTCCGTTTAAGCTGCAAGTGGTTGAATCCAAGCCGCAGTATTTTGGAGCGCCTTGACACATCTGCCGAACAGTAGTTTAGGTTTATGATGTATCAACCCTCCGCGAACCTTAAAAATCCCAATGCTTTCACGGCATAAACACAATTAGATTCTTCTGAGAAATAGACAAAAACCCAAGGGCATATTCAACTAAAGCGGGCTGGGACGAAATGCACGAAAGACACAAAAAGAGCAAGCCAAAAAATGAAAGCGCACCAACAAATGCCAATACACAACGAACAACTCACCGACGCACACAAGGAACCGAATGTCAAAAAAAAAAAATTGGAAATTTTTCAAATCACACGCGCATTTGTACGTAAATATGTGTAGGCATGTCGCCGGGACTGGGTTGGTTTTTTGACCAGCGAGAGCCAGCGCACGCAAGCAGACGAACCAGCAAGCATTTCTGGGGTGGAAATGCGAAAGTAAAAAAACCAAGAAAAAGCAACAAACAAAACAACGATGGCAGTTTGGTAAACTGACGCACGGAAGCCGACGTCGCTTAGGCAGCTAGTAACGGCGAAAGTCAACGTCAATGCGAGCGTCAGGGGTTGACGTTGGGTTAGACGACAGTTGGCTAGTTGGTTGTGGTGGTGGTGCCATACATTTCGCAAAGCAAATTAAGAAGGGCCTAGAAGCAGGGACAAATGGAGAAACAAACATAGCCGGCATGTGAATGAAAAGTTGTGGTTTTGAGAGTAGTGTGAGACGTGGTTGGAGCGGCAATATGGGTGGTAACTGTCAGTTGGACCTAACGTTTACGGAGTATGATTGTGGGCAGCTGGACTTGTATGGCTACTGACAGGTAAACGGACAGATCAGATAGAACTTTAAAGACTATCTGCTATTTAGATGACCAACTGTAGCCATAGATGCATCAGTATGCAGACGAAAGTTGGCGAAAACAGAGAGGAGTGAGATATGAACTCCTAACGGTTGGTTAGCAAGGAGAAACAATATAAAAATGTAACGGGATGCGACCCACATGAATATATACATATGTACATACATATGGAGTAAATATGTATGAACCTACCAGCGGGTGGGGGAAGCGTCCTTCTATGAACGCGACGGACGGTGGCGCAACATGTTGATTAGTCCACTTGAGTTGAACAAGCAGCGGAGAGAGAGAGAGAGATTAAGCCACAGCTAGGTCTGCACTTTCGAGCAGTTACTTTCAAAAAACTTCCAATTTCACGCTGTATTGGCATTTTCGCCTAGGGTTGACGTAGGGTGTAATAAACCCAAGCGAAGAAACTGCCTTGCATTTCTGCACAAGCCTGGGCAGCGCAACCCTCTCTTATGGTGTTAGCTCAAAAAAGAGGGCACACATGCTACGCTGTCTTTGTGTAGACTTTAGACAGCAGCAGCGTTGCGATTTTATAACCAAACCAACTAAACTATTCGTTGTAACGCCGTTGGGGAGGATTGGCAGTGACTTGGATGAGTGCGTGTGTGCGCGCTCGTATGTGGGTTGCAGCTGCACGACGTACACTAAACTATATACAAAACAAATCACACATATACAAACACACAGTGAAGTGTGTAGAATATACCTTGTGGCGAAGGTAGAGTGAGGCAGAAGCAACAAGCAATTTCCGCCAAAGCGTTGGCGTTGGAGTAGTAGTAGTAGCGCATAAGAGGGAGAATATACGAGCCGAAGAGGAGATGGAAAATATGCGCATTGCACGCAACCGGGCATAACTCTTGACTACACATACACACACATACACACATCAGCATTTATGTGCATAGTTTTGTTTCACTGTATGCGGTGGTTGAGTTTGGGTTGACTGCTGCGCCGTTCGAAATGGGCAAACTGCCGACAGGTAGAAAATCGAGCAGCGTAGGCAATTAACGAAATGTTAGTGAGGTGTTAAATATAAAATTTCGTATTTCTAAGAAGCTAATGCGGTGAAAATTTCATCGGCAGTTGAAATTGCTGAAATTGTATGTGCGAGGCTGCTGTGCGGCGGAGTACCTGTGTAGTGGCCTTGAAATGCCAGCGCTAGGAACTAGAACAGGATATTAGCAGCTGAGTTAAATAGTGTATATGAAATAGTATATGTGTAAATGTGCGCAAAATTGCAGTGACAGCTCAATTGCACTACAGTAAAACCTGCTTAAATATGACTCGAGTTCGTTTTTAGATTTAATTTAAATTTTTATATATGCAACCTAGTCGCTCAATTTTTGAGCTATCGTTCTGAAATTTCGCACACATTCATTTCCACCAAAGAAGCTGCTCATTTGTCGGAATCGGCGATATCGGCCCATTATAACATGTAGCTGTCATACAAACTGAACGATCAAAATCAAGCTCTTGTATGGACAACTTTTTTATTTGACAAGATATCCTCACGAAATTTGGCATAGATGATTGTCCAAAGCAAGGTTATAATCTCCGAAGAAATTGTTCAGATCGGTTCACTATAGCTTATAGCTGTCATACAAACCGACCATTTAAAATCGAGCTACACATTTTTTTATAACTTATAAATATCTTTTTATACCCTATATGCAAAAAGATATACACCTGTGAAAGGTATTAGCTTCGCTTCCGCCGAATTTAAGCTTTTAATATGTTTTTAAACGATTTCAGTGTTTCACTTGGGGAAATTTAGTTAGAAAAAAATTTAAAATACTTCATGTCTTCTAAAAACTTAGGTAGCCCAAGCTTAAATGTTCCGAGAGGCAGCTTTTTAGCATTTCACAATTTTACTTTATTAAATTTAAAAAAATTAGAAAATTCTAATATATTGACTTTATGAGCTTTGAAATAACTTAATTAATAATTAAGCTGGATTATCCAAATCAACTTGAAAAATACTTAAAAAGAGAAAAAGAGTAGAAAGACCTTACTTCGGGCCAACCCCTCTAGTACATTATACAGATATAATTTCCTGCGAACCTGAGCTTCGAATTTTTTTTATCAAAATGAATAGCTGTTCACAGTTTTTGCACTTCACTTTTTACTTTTGAATTAATTTTTGGCACATTTTTCGTGAATACTTTGAAATATCGGAGCTAAAAAATATTAACAACCCTTCAGCGATGTATTTTTAGTTATTTTTTAGGTATTTTCTATCTATGCAAATATTTTTTTATAAAAAAAAAAATAATTTATTTCTAAAATGATTATAAATATAATGCAAATATTTATAATTCAAAACCAAAACGTAACTTCTTTCAAGTAAAAAGGCAAAAAAAAAATAAAAACAAATCCTCTTTCAAGTAAAAAGTAAAAAAAAATTCAAAAACAAAACATACCTTCTATCAAAAAGTCAAAAAATCCTTTAACCGCTTATAAACGCCAAAACTGCGACATTTTACTGCATGCAAGGCACTTAAGGGGGTAGCAGCACTAACAGACTATCAAACCACCGTTATGTTATTTTTGTTTATCTGCTGTCAAACTAATGTATTTTCGCAAAAATAAACTCAAAAATTCACTTTTTAATTCAGAAATCGAAACTTCAACAATTGTTTTCACTAACAACACACACACGCACACAATGTTAGTTTCACTTCCTCTTCACACTTTTTGTTGTTTAGTGTTAAAATTCCGCACTTTATATATTTCTATTAAAAATATTAATTTTTGTTTTGCTTGTCACTTGGCAATTTAATATTGAAACACTATAGTAATAATAATAATAAAAAAAAAGTTTTAGTAGACAGTGGAGCGACGCACTTTAAAGCACATGCGAATTATTTTTGCCGCTTCACAAAAACACAACAACCGTTCACTTCAATAAATTCCGACAAACTGTGCAGGCGGTAGCGTGAGGCTGAGCGCCTACCCCAGCGCGCAGTTGGCGTTGAAAATTGAAAACGAAAAACTCGCACAAAACAGAAAGCAGAAAATGACAACGGGCTGCGCCGAGACGCCGTCGAGTGTCAACACAAGCATTCACACACACACAGTATGCAAACGGGACGGGTGCGCGCAGGCAGTCAGTCACACAGCCAGCGAAGTCAGCGGCAGCGGCTTTAAGAACCATTGTGCGCCAACGCCACCACCACCACACCAGCCGGCCCAGCAGGCAAACGCATTGCCGTCGCCAGCCACCTTACGCCGAATGATCGCACAAAGCGGAATCGGAAGAAAAACAACAAAATTGCAAGCCTGTACAATAAAGGGTACGCTGTGAGGTGCGGCGCGACGTGGCTGGGTTGTGCGCTGCGACGTGAACTGCGGACTTTATGTACAGCTACCTCCTACTTACCTACCTAATTTTTTTATGTTAACCGACTACAACAAAAATATGTATGAAGAACATTGGCGGCTTCAACTTCAACCCACCCGCCTAAAGCGCAAAATACTAAACAAAAAAGGAATAGAAGAAGCAATCAACGTCTGATGCCGCACAGTGGTGCGGCATGGCGAAAGTTTGTAATGAAAAACTGAAAATATGAAATGCGTTCTTGCTGGACTCGTCCCGATAAAACTGCATTTCTTTCGTATCGAGCCACGATTGTGACCGAATTTGAAGCCAAAAGCGCAATGAATACCATCGATCAACCACAGTATTCACCAGATTTGGTTCCGTGTGATTTTTTCTTGTTCTCAAAACTGAAATTGCCGTTCTGTGAAACCCATTCGCAGTCGATCGAAGAGATTAAAAAAAAACCCACTGAAGGAGCTGAAGGCAATCTCAAAAAGTGCTTATGAAAAGTGCTTCAAGGACTGGAAAAATCATTGACATAATTAAATTTATTACATCTGGTGGGAATTACTTTGAAGGCGACAAAATAAATATTGCTGAATAATTAAATATTTTATGTGGCATTATATAGATAAGTCATTATAAGAAGGAGTTATTTTTTCATTGAGAGTGCCTTGGAAGGAAAGTTTTCAGCAACAATATGACATTTTTTTATTTTTATGTGATAGCCTAAAAGCAGGGCGATTTTTGTGAATACACAGTAAAACTGCTGAAAAAAAATTTCAACACACGAACGGCATTAAAGCAGCAGTGAATCTGGTCTTTCCAAAAATTCCCCAATTAAATGGTGTGTTTTTGAAAAAGTTGAATTTTATCCACAATGTTGGATTTTTTATGAACTTACTTGGGTTCATTAGCGCATCATTTGTCTTCGGGTAGACTAAACTGAGCGGATACACTTTAGAAGCCAGTAACTCAATATAGATTTTTTTCAAAGCTACTATTGAAATATGCAAAAAATATTTTTTAGTGTCATACTAATTTTGCCATTTATTGAATTGTATTTGCGAGGAAATGTAGAAAAATTGGCGAAAGTTCCGTGAAATTGTCATCGCTTCAGGTTGTGTTAGGTCAAAATTATTATGGATAACCTTTCAGATCTTATTGTTTTTTTTTGTTTTTTTGACAGATCTCAGGAGAGCCATGTCAAGCTGTCATGTTATTCAGGAATCATCCTTCATATGTAGTTGTTTCAAAATCGTTTCAAAAGTAAGTGTTAATTGGTAAAAAAAATAAAAAAGTCCTCGCCAACAGTTTTAAGAGGTTACATGGGTTGCACGACTTCATAAAATCGATTTTATTTTTTATTGTCTTACTGAATTTTTTAACAGCTCTAGAATATTTTTTTATAAGCTCAATTTGATTCGAGCAAGACTTTTGTTTAAACAGTGTTGAAAAGTTGCGCGCCCGAGGTCAATCACAAAAAAGCGTTTTTCCCGGAACGTTGTTTCAAAGTCATTTATCCAGATTTCTGGCGAACTACTCAACTTATCTTAAAGAAATTTACACAGATCTCCGAAATATACATAAGTATATTTTTTGCAAATATTAAAAAACTCCGAGAAATGTTCACCAAAATTTGCATTTTTTTGTAAGATCTTCGGGTCAAAAATACAATTTCCACTCTTTTCCTTCGTCCAATACCAAGTTTATGGTCTTAATGAAAGTACATGTATTTTTTTTATTTTTAAAATAAAACTTTATTCTTTCTCAATGATCTTGTAAGATATTCTGCTATCAACGCGGTGCCAGTTTTTACAAAGGACTGCTGGAAATGTCGTTTTTTGAAAAATTCACAAAATTTTGACATACTTAAACGAATCTTTAATATAGTAAACTGTTAGAATCCAACAGAGAAAAGAGGCCGTTTATTGCTCGAGGAAACTAATGAATCTCCTAAGAGGTTATATACAGTTAGAATTTTCAAAAAATCGATTTTTTATTTTATTTTCTTAATATACTTACATATATTTAAGTACTTTCGAAGTTATACACAAATTCGAAATGGCGTGACAGAGTGCCTGGAAGTACCAGGTCGAACTTGAAACGCGTTTTTCTCAAAAAGGTTTCAAAGACGGTGACCAACATTACCCAACCGATTAGTTTCAAATTTTAACACAAGCTTCTTAAGTGCATATTTTTTAGTAATTTAATAAAGATTTTTTCTCACCGATAAATATCTTTTGTTTTAAACAATTTAAGGCCGAAATTTCGGTCAATAATCGATTTTTTTTTTTTTTTTTTTTGAAAAACCGCAAAAAACATCTTTTTTGAGATGAGGTCCTGAGCTGTAGTGATCTTAATAATCAAGTTAAAGATTAGCCTGTAACACATTAAATGAAATAGTTCACGACTTAACGTTGCTGGCACCACCGTGCGCTGTCATTATCAACAGTATCGGCGCCGGTACCAGCTGCTGAGTGGGTGAGCAGCGAAAAAGAGTGGCTTGTTAACATGTGCGCGCAGGTCAGAGCGAGAGGGGGCAATAACAACAGCAACAGCGAAATATTTAAACAGAGTTATACACACGCCTACATACATACTTGTGTGTATATCGACATGCACATGTGGTCGAGTAGGGTGGGTTAACTGCATGGTCAACTGGCTGGCTGGTCGACTATTGACTGCTTCAGTACTGCTGACTGCTGGTATGCCGGTGTATATATGTACATATGTGTGTATGGATTTTTTGCCCCTTCAACACTATTGCTTGCTGTTGTTATTTGTCGTCCATGGCATGTCTCATCACAGCAAAAGCAACGCTGCCGCCAGCCAAGTCGATCGGCAATCGGGCACAAAATCACCGTGTGCAGCGCACCGGTGCGGGGTAGCGGTGCGGTACAGGTCAATTTCGTATACCAAAACACGCCTGCTCAGGTTTTATGTGGGTTGCTTGCTTTTTTGTTGTTGTCTATTTTTTTTCCGAATTTTGCCGAAAGGCCATACACATACATATGTAATATATAACTGATGATCATGGATTTCGCTTCGCTTTTCATTTTCGCTTCCATTGAGTTGGGTTTTAGCGCTTCAGATATTTGAGTACGCATATATGTATGTACATATGTATGTACATACATATCTACGTACATAATTACCTACATATGTATATATATATATATATATATATGTACAGACATGTGTCTATGTATTTATATAGGCAACTAGTTCAGTCGTTTAGCGTCGGTGGTGGTTGCTCGCTCCATAATGAGCCTACGAATATTCATAGACGGCGTAGTAGGTGATAAGTGAGATCGCGATTGGGCTTAGAACTTTGTATGTATTACAGCTACCAACGCTGCCGGCATCGTAAGGTGCAGCGAAGCGCAACGGCGAGCTGAGATTCGTATATGGGGGTTCTACTAGCTCGGCAAGTCGTGACTCATAGCGCCGAGAGCGCAGTTATTCTATACACCGGCTAGTGATGCATGATAAGGGCTAAAGAGAATGCATTCGATTTTGTTTGCGGAAATCATTCAGGTTGTGGGAAGTGGGGACTCCCTGGGCAGCGGGTGGCTATTTCCTAGCGTGACTTGCATCATTGCAATTACATTCGTACGTCATTGTTGTGATCTCATGCGATTATTAGAAAAATATTGTTTGTTTGTTTGGAAAAACCCGGAAATAAATTAACTACTGAATCTCCAGCTTTTTGCGCGGTATTTTACAATTGCTCGCCTTGACCTTTGAACAAACACGTGTAGTGGGTATGATAGTGCAATGCAGCTGACGTACGGTTATAATTTGCCACCTGGGTGTTCAAGTATTAGTAATTGCAATGTTTGTCTCAAGCCATTTAAATTACTTCAACAGAGTCACTAATAAATATTTAATTTAGATAGTAGGAGATCTTCGGATCTACTTGCCTTTACAAGGATCAACTGCCGGGGTTCTTACTGGACATTGTCCAATAGACATGCATATGGTAAGGCTACTAGTAGGGAATAAGAAAACGATTCTCCACTTTCTCTGTGAATGCCCAGCCCTATCGCAGATCCGACACAGAACACTTGGAATCCATCAAGCATTAAACCTTGAATGGAAATCTGCAAAAAGCATATCGGACATTAATAGCTTTATCGACCACAATATGGTTTGAAAGAGAAGATGAAACGTGATAGCAATAACATAAAGGTCGACGACTAGTGCACCAAAATGGCATAGCTGGTGCAAATTGGGCCCGAAATACAACAGGGCTGCACTCCGACCTTCGGCGCTCCAGGACATTAGTCATCTCTACACATTTGTGATAGGCTCAAAGTACTTTGTCGACTTGTAAGGGTCTTATGATCTATTATATAGGAGTTTTAGGTAACTCAACGGATCGGCGTACTAAACTAACCAACTCAGATCTCTGTTAGCAAAGACCTCTTAATCTAATCTAATTTTTGTCGTATATAACCATGGATTGTAAAAGCATCTCATTTCCCCACCAATAAGTAATGATTCGGAAAGTATCGTGTAATCAGCCTCATTGTTGATATTTCATTCATTCAACCGGATCGTATTTGGACCAGTTTTGGTGATGATTATACTGACTGGATGTCACGTCATATATAGAACTCCTGATTCATAGTCTTATTAGGTATAGGTTCAGTATAATTTGAGCTCGTCATAGAGGACCTCAACGCTTTTTGTGAACTTTTACAAGGACTTGATATTTAATTTTATTCTTTATCTAGTAGATTGAAATGTGAAGCTCCCAAATATCTAGATAATGGTGGTCAGAAGAAGAGGATGTGCTCCGGTGCTTATTTCATGCCTACTTCCCTCCACTTTCCGTATGTAATATCATACCTAATGCCCATCTGGGTCGCTTAAGATGCCGGTAAGTTGTGAACTGTTATTAGACCAACAACCGTCCTACAATCCTTTCAAGACCATATGAGTAAAAAGCATCCCTACTCCCCTTGATCCGTCTGTCTGGTTTGCGAATTAAATTGGATTTATTTAGCATAGTTGGAATGATTTGATTGAGGTCATAATTTCATAATATCATTTTCATGTCTCATTGGCCATTAACAAGGAATAGGTAGTTATCACTTGTTGTCAGGTCAGCACTAGAAGTTGGATGCACAACAACCTATCAAAGAAGATCCCGGAGCTTCTGGCGATTCACAATCGATGTGTGTGAACTGGCGTTGTTCTGATGGAACACTCAACAACTCAATTCAAATGGACAACTCCAACCCTTTTGGCCAAAATTGTCTACTTCTGACGATTAATTTCTTCAGACGGTCTAATTTTTGACAGTGCAGTTCTGACTTAAGAGTTGAGCCATAAGGGCAGCTCATATTAGTTGATACCTTGTCCATCTAATCAAACAATATAAAAACCTTCTAGGAAGTATGCATTATATGCGTAAACTAGTCCCTCAGTTTTTTCATCCCCGCAAAACTAATACGACTGTGTAAGCTGACGTTGAGCTACGCCAAAAGCTCCGTCAGGATCGGGAATAACTGCACCGAGCCGTTCGATATAAAGCGAGGCTTCAGCCAAGGGAATCGTGTAACTTTTTCAACTTATTGCTGGAGAAAATAATACGAGCGAATAGAGAAGGTATAATTTTCTATTAGAGGAACAGATGCGGAGGCGTCCAAAAATGGAAGATAATACTCGAACTTTGAAGGTTTTCGAATCAGTACCCGCCGATGGAAGCAGAGAAAGAGGAAGACCTCCACTCCGTGGAGAATGTGGAGAAGAACTGGCTGCACTTGGCGCCAAATAGCGAAAAGAAGAAACGACTGGCGCGCTGTTGTTGTGGTTTTTGAGATATCGATTTGAAATTTGGCAAGCGTCCTTTTCTACCACAGAAGCTGTGCATTTATTGGAACCGATGACGACCATTATAACGTGCGGAATAAAGGGTGGGTTTAAAAACTTGTTTATTTGTGAAGAGTATTCTAGCTTCGGTTAATGGTTTGTCTTGTTATTACTGCAAAAAGTAAAACTCTCCACTGAAAAATGGGGGAAGTCTCCTTAAAAGAAAACTAAATTGTTATCAGAGATATGTGTAATTTATAGACATCACATCCTCTCTGGCAATGTTGGGAAAATCAGTGTATTTCTTATTTTCTTTAGAGGGAAGAATTTGTGGTTCACATTTCGTTGTTCAGGGGCTGCATAGTCTCCAGTGTTACCTCAATAAACATTTTCGATTCAATGAAAACTTGATTTATCACTTTCGCAATGTCTCCGCAAAATGATGAAAATATCTACGAAAGCTTTTCACAACTACCTCATTATCTGAGTCACTGGTCCATTGACTCGATACAATTTAGTTATGGAAATTCCAGAAAACAAGCGCGCGTCGCAAAACGTGTAGTGCAAATCACCTTACTCAGTGAAATTGAAAGTCACAATGACCAGCCCGAGAGGTGATGCACAGACGCCGAGCGAAGTGAAGTGAAGTGATCGCGCCGGTAGCAACCAAGTAGGCAAGACAAGCGCTAGCGGTAGCGGCGCATAGCAGCTCTCGGCCACTTTCGTCATCAAACAACGAATGTCTACCGCGCATACTTAGTTACACATGTTTGTATGTATGCATGCATGATCCAATGTACAAAGTCAACAAAATGTGAGTATAAAACTAGTTAGTGAATGATCAGCAATATGGACAACAACAAAAAACGTTAACATTGAAAGAGTCACAACAAAGTGGATTGCAGCATCCGCACGTCAAGAGAGTTCCCCATATTTATCGTACAACAAATGCAATACATCAGCGATTCAGCACGTATATATGTATGTATATGTGTGTGTGTAGGTCAGAACCAGTTTTGCACACTGTTGAGATTCACCTCAGGGGCTCACAGCAACAACACGGCACTGCACCTACACTCCACCGGCGCGCATTTGGACAGGAAAAACGTATCGTATGATTATGAAATTTTTTGTTGTAGCGTTATTCTTGTACACCCGTCTAGCCGTCTAGTGGCTGGTGGTTGTTGGTTGGCTCGGGGGGAACGCTGAGTACACTTACGTGCGTACGCGCAAGCTGTAAGTGGACGGCGATCACTGAGTCAACAACGGCCCGCAACGGTGTTTGTGGCGCTCGATCGACGGCTCTTTGAAGCGCAGTCTCAACACACATACATATATACATATACACAGGCATACAGTTAACTAATATTTGGCATGAGTACGCCACATCGGCATTGGCTGCCTTGTCTTTGGTCTGCTGCGCCGGACCGGGTCCAAGTGGTGCGCCAAATGGCTACAAAGGAGTGCTGTGAACAAACACACACACGCACTCACATAACTGTGATATAATGCGGTGCTGCAGCGCAAGAAGGTCAATATGGATTTACTACCGATCTTTACTTTTGTTGCACCTTTTATGCGTTTTGTAACTGCTGCAGCTTTTGTTGTTGTTGTTGGGAAACCTGTTGAGTGAGTTGAAAATTGAAATTAGGTTGTACGGCTGAAGGAGTGCATCGTTAATGCTGTTGGGGAAAACTGGCTTGCTTGCCTTGCCAGCGAGTGGCGTCCAGTGAGTCAGTAGGGCTTCCTGGTAAACGGATGTGCTGTTATGATTTTGGTATGAAGGGGCGGTTCGCATGCTTGTCGGTGCGCATGTGCGTACGCGTTATGTGAGCTGAAATTGGGTTACGCGGCGGCGCAGGTAGTTGGTGCAACAACATACATACATACATAATGCTGACTAAACTATGTTTGCGTAGCTATGAAATATTTTTCATTATCAATTCATTCATACGAATTGTCAAATGTCATTCATGGGCCGTAGTAAACTGGCAAGTTTCCAGCGAATGCTTTAATGTGGTATTTGGCATGAGTCACTTGGATCAGTGGATACGTCGTCCTTGTATTGCCTTGTATTTTCTAAGAGATTTGCACTAATAAGATCTTTATTGATTTCAGAAACAATACATCGGTCCTCACAATCGACCTTGAGATTCGACTTTGCAAAGAACTTTCCAAAATTTAATCTTTCATGAACGATATGTTCAAAACATTCCGTTCATATCACACTGTCAGTTATCTCTAAAAAATACATTTTACGGCCAACCAAAATCATTTCGTGATTGTTTTTGTAAAAGCCCGTTTTGGAACTCCACTGTGTTCATTATCCTCGGTGTTCATATGACATTTTTCTGTGTCCCTCTGAATCTAATCTTGGACTAGGCATTAACTCGGCGAACGCTGGCTGCTCGCCTGTAAGATATACTACATATTTCTCTATCGATAGGGGGAGGATGGAGCCTGTGTTAAAGTTTATGCAAGTTAGGAAAGTTCTCTGAGCGCCATCACTTGCGAGTGGCCAGAAACGATACTTTCTACAAATGGCTGAAGCAAAGTCACGACTTGCAGTCTTAGACCAAGTATCTCTGGGTAGCCAAAAAATGTCCACTTGAAGGCGAGCTAAGGGTTGTGCGCTAGGGGAAGCACAAATTCAAAAGGCAGCTCCTTTTTTGCTGTCAAAAGCAGCTTTAAAATCGACTAAGAGTTGGTGTGTGTCGATCGTTTTTCACGTTTTTTTCCAATTGGCGATTGGTGAATATCTGGTCGGTGTTGATTTTCCGGCTTGAAGCCGTTGGTTCTGATTTCTCCCGATTAAATAAAAAAAGCGGAGCAAATGGGTCTGGTAGTGAACGAGGGTAAGACGAAACATCTCCTGACATCAAACAAACCGTTGTCGCTTTCGCCATTTGGCTCCCTCGACAACCTATTCCAATATCACAGAAAACAAAGAATCCGACAAAAAACTTCTACGAAACGAAGAAAGCTATATACTAGTTATAAAGTTTCATAAGTAATTTAACTTCAAGTTATTACTAGACATAATTTTATGAGAACGAATTCCACCAGTGAAGACAGTTCGAAGTTTCTTAGAGGAAGAGAGGGAAGGTAAAGGAAACTCGGGATCTAATTAGTGAGTTATTTTGGAAAACGCCCTTAGCAAAACCTGTTACCGCAAGAACTCTAACAACCATTATTTTCCCAATGTGGGAGGGACAGTGCATACCACCAACAACAAGATACTCCCTACTCAGGAGTTTTGAGC
>CM050327.1:34062415-34200985 GCA_027475135.1 Bactrocera correcta
CACTGTGAAAAACTGTTACAACGAATTCAATCGTGGCCGACGCTCGCTCAAAGACGAACTCCGTGAAGGTCGTCCAAAAACAGCCGTTGTGCCAGAAAACATCGATGCCGTACGTGAACTGATAATGCAAGACCGTCATGTAACATACCTTCAGATAGAGGCATGCCTATGCATTTCTCCCACCAGCATACATTCGATATTGCATGAACACCTGGCCGTAAAAAAGGTTTGTTCTCGTTGGATCCCGCACAATTGACAATCGTTAAAAAAAAGGCTCGTGTGGATTGGTGTAAAGAAATGCTGAAAAATATGATCGCGGTGCTTCAAAAGAGGTTTATAAGAAGGTGGCGAATCATGGATCTATGCGTATGAGCCCAAAACAAAACAGCAATCGACCGTGTGGGTCTTCCAAGACGAGCCAAATCCAACGAAAGTTGTTCGTGAAAGAAGCACTTCGAAGCAAATGGTCGCCTGTTTCTTCGGCAAAACTGGTCATGTGGCGACTGTTCCGCTTGAGCAACGTAAGACGGTCAATTCTGAGTGGTACACCACCATTTGTTTGCCTGAAGTCTTCGGAGAAATTCGAAAAACGAACAAGAGAAGACGAATCATTGTGCACCATGACAATGCGAGCTCTCACACATCGGCTCAAACCAGCGCCTTTTTGACCGGCCAAAACGTCGAATTGATGGGTCATCCGCCGTACAGCCCTGACTTGGCACCCAATGACTTCTTTTTATTCACACACATCAAGAAAATAATGCGTGGTCAACGATTTTTGTCGCCAGAAGATGCTGTTGAAGCATTCAAAAACCATGTTTTGGAGGTGTCTCAATCGGAGTGGAAAAAGTGCTTCGAAAATTGGTTTGAGCGCATGCAAAAGTGTATAAATCTTGATATAGAATATTTTGAAAAACAGTAAAACCATTTTCGTTGATAAATATTCCTATTTTCATTATTAAGCCAGAAATATATGTATATAGCAGCCCCCGTATTACTGTAACGGTCACTCTTTGCACGTATTTATTTGAGTACTTGCGGCGTTTTCTTTTGAGTAAGTTGCGAAAACAACTCGAACACGGTGTTGCAAATAGAAAAGAAGGCAGAAAACGGAGATCTATTTAAGGCCAGGTTCCTCCAAACAATTTTGAAAAAATCGAAATTTTTTTTTCATAAATTGCTACTGTATACTCGTAGAAATAGTATATAATTAGTCCCGAAGGTCAGCAAGACCGAAAACAGACCGAACAGGTATAAAAAGTGAGGAGCGCTGCGGGAAATCCGGCCGCTCGAACGTCTTCGGTAGCGGCAGCTACTGCGTGCCATTGGTTTAAACTGATTTTTCTCCGAACCACTTTTGTTTCGCATTGATGACACTCTCATTTCAAAACTATTGCACTTATCGATATGAACCAAACGGGATTTTACTCTTTAGATGTCTGGCCATGGCCTGAAGCAGAACCAGAAATATTCATTATTATTTAAAAAAAGTTAAAAACAATAAAAAAGTGAAAAAAGGGTTAAAAAAAATTCAAAAGTCCGCCATTTTTTTTTTTTTTTATTGAAAATGTTTCATTCTGTTACAGAACATGAAGCCGTTTTGTTTTTTTGCTTTCCGATAATTCTTTTCCAAGAATCGATGTCATCCATCTACGAATCGGATGAGTTTCAGCAGCCATTTTCAGACCCCATTTTGAAAAAATAAAATAAAAATAAAATGTTTTCAAGTAATTTTATATATGTACTTTCATATGTAAAAAAAAATTGATTACTCAGCATGTTTCGTAATAAAAATAAAATTTATTGAAAAAAAAAAAACGTTTTTTAGGTAAACCTGGCCTTAAAAATAAATTATCCAAGCGTGAAATAGCTCGTGAAATGTGCATATGTATTGAAATGTGCGCAATATAATTAAAAATTAAAAAAAATTTTAATTCATCAACTTTTAAAAAGTGCAGTGAGTGTCCACGACAATTTGAACGAATGCACATTACTGATCGCTTTCAACATGCTGAAATAATCAATTCAACATTTCACGAAACTACTAGGGTAAAAATAACTATCTTTCTATGCAAAATGTTCCAAATAATGTTGTATTACGATCATGACAAGCCAAACAACCACTGCTCATTACCCGAATGAAGAAACAGCGGGTAGAGAGTGCTAGATCACACAAAACTTGGACTACAACAGACCGAAGATTATTATTTTTGTCGAAAATACAAATTTAATTTGTTTGGAACCGACGGAAATGCCACAGTGCGTCGTAGGAAAGGAGAGCGTTTTTTGCCCATTGTAAAGCATTCACCTAATTTAATGGTGTACGGGTCTATAACCTAGTTTGGTGATCTGTGAATGCCGAAAAATACATTGGAATTTTGAAAGAAGGCGTTTTGCCAACTATAGAACAGCAGTTCTAACACACCAAAAAAGTTTATTTCAGTATGATTAAGCCCCTTGCCATAAAGCCAAAACGGTTTATGAGCAAAAGGATAAACATCCAAAAAGTCCAGAACATTTGTAGCAAATTATTGAAGCTGTGTGGAATGAAAAAATTAATAAAAAGTATCTTTAACGCTTGTCTAAACGAGGTTATTAGTAGGTGAGGGTGTTCAAGCCTACATTCATACAAATTTAAATATGTGTGACCAATCATTCACCCACTTTCCGTCTACACTTAGCATGAATCAGTGCACAATTTCGGAAATTTTCAAATCTAATGAAGCAGAAAATACAACAATTGCAAACTAATGGCGACCAATTGGCCCGCCAAACTAACGATTGAGGTCACAGCAAGGGTAACAACGCTAAGCGACTTCAATCAGCAAAACGTTATTCGATATGAGAATTTTGAAAAATAACTTTTGCGGTCATTTTTTGTGTCATTATGGAACATGTTATATCAATTAGAAGGAGGGAAACAGAAGAGGGACGGACTTTATCAAAACAAAAAAAATTGTTGTATCAACATAACTGGTGTTCGCTTGAAAGATAATTATAAACCTGTATGTAATGTTATAATGTTATTTATGTATATTTAGGTCAACCGACCGTCAAAATATTTCTTTTTCTACCAACACCCTTAAACGTTCTGGTCATTTAAACTATTCTAAATATTGAAAATGTTGATTTAATTGTATAAAGCATTTTGGCAATACTCTGTAGAGTTTGGGTTTCTAATATACATACATATGTACATATGTACCTTTTTTGAGTCAAACTTAAGTGCAATTTAACTCATTTATTGTTGTTGTTGCCGCGGACAAAAATATCACCAAAATAATGTTGAGGAATTCTGCCGTGTTGACAATCATTGGTTGGATAAAAATCCGGGTTCGTTCCAATTACGTACTGACGTGGCAACCTTGAGTTCAACAAAAAGCAAATTTATCAGCAAAAAGCACGAAAAACCCGAAGCAATAATACCATGCTGATCGTTCATATGTATGTGTATGTAAGTTTACGGTATATGTAAGTAAATATTTCATAGGGAAGAAATTGCTCTGGATATTACAATATACCGATAGGGACAGCAAACGACGCCATATTCTCCGCTCTTTTGACATTTCTCTTCAGTAAAGTTTGCCATTTCATCATGGAAAGATATACGATCCAACAACTAGTCGAAATTATTAAAATTTACTAGAATAATTCGGAGTCAGTGGCCTCAACTTTAAGAGCGCTACGTTCAATTTATGGTCGACATAACCTATACAGATCCTGTCAGATCAGCAATTGAGCGTCTAGTGGAAAATTTTGAATCCACAGGCAGAGTATAAAATGTTACAGTTCTAGTGAGACAAAGAAGTGCCCGTAGTGTCGAGAATCTGCCGCTCTCACACGTTGTTCTCAAGCGCTGGGCATCTCTGTGACGTCGTTGTGGCGAATTTTGTGAAGAGATCTTGGACATAAACGTAAAATTTATACATGCACTGAAGCCGCTTGACCATCGGAATCGTCCTATGTTCGTGAATTAAGCTGAGCAACAACTTGAAAATGATCCGGATTTTCATCGAAAAACCATCTTCAGCGATGAGGCTCATTTCTGGCTGAATGGCTTCGTCAATAAGCAAAAAAAACGTTATTGGTTAGGCAGCAATTCACACGTACTCCATGACACACACAATCGACTTATTGAAAACAAAGTTTGGTGAATGTGTTATCTCACGAAATAGCCCAGTCAATTGGCCGCCTCGGTCGTGCGATTTGACGCCGTTAGACTATTTTCTGTAGGGCTACGTCAAGTCTATAGTATTTGCAAACAAGCCAGCGACAATTGATGAACTTCGTACGAATATCGAATGTGAAATTGCAGCAATATCGGCCGATTTATGCTTGAAAACTATAGAAAATTACACTATGACTTGAATGCACTTTCACAGGAATAAAGAATTTCATAGATGTTCTAAACAGTTTTGTTTTATATAAAAAAGTTTTTGAAAAACACGTTACATCGGCTCAGGGTATAACTAAAAGGCTTTTTACGAAAATTGTACAAACTCATTCCAAATTGTTTACGAATCTACTTTGAAAGATAAAATCCGGAAATCGTTAAGCGTTAAGAAAATATATAATTTGTATAGGGTAATGTGATTAATTTGAGCAAAACAACAACACTCAACAATATCGAACTCATATTCATACACTCTGATGAACTCATATTCCGGCCATATCGTTAGCAAATTTTGAATAATTTCAGTTTTACTATTTGAATCGTTACATAAATTGAGTCGATTTGTCATAAGTGTGCGTGTATCGCCTTTCGGCTCCGGCCCCAATGTCTACTGGCGAGTTCAACGAATTTCCGCAATCAATTGCAACGCCATAAAGAATAGTTAACTGATAATTGTATCGAAATTCCAAACAGAAAAATTGCAAACTCTGAAAAAAGGGAAAAAGAAGCGAAAAGGCAAGGTGTCACACGCTGATATCCATAAATTTTGAGATTATAAAAAGCACAAAAGCATGGAATGGCAATTGGGGTGGCTGATATAACAGCAGTTAAAATAGTGCAGCGTGGCATCGACAACAACAACAACAGATAAAGTTGAAAGAATGATTCATTCTTCATACGGGTGCCAATTTTGAGTAGTTTTGCTGTAGTTCACCTGTATAGGCATACATATGTATGCATGGATTAGGTTCATTTCCAATAATGTAGTACACTAAATTATTTCCCAAATGTGCTCGAAGGTAACGCACAATTCCTAAAAGTCACTTGATGGCCAAATTGGGTATGGAAATGTTCAGATGAAATCACATTAGGGTGTACTCTTTTTTTTTTTTAATTTGGGATTGCTTACAATATACCAGTTATATTTTAGATTAGTCAATGCCTAGTGAATATATAATATAAGGTTACGTATTCTACAATTTAATCATATTTCATTATAAATTCTCTGGTATATATGGTAAATTTTTTTAGTGTCTCCTACTTTGAGCGATAATTTTGTTATAATTATTTTTCATTAGGCTGCACAGAATGATTCCTTTTTGAGCATTGATAAATCCACACACATTTTTTTTTAGGGAAGAAATGAGAAATAAACTTGCTAAATAATGCTCACCCTCATATGTAACCATGCATACAAATGAGGTTTGAATGTTCAATTGCAAATTTATTGGTTGGCTTTTAGTTTTTATAGTTGATTGATAAACCGTCTGCTCCACCAAGCGCTATATCGATATGTGGCGAGTGTTGTGAAACGTTTGCGTTTTATTCATCTCAATTATTGGGGTTAAAAGGTAAAAATAATATTAAATCGAGATGATCAAAAACGATTTTTTAATGAATACTAAAGGTTTTTTTCACAAATTGCCAACATATCACATTACCCTTTTCACAAATAGCCAACATTATTAATTAACCATTATGTTTCAGATGTCACATCATTATTGTCGTTATAACGATTATTACGGTCCGATATGAATGTGCTTAACCGCCTTTTTGTACATTATACTATATGTTCGCCCATCTGATGACGAAACAAATAAAAAATAAAAGAGTTTTCGACAAACTGCAAAAAAAAAAAAACAAGTTAACTGAAAATTTCATAACTTTTCCATTTTTGTGGAAAAAGATATACCATATTTTTTTTAAATAGAACACATTCGCCAATCATGCCTTCATTTTTGAAAACTTGTGTTACTTAAAATTCTGTATTTCATCCACAAACTTGTCCGGAAGTTATTTAATGTATAACCCGTTCTTTTCAAGTTTGTCTAATAATGGAAATTATACTCACTTTTCAGCCTGCCTGATATTTATTTAAAAAAGTAATGAAAAAATTTAAATTTTAATATTTGAAAACGTAACTGTAACAATTTTGCTATAAACACATTAATATGGGAAAAATAAGTTTTGAAACACCTTGATTGAAAAATGGGAAGAAATCAGCTGTTTAATGCTTAATAAAAGCCATCAATAAATCGCATCAATAAAATATGATTAATGCAATGAGCAAAGCTATTATGACCAATCTCATTACGCCTGCAGGCAAATAAAAAATATTGAGTACACGCGGCGGATGACAGGGTACACTGGAGGGTACACTTACAATTTATATGATTAATTCAAGAAAAAAAGTGGAGCTGTGCAGCGAATATTTAAATAACAAAAAGTTAGCCAAAACGATTTCGAGTGTGATTTTTTTGTGTGATATTGTCAAAAACAGGTAAATATGTATATAATTAAAACACCGGCTGACTCACGAATAAAGTGATTGAGTAATACTATATTATTGTTGGTATTTTCCTTGGCAGAGATGATTAGATATTGAAAAGTTTTTACTGTTTTAATATACTCTGGATGTGTATTATACATATGTACATTATGTACTAAAAAATTATCACATAGAATTTCACCGAATTTCTTTTATAATTTGTAACGTAATAAAAAATTAAATATTGTATAGTTTTTTACATAATGTTTTCAATTACTAATTGATCCAATAAATAATATGGCTATTATATTTTTTTCCATAACTGTGTATAGGATACTAATTTGTCAGCAATTAAATGCATTCCAATGGACTAATTATATATATTATTCCAGTCTAGGGGAAAATCCAATAGCATGTTCATCAACGTAACACTCAAAAATTATTTAGTAACAAGAAATAAAGTTTTAACAGCCAAATATTTTCTTTCTATAAGGAATTTTTTTGATATAACCAACCTTCAAGTCGAATTAATGATTTAATAAGGAAAATGTTGTTTAAGAAATCTTTATCTTAATGTTTCTTGGTGAAGTTAATATCAGCTATAAGTTATAGTGGAAATTGTGTTATGTCATTCGCAAAAATAATTTGTTTAGTAAATGAGTTTTCCATACAAGAACTTGATTTTGATCGGTCAATTTGCATAGCAGCGATATGTTATACTGGTCTGATTTTTATCCGGTCATGGACTGTCAAGTCGACAGATCTCTACCGCTACAACAACAATCATATGGACATATCAGAAAATGTGGAACTACTTCGTATTTACATATATATGTAGACATCGCAAAATCGATTTTATAAGGTACATGAAGCACTGTTCAGGATATAAAAATATAACTTTGAAAAGTTAAAATTATTGAATTATTACTGTCTTTTATATGTATGTAGATTCCATAAAAATTCGTAACAGAACCGAAAACAAAACTGTCAAAGCCTCTGTCACCAACCGCAGCAGATTTTTGCTGCGCAGCAGCTACATATATACATATCCGCTACTAATTGAGCAGCGCCGCAAACGTTCTTTGTAAGTGCGGGGTAAAAATCGATTTG
This sequence comes from Bactrocera correcta, assembly GCA_027475135.1. Lineage (NCBI taxonomy): Eukaryota > Metazoa > Arthropoda > Insecta > Diptera > Tephritidae > Bactrocera > Bactrocera correcta. Next base: position 34,070,188 of record CM050327.1, read on the forward strand.
TCACATTCTGTTTGGCGGTTGTAGTAAAAGTGCTTTATTTCAAATATTAACTGGGTCCTAATTTACTAAGGACATAGATTTCAAAAATTATAACATAGTTAACTACTACTACACCAATCAACTCTGGAGGCGCTGACATTGATGGCGCCCGCGGAATTGACTTTTTTATGGTCAAAATTCCATGTATTTATTTAAAGGAGGGGGCGTGAGTATACATTGGACACTCGTAACTCATGCCGCTATAATATCCACTGATCAAAAAAGCTTATATTTTACACAATAATTTCATAACTCTTCTTAGAAAAGGTTAAATTTTAGATACTTACTATTCTTTGATCAACATTTTCGTTTATTTATTCTCGTATATCGTTGTTCAATCTCTTGGTGTATTTTTATATTTTACTAGTTAGTCAATGTAACTTACTGATTTTCTTATAATTGTTAACACTTAAGAATTAATATTCTTCAACACTTGCAGTAATACTTTTTTTTACTTAAAAAGTTTTGTTTTGTTTCTTCACCAACTATTCCCGAAAGTAAAGGGAGAACACAGCCGCTTGCGCCAACTAGATAGTCGTACGCGAGAATGATTTTTATCGTGGAGAGCTATCGTTGTCAGCCGGCGTAGCAGTTAACTTTGGCATTGGCGCTGGCAGATCATACGGAAATTCTCACAATATCACAATTTTTCCCGATTTATCTTGCTCTCCTCGCAAACAATTTGCACTATATTTTGCTTTTATACGATTTTTTTATATTGCACTACTGTTCCGATTATGAATCTTCCAATACGAAATTCTATTGAATAAAAATTTTCCACAGATGGACTTAAGATATTTTATTTGATAACTTTCGGACACGCGTGTAAATCTTTGGATGAATTATGCACTTTTCTAAGCTTTTGCGTCAAACGAGTGTACAGGGTAGAAGCAAAAACGTCAGATAAAAACGAGAGAATCTGCAAAAATTGATAAATTTAAATTTTCACTTTCGCTCCACCTTCGCACCTTATTTCTTCTGACGAGTCAGTTGAAGACTTGACAGCGCTGCTAAATGATTTGCTGAATGACACGTGAATCAGTGTTGTATGAGAATGTAACAACACTTACAGCAATTACACGTATATTTTCGAATCAATTTAATTGATTTAATAAAAAATCACACTTTTTATCAATAATAAATCGATTTAAAGGAATAGCTAAATGACTTCTTTAAGTTCAGGGAACAGTTTGACAATTGAATAGTTCCAATAAGAAAAGAGCAAATCTGTCGGGGTTGTTTTTTCTATTGTCATGCCAGCTGCCGAAATATTCAATGTGCCTGAGTAATGCAGTTATCTCCTTTCCACTCACAAGTTAGAAAGCATGTGTAAAGAGTACCAAAAATGTTGGCAACTCAATATTTAGCAAAATTATTCCAGCCTGAAGTTAGCTGTGCTTTTGCAACAAATACCAGTGATGGATAATGGCTATAATTATAAGATGAAAAAATTAGTAAAAAAAATGTTCTCTTGAGACCTTTATGCCAATTCACATCGCTTTGCGTCAGACATTTGTTTTGACAGAAAAGTTCGATGTATTAATAGACACTACACTGCACTAGAGACTACCGATGATTTTTTCACTCTGGCAGGTCACTTTTTCGACTTACGATTGCAATAGCGTTTCAAAAGACTAAACAAACATTGCGATTTTTAACAGTAAAGTTTAATAGGGTGACTTGCTATCACAATAGCAGAATAATATGACAGCAGAAAAGCCAAATTCCAAAATTTTAAAATGAAAATGTTAAAAGCATGTCTTAATTAGTTATATAAGTTTTAAGAAGTAACCAGAAGTTACAATATAAAATCATAATGATTTAAGAATTACTGAAATCACAGATATTGACAAATCGCAATATCGCTCAGCACGAATGGTCACATAAAAAATTATTGACGCAAAGCTAAGGAAAATAGTGAGTAACTCTCATAATTTTAAGCGGGCCTATACCTATATTTAACATAACCGGAAACGGAAACACTTGAGGGGTTATATTATTACATGGCAGAAACTCGTTTAAATTATTTTAACATTCGATATTTCCAATGGAATTAGCGCTACAGATTAAATGGTTTTTCAGCAAGGTTGAGTTAATATATCAATTATAATACATCTTCAAGTCTGAGTGAAAGTTTTCCGTGAAGGCTTTATACCTCTTAACTTCTGTGAAACAGAGGTTAAACCTTTTATCCATTGGCCTACAGTTTGGGGTCAGATTTGGAGAACATGGTCTGCCGAATATGTCAAAAAACTTCAAATGTCTAAAACAATCTTTGGTTCGAACAGCGTCGTCAATATCAATAGAAGCTGTGCATGTTACTATTGATCAATGGCCATCAATAAAAAAATGATGGACTTGTGTGGGAATAAAGTTATCATTTAGAGTAAAATTTTCCACATCGCTCATTTAGTATATGTATATGCATAAGTAAATACAATTTTATTAATACTCATAATTTCATAGGCAATTAAGTGGTTGACTGTCTGTAGGACTTTGAGCATATTTTTGTGAATTTTTGTTATTGAGGCGTATTCAACATGAGTTACGAATTACAACAGTATAGTAGCTTCCAAAATTAAAGATCACACGATTTCACCCAAATAGCTGGCAAGTTATGAAATGAAAAAGAAATCTATTGATCCATCTAACCGTAATTAAAACGCAGATATTTATCGGTTTCGATTTAATTATCCTTGTTCATTTATAGATGGACATGCTCACACATAAAATCAGGCAAAGTGTAATTGTGTGTAGGTGTTTCTCAAGGCTAATTTATGTTGTTGATAATAAAAATTAACTTCATTCCTCATTTTATGTAAATTCCCCTAACGGCTTAAGTTAAACGACATGTATTTGTACATATGCATAGCAGTTACGCATGCGTACTATACAGCTAATAAGTAGACGTGTTGTGAATGAATTGGATTATATTACAAAAAGGCAAAAACAAAATCCATTTCTATATGTGCTGGTAATAGAGGTTCGTGTGTGGATTCTTTGTTGTTTATAATGATTCCATTTAATTTTTTTATTTGCACAGAGTGCTAAATAAAATTATACATTTTTTTATTATATTTTTATAAATAAGTATTTCTCCTACCTAAGTTCATTATCTTCAACTGCAGCATTAAACATCGTAAACGTATCGGTGTACTCGATTACATCATTGAATAGATTAAATTGTTTCACTTAACCATGACATTACTGTATATAATATTATTAAATATATTTATATATGTATGTATTTATATATATGTATCTCTGTATGTCAGTTCGTACTATGAAATGATGGATATGAAGGAGTGCGATTGATAGATTATAAATCATAGACTTTAGCGTCTCTAAAGCATAGAAGGACGCCAGTTTCCGCTGATAACTAAGAGGAATCACGACATTTCAAGCAAATATTTATTTCTTTTCACATAAAATAAAATTTTGCAATACCTGCTTTAAACTTTGATTTTTATTACTATTGGAATGGCAATGCATAAAACAAGCAGACATATTATAGCCTCCGGTGCGAATCAATTCACTTCAAAAGGGATTTTTTGAGGAAAATCAACTTTGAAGTGAAAATAGCACATGGAATTACATAATATGGCCGCATGTATTTATACGTACATAGTAAGTATTTATGTGTGTATGTATATATCTATTTATATATGAATAAACGAAAGCTTTTCTTTGTTTAATAAGTAAATAACATTATGCAATGTACATCCTAACTTCTTTCAGCTAAATTGATAACAATTTCAAATTAAAATTACGCAAATATGAAAATATACAAAAATTTTCATAAAAATAGTACTTCGCTTTACACATATTCTCATATATAGTATATATGTATGTATGTACAATATTAGAACTAAAAAAAAAACACAAACAGCAAATACGTGGGTATGTACTTCAAAGAGCTGTGTATATGTGTGTAAGCTTATCAAAAGTATCACTAAATGGCAAAGCATCTTAGTGAGTAAGAACACAGTCAGTCCTCGATTATTCAGACACACATAGTGAAATAATTCAACCATTTACAGTTGTTATTTAGATTTTAAGCCGCAACTTTTGAACCGCTTCGCATGTTAATCAATTTTTTCATTGTTTCGATAACTTTTAAAATGAGTGCGTGGTTTGCTGCTGTTACGCTCATGTTAGCACCATGAGAAGAAAGGACTCTTATTCTGAAAGCGTTGCGTGAACGAAAAGAACCGACTATTTTGCCCACGAGATCTGAAAACAAAATCACAAAGTTTAAATAATAGTAAATGAATAAAATGAGTTAAAAAAAGTTTGTATGTATAAGAGATTATACGCCAGAATGACAAAAATGGAGAATACCATTTCAAAGTATTCTCACATAAAAATAGGCTATTTTACATACCTTTCCACCACTACTGCCGGCATCTGCACTAACTGCACTGGCGATTTACCATCCTTAAGCGCTTGAGTTAAATTCAAAATCTGACCACGCATCACAGACATTTGACGTTCGAAGAGACGCTTGTCAAAACCTTTATCTTGCTGTCAGCACATCATGCGAAATATAAATAATAAATAAATAAAAATAACACACACATATATATATATATGTACGAAATATACATACCTGAAATAAATAAAATAATTCTGTACAAATTTCCTCGACATAATTCATATCGGACAACAATGGCAGCACATGGTTTTTCGTCTCTTCACTAAATGGCACTTTCGCTTGTGGCAACCATGCCCAGTGATACGGATAGGCACGCCACGAATCGGGGTGTTTGAATGGGAAAGCCAGCCCATTATCGATTGCCGCAATTGTAATCGCGCCTTCTGTTGTCGCATCACCCGATTGACTAGTAGTCGGTTTATTTGCACTGGCTACGTCAAAATTAGGAGTGGCAGGCTCGGAATCTTGCTTCTGTGCCGTTGAATCTAATTTATTGACATCCAGCTTGCTAGTATTTTGTGGCGTCTGTTCGCCTTCCTGTTTCTGTGGTGTTTGTTCGGACACGTTGATGGATTTCTCACGCAACCCTCCACCGTTAGCCGAAATCTTTGCAGTGCCTGTAGGTCGTACATAGCGTATTAACCAATTGTCATTGCCACGATCCGTATTACGTATAATGTAATCGAGTACAACGAGACGTTCAAATTGAAGCTGAAAGGAGTTGGCGAGTTTTGCGGTGAGTGGTTCTTGTTCGAAGCGACGTAGCCAAAAATCGGCATCCTTATAACCTTCAACGAATAGCTGAAAGGAACCAGTCTGTGCGGAAGAAAATTTCATTTATTAATTTATAATAACTATGCATTGTACAAATGTATGCTTTCTACCTTAAGTGGCAGACTCATGCGATTGAAATGCGCCGAAGGATAGTGTTCTTTGATGCGTCGCTTTAGTTTTGCCTTCTGCCGATCTATGCGTGCGTAGTTGAAAGTTTCGGCCACCAGCCGTACAACACGGGTCTTTGGTACAATATTTAGATGCAATTTACGATCTACCAAGCTGGCACCAGCCTCTGATAAGTAGCTGAAATAAAGTAGACATCAATTTACTTCTTCTCCTTTTAACTGTAATATATCTGTGTTGTTGATAAGTTATTGATACACGAAATTCTGTTTTTTCTTTCTAAATCCATTTTCCATTTCATTTTTCACATATAAGGCTATATTACCCTTGATTCGGTATCAGACAGGCGCGTCCAAAGCAGCAGGGACAACACAACTTATGCATCCATTTGGTCCATTTCGGATTTAATCGCCCGTAGGGTTCCTCATCCTTTGGTTTGAACACACCTAAGATTTTCTGAAAATGTTAAAATAAAATTAATTTGTGTTTACATATTTATAAATAATACATGAAAGTATTTTACAGATTAGAAATTTGGATCAAGTTTAATACTGTTTGATTTTACTACCAAAAATTCGCACAAAAGTTAACTTAATCGTGGAATTTCCCCGTAAAGTATTCATTTAATGTAGCGACTGCTGACGAAAGCAGTTGAAATGTCGGCAAGACTGTCAAATCTATCTAACAGCTATACGAACAATCAGACGCAATATATAATGAAGTAAGCAAAAAAGACTAATGAAGAAGGGATTCAATAGTTTAAGCAAGACTATAATTTGAATTTGAAAATAAAAGTTAATCGCAGTGGAGCATATTCGGGTTTTATATATAACAATCTTTTTAGCGACGTGTAATCCAAAGTTATTGTTTTTCACGAAAGCTTCTTGCGCCGCTCTAAGGCAAGTTTTTTTTTTGTTATTTTTTCCATAGTCGAGCTTTAGAGCAATTGTAATCAATAAATATTTTGCGTTTAAGTTTAAGTTGAGTATTTAAACATTTAATTATTTCACTTACACCTTCTGCGTTCTTTACAAAATACGACCCACTGCTGCCCTGATAGATGCGCTCTGGCATAACACCGGCTGTAATGGCCGTTTCTACTTGCAATACAACTTCATTGAATGCGGGATCATCTGCAAATAAACAAAGAAATATTGCATTAGTTAACACAAATATATGTATTTATTCAAAATATATAAATAAGTATGTATAAAATGCAAAAAGTCATTATTTACAAATCAAATTGGTACGCAAAACCATAATGCGGCAAACGCGAAAACGCTGCTTGCGTCTGCACGGTGGCAAATGTGCGGTGGAAAGTGGACATTGCCACAAATGTTGCCACCACAAACGCCAACCGTTACATCTGAGCCAATGTTCACGGGCACTCATTAATTTGGACTAACCAAAAGCATAGCAATAAAAATCAAAACAGTGGAAGGCCGTCAGTCAGACGATAGCTACGCCAGACATATCATTGTACTACATAGGCAATAATTTCATATTGTGCATTTATACACAAAACATTTTAACTGAAATTTCTACCGTCAGCACGTCAATTTTATTGAACTGTTCATAAATTATGCAGCCATTTTTTAAGTTTTGCTATTTTTACCGACCGGCTTTCCAAAGACAGGTGGATAAAATTGCGGTTATTGGATATCAATTCACATTTACAATTACAGTGTGTTCAAAAAACATAGTTACAAAAGGAACTTCGAAAGTGTTGGAGCTACGAGTATTTAGTAGCCGGCGTTTACAGAACAACAAAACTCTTTTATTCTCGTACAAAGTAAAGTCAATGTGAGGAACTTAACTGTAACCTACTTTTTAAATACATTAATTTTCGTTTATTTTGCAAAGTTTTAAAACTGCATATAATATATACATATATTGAGATTCATATCTGTCGTTTGAAGATATTTCTGATATAAAATGTTGCCAAGGGGAAGAAATGCTCCGATAAGCAAATACGTATTTGTGAGGACATTTTTCGTTAAAAATTTGATTTTTTTGGTGAATCCTTAGTAGAAGTTTTGGAGCTCCTATGAAACTTTTTTATTTTAGAAAAATCTTTGAAAAGTACTTCGACAGTCTTTTGTTAATAAAATATATTTGAAACTAAGTGCACTGCAGTGCTTTGTTTTTAGTTCTCCAACAAATATAAAGTTTCTTTAGTGCTTAAAGAACAACAGACTTGGACTGCCTGTCAACGATACATTGATAGCCTGCTGGTAGACTCATTTCCGTTTAGTTGATACGCTTAGGTTTAAATTTCACGACTGCTTCTCAGCATTGCTTTGCTCAAGGAAGACGCTTCGGGTTTCCAATAAAAAAAAGAAACTTCAAACAAAAAAACTTACAAAAATTATTGTTTATTTTCCAGTCATTTCTGTTTCAATGCACCATAAAAGTTTTGTATTTCAAACAAAATTCCCTGTACGTGTTGCGAATGTTGGAAAAGGCTTACGATGTATTCGGTTTTATCAAAAACACAATCGTACGACATATCTCGTTCTGGACGACCTTCGACTTCTTCATCTGATAAAAATATTAAAAAAGTGAAGAATACGGTGCTTAAAAATTAGGCAAGTGTTAGGGAGATGGCAAGAGAGTTTGTCATCTCTCGCGTGTTCGTGCGAATGATTTTGGTGTATATTTTGGGTATGAAACGCGTACTTGCTCGACTCATCCCAATAAAGCTGATTTGTTTTCAAAAAGAATACCGAAATCAAAATAAATTCCGATTCCACATTCACGGAGAGCATTATAACTGCCAACAATCATCGTAATGGAACACAATTTCCGTCGATCGAAGAGATCAAACAAAATTCGCTGAAGGCCATCCCAAAAGGAGCTTATGAAACTTTTTTCGAGAACTGGAAAAATCGTTGGCATATGTGTATTGCATCTGGTGGGCATTGCTTTGAAGGCGACAAAATAAATATTGATGAATAATTAAATATTTTATGTTTTATTTACACCGAACTTCTATTTATCCGGGTACTTTTTTGTCACAATGCATATTTAAAAAGCACACATACTTCTTCCTCAAGAAGTTACTTATTTGTCGGAATTACCGATATCGGACCACTATAACATATAGCTGCCATACATACATTGTGATGTGTCCTCATTTATTATTATTTTTTACTATGAAAACCATCGGTGGAGTTGGTAGCGATAATCACACTTTCCACATTACACAAACATATTGCAAAAAATCTAAAGCAGTACAAAAAAATTGCGGCACATAAAATGCATGCAAATGTTTTTACGAGTTATTTCCCATTAATTACCCCTTAATCTCAATAGATTCCAATGCACTGTCAAAGTGAAGTCCTCAAACAGCGTGTAACTCTGCGTAGACGAGCACATTTTGTCGGTATTATTTGAACTTTAAAATTCACTTAATAATATTATGTATTATTAAATCAAAACGTATTCGCGTAAATATTTAATTAGAACACATTTAATGACCGTGAAAGGCTGGCAAGCGGTTCACATATGTACGTTGCCATACGTGAAGCAACTCGAAAGCTCGGGAGATAATACGAACGCCTCCTGCTTCAGAACACCAAAATGCGACACAAAACATTTTATTTAATTTTCAAGTTTTTGCTATCGCTTTTCACGTAGCTAAAGCAAAGCAAAGAGTGCTAAAAGGTAAAAATAAAAACAACAAAAAACGAAGTGAGAAAAACACTGCTGACACAATTCTGCGACGCATTTCGGTATCTATAAAATGCAGCGATGAACACACGAATGTCTGTAAATGTGCTTTACATACATATGCATGTATGTATGCATTGAGCACAGGAGGTTGCAGTACGTAGGTGCAATCTAACCCATATACTCGTAACGTCCAATTGCGAACAACGGTGTAACACGGCAGCGACAGAAAAAAGGCACATTTACACTTACACAGAAATTTTAACGGACAATTGACACATCCACAAGTGGCAGCGACAATCTCGTAGGAAGAATCACTACTTTCTTCGCCATGATTGGTTCCTTCAGCCTTTATCCGTTCAATATGAGTAATAATGTCCTCTTCACTCTCTCTTTCCAAATATTGCGAAAACTCATTCTCACATCTTTTTTGCCGACAATGGCAACGGTAATTTACCGATTTCCTTTCGTCTACTGTCGGTTGAGAAGCTACTTTTCGAAAGGACATTAATGCAGTTGCTGTTTTTCTGCCGTATTTTGGTTATTTACAAGATTTCAACTAATCGCAATGACTGCTCCGTCACCCACTGTTTGCTATTTTCTTAATTCTTTTGCTCTGTGTTTTCATTTAACTTATTTTGACACTGACAATTTTTGAAAAAACAAAACATTTTGGCCAAATGGAAGTACACAGTTTCGATAAAATTCGAAAATAATTCCAAATGAATTCATAAAGGTACAAAGCATCGTGCATCGTTCACAATGAACTGGATTTATGTATTAAATTATTTTTGTAACTTCAAATTACTGGAGAATACCTGGGTTTATTATTATAGATTTATTTTAGAATTTATAGTTAAAATGCTGGAAAGTGAGCCTTAAATAATAAAATTTAAACTTAAAATTTTTGCGCGCACAAATCGAATCGAATAATCTGGAATAATCTACTTTCAACATTGGAAAAAAGTTCTTCCTCTCTTGAAACCTAACAAAAGTTGTAAAAAATAAATACTCATACATTTCAACGTTGAAATTTAATACAATCTGTTACAGTACTTCTTCTTTACTGGCGTAGGCACCGCTTACGCGATTATAGCTGAGTCAACAACAGCACGCCAGTCGTTTCTTCTCTTCGCTCGACTTCGCCGGAGCCCGAAATATGGTTATCTGTGGTACTAGATTCCAACTGTTACAGTACTGCTAAAGAAAAATGTGCGATTCTTAGTCAAATTTTTATTAGAAATCACACTGCATCTACTGATTTCAGCGATCCTACTACTAAAGTTGAATTGGTTAATTTTATCTCTTCACTTAACACTGACTTTCTGACATACTAAAAAAATTTTCTCTGGGTTTCATAAAGTACCCCATATATATGGTACAATCACCAATCCTATGGAGTAAAGTCAGACAAATGTTTGAAAATCCTGATATTAGTTATAAAGATGCTAGTTTTTCGCGCAATTCGATCTATTTTAGGCATAAACATACACTAATATCTAACATATTTGGCCTATACATGAGGTATAAAGTCACTCGGAAGTACGAAAGTCTTTATATTAGTATATGCAAGCTAAGGGAAGTACTGGTCCGATTCAACTAATTTTTGACTCCGCTATTATCAGGAAAGAACTCTCTACGAATTTCAATTATAAACCTCACACACTGGCCAATATTTTCTGTCAAACTTTCTATCAACTGTAGGTACTGGAGGTTACATATTCGATAACAAAGGAGCTTGAAAATTTTTGGTTTCGATAATTTTTAGTCATAAGGTGGCTTACTCTAAGTGCATTATTCTTGCTTGATTTGTGTACTGGAAAGTGAAAGAATCAAATGAATTGTGCTATACGAGAGTAGGCGTGGTTGTAGTGCGATTTCGCCCATTTTCTCACTGTGACATAGGAAGAATGCCGCGGACCAAATTTAGTTGAAAACGGTCGGACGGATCCCAAGATATAGGATTTCACATGAAAATGGGCGGTGCACTACCATCGGCTAATTTTTACACCGGCTCTCATAAAGCTATTATATAGCACCTCGGGTGTAAATTTTTATGTCTGGCATATTTAGTCATTGACTTATCGCATTTTTAGTAGTTTTTAACAGTTCTGTTATATGGGGAGTTTACGGGTTATCTTGAGGATGGTGCAGAAAGCCTTTGGTGATGAGGCTATGTCTAAAAAAAAAATCTTTACAAGTGATATAGTGAGTTCTAAGCCGGCCGTGAACGTGTCGAAGACGAAGAGCGTCCAGGGCGACCATCAACCTCAACCGGCGAAGCTAACGTTCAACAAATCAAAGATTTGGTGTTGAGAAACCGTCGATTAACAATTAGAGACCTTGCTGATGAAGTTGGCATATCGAAAGGCTCAGCCAATACCATTTTGAAGGATGTTTTGGGCCTGAAGCGCGTCAAATCTCGACTGTTACCGAAAACATTGAATTTTTTTGGAAAAAAGGCGTCGCGTTGAAGTGTGTGAAACGATGCTTTCCGACTACCAGGGTGTCATGAAATGCATTATAACTGGCGATGAGACTTGGATCTGTGCTTACGACCGCGAAACAACCGATCAATCGAGCGAATATCGTGCCAAAAGAGAGCCGAGACCAAAAAAAATCGTCGCCAAAGTCGCTCAAAAATCAAGGTCATGTTGACTGTTTTCTTCGATTATGCATTTTGAATTCCTTCCAACCGGTCAAACAGTCAACAAGGAATATTATTTGAACGTTATGCGCCGAAATTGTGGAAAGACAATTCTTGGTTTTTACACCACGATAATGCACCATCCCATACTGCCCTCGTAATTCGTATCATTTCGCCAAAAAATCAACCCATATCGTTTCGCAACCACCGTATTCACCTGATCTGGCGCCGTGCGACTTCTGGCTGTTCACCAAGCTCAAAAGACCGCTCCGGGGACACCGTTTTTATACGATAGAGGAGATTCAAGCCGCAGCGAAGACGGAACTGAAGGCCATCCCGGAAAGTGACTACAACCAGTGTTTCGAAGATTGGAAAATAATAAAAAATAAATAAAGAATTTTCAAAATAAATACAATGTCACCTTTTTTTGGGCTTAGGTATATACTTTTTGGTCTCAAAGTTAAAGACTAGTTAAATCATAATATTAGTAAAGGCTTTTTCAATAAGAGCGCCAAATTTTTTTTTTAAAAAAAGCAAAAGCGGCGTATATTGATGATATTGACATCATTGGCCTTTACAACCGTGCCATTAGTTCTGCTTTCTCCAGAATGGATAAGGCAACGAAGCAAATGGGTCTGGTGGTGAACGAGGGTAAGACGAAAATATCTCCTGCCATCAAACAAACAGTCGTCGCACTCGCGACTAGGCAACCACGTCACTGTTGACGTCGTAGATAATTTGTTCGAAGTCATAGATAATTTCGACTATCTACGAACCAGCATCAACACTAACAATAACGTCAGCCTCGAACTCAACAAATTGCAATTTATTTACAATTTCCGGGTAATTTTTTGTCATAATGTATAGAGGTAAACGTTTCGCACCTTAAGGTATTTCCCTGGCTTTGATTCCTGCATGTTGCAAGAGTTTAAATTTTTCGGTTGCACCCGAACTTAGCCGTTCTTTATTTGTTCTCTTCATTTTTGTTATATCATCTTTCGTTTCCAATATGTTTCAACCAACTGTGGTGTTTTTTTTTTTGTTTTATAAAATTATCTATCCTGTGTCTAATAAAGATGATTAACCCTTTGCACTCCGCAAGCTTTTGGACGTTGGCTATCAGCTACTCAGAGCCACTTTACAGCAGAAACAATAATTTACAAACCCTCATATAACTTATTATAATTCTAGAACTAAGTAACGTATTATAATGATATTGGACTGATATAAATTGGTTGAGATCGAAGAATGTTTATTTGTATAAAAATCATACATTTTAAAACACTTCCCAGTATGCATTGAATGTTTGACAATAATAATTTGCTTGTCGCCTGCCATCAGATGTTTTCCTGTCAGAACACGGTAATTTTACAATATTTTGATATGATTTCTTGTGCTATTTCAAGGGGAATTTTCAGGAAAACATGCATGTCTCAGAGAGTTTCGCGGAAATAACTCAATTCGCCATTATCATTAATAAACTTGAAGTTAGAATTACGATGTCCCCTGACATTGGGTGAACAATTCTCTTTTGAACTGTACAACAAATATGAAAATAAAATATCTACTGGTAGTTAAAGTCTGGAGATAACCCTCGTTAAATACCAAAAGTAGATAATTGCAAATATACATTTATAAATTAAAAGATAGTAGGTATCTTGATAACGAAGCGGATTTGCGAACGTATGCTTAAATTAATTGCTAACTTAACGGATAATCCTATATACAACAGTGTTCGAAATAATAGCAGTGGTTTGTGAATAATAGCAGTGGCTTGAAGAGCGCCTGCATTGGTCAGTCGAAAAAACGGCGCAACATATTGTGGTCCGATGAAACAAAAATTGTTTTATTTGGTTCCCGAGGACGCCGACAGTATGTTCGAAGGCCAGTAAACGCTTCATTTGATTATAAAAATGTTTCACGGACAGTAAAACATGGAGGTGTCAAAATCAATGTATGGGGTGCTTCTCTTACTATGGTACAGGTCCGTTATTTTGGGTTAAAGAAAATATGGATGCCAAATTGTAGTTGAAATAATGGAGTCGACTATGCTACCACACGCTGAATGGAAAATGCCGTTGAAATGGATCTATCAACAAGATAACGCCACCAAAATACCAGCAGGTTGGCAAAAAAATTGGTTTGCTCTAAATGGAGTTGAGGTTATGGGTTGGCCGGCTCAATCACCGGATCTTAATCCAATTGAGAATCTTTGAGCACAGGTCAAAGAAGCTGTAGGGAAAGAGAATTCGTCAAATGCGAAGCAATTATCGAGTGCTGTGAAGAAGACCATTCCCCTCGAGAAATACAAACGTTTGATGGACTCCATGCCTAGGAGATGCGCAGCTGTCTTATCCAACAACGGTCATTCGGCGAAATACTAATTGTTTAAACTTTTTATGTAAAATCATCAATACTGCTATTATTAATCACAGCTGAAATTTTTTTTACAATCTTTTTATTTATTTAAAGAAGAACATTATCTTATTCTTTAAAGAAATCATATTTCTTTTAAGCTTGAATGTGAGCGAATTAAATACAATAATAATAACCCATAATAAAAATCAATTACACAATTTTTTTACTTCATTTGAATTTTTGGTTATGCCACTGCTAATATTTCGAACACAGTTGTACATAAGTACATATGTACCTATTTAGATACATACTTGTATATTTTATTATGCTGTTACTAAAACTTACGATTTTCCTGCTAGAGAAGGGTTAAGATTTAAAAGACGTGACAATAAAAAAGTTGAAATTATATTAGATAACTATTACACACTCATGTTCTTTCGAATATTAATTAAACCTTAAAACGAGCAAAACAGCAAAAAAAAAATATACTGTCCATGAGCAACGCCTACAATTCATATGTGGGTAAATAAGTAGATTTGGTGAAGCTATTAGAAATGATAAAATTGCACGCAAAACGAAAAATGTTTTTTCTTATTAGTAGATTTATTTTTGGTGTCAACAAAAGAAACGCACATTGATATGAAATACAATTACAAACACTCATACAAAAGGTTTGTCGTGTGGCAAATGACTGACACGTATTTCTTATCGTCTGTTTAAATTTCGGCAATTGCTAATGTCGTCCACGTATGTATATAAATAGCTACCTATGTATGTATTTACATTTCACACATTATATTTACATACAACATGAAAGGCATAACTCAGATTAGAAAGAGGGTAGTGACTGCTTTCAATCTACTTTTGTGGTGCACTTTTTACACCAACCAACCAACTTCTTGCACCAGCAGAATTAAAACATAACGATTTAAGGCACTAAACATAACAAATATACGGAAGAAACTACTTTCGACAGTTTTATGCAGACCTTTTTAAAACTTAATTTAGCCTTTTTCTCTCTTATGCACCGATTTGCATACATACAATGCATATATGCATATACTCGTACAGTATCGGACATTTGCAACTGAAATATGATAATGAAATTACTGTCGATTACACGGAAAGTAATTGCCGGAGACCTACTATTTCAATTTTATTTTAAATATTGGATGTTAATTAAGGTAAACAAAGCAAATTTATTAATATTTTTCAGTTTATTTGTTTAATGTATATAAAAAAACGATATAACATCTGAATTCAATAAGACAAAACAATTGCAACTCAAAGAAAACGGTTCTCTATTTTTAATAAAATAAAAGAAAAACTTAGTATTTTATAGCAAACTCATTACTCTCAATAACTGCTTTGCATCGCAGCGGCATTAACGCTATAAGGTTATCCACTATGGTTTGGGGTATATTTCTCCATGCCTTCAGGGCCCTTTGAAAAAACTGATTAGTATTTGGCACATTACTGCGATCAATTCTTTTTTTTACAATTCCCCATAAACTTTAAGGCCTGGGGACTGTGGAGGTCACTCCATTACATCCACTTTATTCCTCTGTAAACACGATTTTAGGACCTATGCCTTATGCTTCGGGTCCTTGTCCTGGTGGAAGACCCACTTAAATGGCATTTCCCATTTACCATGTGGCAACATTACGGTTTCCAGAATGTCTTTGTAAACATAATACTCGTACCCCAAACCAGACCATAACATAGCAACTATGCTTGACTGTTTTTAGACAATAGAAATTTTTAAGACGCTTGTTTCGTGGGCGTCGAACGAAACTCACACCATCACTTCCTACCAAACGAAATTTGGACTCATCACTAAAAAGAACAGTTTTCCTCTTGCTTGTTGGCCATTCTAGATGATTTTTAGCGAACACAATCGTGTTAGTTGGTTACGTTTGCTAATAAGCGGTTTCTTCGCTGGTCGGTAACTGTGTAAATCAGCGTTATTTAGGCGATAAGCGACCGTTCTTGAGTAGATTGGTAACCCAAGCTCCTCTACCAATTGCGGAGTGCATTAAAATTCATATTTTTTTACCTATCTTACAATTGAGCTGTCAGTTTTTTCATCAGTTTTTCTTGGTCGGCGTCCACGAAGCACTACTTAGACAGTTTTATTCTTAATAAAGTTCGAAATTATTCGTGAGATATGACTTGTGAATTCTGTACTTAATAGAAATTTCTTTTTGAGAAGTTCCGTTATTATAATCACCAATAACACGTGATCGGAGTGATTCACCGAATTTATTTAGAGCCAATACTTTTTTTGTAAAAAAATTTAAAATAAAAACGTATTTTCGCAAAAATT
Organism: Bactrocera correcta; assembly: GCA_027475135.1. Taxonomy (NCBI): domain Eukaryota; kingdom Metazoa; phylum Arthropoda; class Insecta; order Diptera; family Tephritidae; genus Bactrocera; species Bactrocera correcta. Next base: position 34,086,565 of record CM050327.1, read on the forward strand.
CAGAGCAGAAAATATGCTCAGTAAATGTTCTAATTAATTGAAACTCAATACCGTTAGGAAAAGAAACGAACAAAGGAGAAAAGAAGTGAACAATACAGAGTTGTAATTGTTTTGTCGCGGAGGATTGACGTACATTTGAAATTGTTTTCAAATATAACCGGCAAAATAAAAAAAGATCGTGATAAACGTTGCAAAATATGTCACTACAATACTGTAAATTTAAAAACAAGAAACAAAAAGAAATTCGAAGGAAAAATAGAGTTGTAAGACAAAAAAATCTAGAAAATCGCTTTAGTTGCAAATGTTTTGTCCGATACTGTAAATTGTAATTGTTTTTTTATATTTACACAATCTCCTTTCATAAAATCAACACGCCAAGCATGACGAGATTAAATGAATTATATGGTTTGTTTTCTTACATTGTCCATGCATTCCGATCTTCATTTCTATACCTATGGATATACAATTTCCAGTGCAACAATATGTGGTACTGTTGCGTTGATTTGAATAAATATGTACATAATCATATAAAAAATTTTTAAACATTCCCTGTGATATAAGTACATACATATTTCTCAAATAACATCAAGAAGAGAGGTAGTTGCACCGAAGCTGTAATACGAAGGGTATTATATTTCTTATAGCAACTATATGTACGCACATACATATGTATGTATATCAACATTTTGAAACATTGTTTGATATAAAAAACCCCTCAAATCAAATTAAGGTAATCAGATATTTTATGAAGATTTTTAACCAGATTTAGAGCGATAGATCTAAACAATTTGTTCCGAGATTGCCATGCCAAATTTCGTGAAGATATTTTGTCAAATACAAAAGTTTTCCCCACAATAAAAAACAATAACATAAATTTTCGAGCGTATAATCTAAAGAAAAATATTAGCACAGTAACAGTCTCAACCTTAACCTTTATACCTTAACTGAGTATTTGCGAAACAAAAATCGTGAACCTACGAAATATATGGCTACAGGTATTGTTGTACGAATTGCAAGATTGACATGATTTCAGAGCGGCGGAAACAAATTAATCTTGCCGGCCACAGGCTATTTCGAAGATATTGGAATGAGAAAGATGTTGAATAAGCAGGAATGTGCAAAGTTAGAACATGCCATTGGAATTCGTTTCATGAGGATATACAAAATAAAATATCTATATAAATGATCAGCGTGTTGAGCTAAGTCGAATTAGCCTCCTCAAAAAGCTAGTCATTTGTCGGAACTGTCAATATTGGATCACCGTAGCATAAAACTGCCATAGCATGCAAACTGAATGATCAAAATTATGTTCTTGTATGGAAAACTGTTTTATATGATTTATATATCTTGGCGCAATTTAACAAGGCAACAGTAAAATCTCCGGAAAAAATTCAGATTGGACGACTGTGGCATATATGCAACTGCCCGTTCCCGGTAGGGTTTAAGTAACCGGAACGTGCCCGAATTTTTAAATTGAATTTTTATCTGGCCAAGGTCTGTCAATCTGGCACCATTCCTCGAAATTACTTCAGAACTGTTTTCTGCCGCTACAACAACCGAAGTTAACGTCTTTTCCTAGTTTTAAATGTCATAAGAACCAAATGTCCCAAAAGTGCATATATAGCAACTTTTTAACTTTTAAAGGGGATGACATTTTGGTTAACATAATTAAAAATATACATACACATTCCTGTATTGAGGAATTTCTTTACTAAACTTTTTACTGTGGTGGTAGAATGTATGGGACTGAGTTTGAAAGTGTAATTATACTAATAATAAATATTAGTACCACATACGCGTTTGTGTGCATGTACTAGACATACGGTGATTCATAATAAACTGCTTGCACTAAGCAAATAATACTTCAAATAGCAATATAATTCATTATACATATATGTATGTGTGTACATCTATGAACAGAAAAATAGCACGCATTGACCATGTAGTAAATATCAGAAAACAGTTTGAATTGTTTCATAAGCATAGCATAAATTGAATATAACTTATGTATATAACTTAAAAATATTTTTTCGATTGTTCTTCTTAAAAAATTATTCAGTTTCCAGTTCCAGTACGTCTAACACCTGGGGCGATGGACAAATCGACATCGTTTTCTAAATGTTCTTTAGCAAAGTTTAACCGTGCTCTAATGCTTCTTTTGAACAACAATGTTTTTTCGACTCATTCGTCCAAACAACTGAGCATCATTGAAACGCCTTTGTACCAGTGTACTACATTCATACATATACTAAACTCAAATTCATGTTGTTGTCGTAGTGGCAGAATTATGCCAAGTAAACAGTCCTACATCGGATAAAAATTCATTATTTATTTCAGCCATATTCTCTGGGACAGATTTAAAAGGATCCACATTTCTTTTTCTGATTATGATTACAACAGCATGTTCCGTTGTTTTACGGGCAGGAGATTTGCGATTTTTTTATTTTTCAGTATTTAACGATCACTTTTAACCAAATGTATGGCGTTAAATGCCATTTTTCTTAAACAATTCATAATTTTGGCAATTAGAGTTAGATTTTTGAGAGAGTATAATGCAAATTTCTACCCAATTTTTAAATAGTTTTAATTTTTTTTAAACTAAAAATATTTCAATATTTTTTTAAAAGTGTGCTATTTTTCGATCGTGGCTGTTTACATATGTATGTACATATTTTTGATTATGACTCGTTTTCAACACAAATTTACACATGTATCACATACTACTATTTGTGACTTTTATATTTGCTAAAGCAAAAAATTGCAATGAAGACGAGAAATACACTTTAACGTTAGGAAACCATAAAAGTCTGGTCATTTGTGGACAAGTTTCTCTTCAAACTTTTGTAAGTGCAGAATCTATTGTAGGTCAAAACAAAACCGAAACCGCAAACACAATAAATTATGAGTATTATATGATAAATCTATGACGACATTAGCACAAAATGCGCACTGTTCTGCCTTCTACCCCCACAACGTTAAAAATATTTAGAAACTTTTGCGAATTTCACAATTGTACACACAACATTTTTCATTTGTTGATTTATATCTTTCCGTATTCTTTTTCACTCACCCATAAAGGTATTGACCGTCAGTTCATTGCGATCGCGACCTCCGCTACTGTATCCGTGTCCACCAAGCAATGGCTGCGATTCCCGATTATCACTTCCTGCATCCATTATGGAAGCGCCCTCGTAATCTACCTCTGGCACCAGACAGATCTCGTCACCGTCGTCAGCGCTGTCGTAATGACGATGTAGAGTCGACGATACCAGCTGATTACTTTTCGTTTGAAAATTATGCGATGTCGCTGTCACTGAAGGTAATGTTGGCGACAACAATGGCGATACACGCTGATTTACATCAGCTTGATGTGTTGGAGATGTTTCTCCACTGCCATATTGTGGGGAAATGTGAGCAATATTATTACTCCCGCTCACGCTACTTGTACTGCTGCTACTACTGAATATACCATTTTGACTACCACTACTACTAGCACGCTGATGCTGAGCTGTAGTGGTAACAACTAGTCCATTATTTGAAACTGGCGATGTATTAGATGAGAGCGAATAGAAATTGCTGGTGTTGCTATTATTGTGCGCTGGGTTTTCTTCTAAAAACAAAAGTTGTTGCGTTGTATGCTGTTGTTGTTGTTTTGGTTGGTGCATACGATGCGACTGTCCGTTGAGCGAGTTGAAAAATTCACTCTCATCGGTAGCAGTGCCGTTACCGATGGTAACTATCTTATCATTTTCATCCACATCGCTGTATAGATTGGCAAAATTGTCACCAATATCAGTAATATGACCGTTGGTCTTTCCGCCGTTTACGTCTACGTCATAGGCATCAACTTCTTCATCATCATCCGAATCATCGTCGACTGATAACAATATATGCTCTCGCCGTGACTTTTTCCTTGATTTTTTCTTTTTCTTCTTTGTTTTGTTCAGTCCGATTGTATTTATCTGCAAATTAAAAAAAAAAAAAGATATACAAATGTATATAATATACCATATAGTCATTGTATATTTGCAAGTGTAGATTTTACACAATAAATAAAACGTAATAATAAGTAGATATGGGCGTATATATGTACATATCCATGTATGTATATAAATACTTAAAAAAGCTAGCATCCGAAAAATTTTATATTTGAAACTTATCGCTCACCTCTACTTGTGTTACAAGCTGTGTTCCATTCATTGAACCTACAGAGGCGCCTGATCCCGGCGTGACTGATACGGCCGCAGCCGCTGCTGCAGCAACAGCTTCATCTTCAGATAATGTGCTGATTAAATCGACATTTTCTATATTTACCAACGGTTGATTAGTAGATGACATTGAAGGAAGTGTCAGTGGGGTCGACGACAATGCAAAGGAAAATTTTTTAAAACCAAATGATTGCTCGACTGGTCAATATTGAGTTCACTTTTAAAAGTCTTTAACAATTTGAACACTTTACACTGGCAAATTATATGTCTGTCTTATCTATATACACGTGCTAACATATGTGAAAGCCATTAATCCTTTTTTGGGACACCCAGAGTAGCTGGGTAGAGTATGAACTTTATCGCGTTTCACATTTACATAAATATTATTTTTAATATATGATCACCATTTTATTTGGTCTAGTCAATTTTATTGATTTCTTATTTCCTTTAATCTGCGAATTCTTTCTTTGTTTTCCCCATCAGTGATATCGGAGCAGCTGGGATTTTGTTGCCGTTTCTTACTATACTCTTTTCCGCAAACTTTTATTTCTTAATTGTTTTTATAACGATAGAACTATACTTATATTTGGTCTGGGCTCGCAACCCAAATTCACAGTTTAATATAAATTCGTTGAAAATAAAGATTAAGATTTTTTAAGGAAAAAATATAACAGTAAAATACAAAATCACTTAGAAAAGTTCCTCCCTTCCTGACAAAAGTAGACAAAAACGTAGAAAAAAATTTGCACCAATTACAAAGAGTGACAGCAGTTGTCAATAGCAATTTGTTAATACAAAAATCGTATTGCCATGTCGGAAAATAATTTGAATACTGCTCATGCCATTATATTTTGACAAGTTCATGCTAATGTTAACAAACTTAATAAAATTAAAACTTGCAGGGCAAGCTTATCATCACAATTAAATAATAACATACAACATAGTTTAGTCAAAATCTGAAGTTGTGACATCCGTTGTTGCTGTGAAAGTAATATCGACAGATTGTTTTGAATTTTACTGTTGCACATAGCGATTATTATTTTAGTTAATTTTAGATTTATGGTAACTGTGGCAACATTGATGGTAAAATTTTAGAACAGCTGCTTGCTGTCTGTGCCATTTGCCAAAGGAACCGACCGACCACCAAAAATATAGGAAACAAATGTGGACTCTCAGGTGCGCGCCAGAGGCAAAACAAAACTTCATTTTTTATAACTCTTAAACAAAATAATTGAAATCTTATTCCGATATGAAAAAATTGGATTTAATAAATAGTGTCTAAGCTGAAAATTCTAACGAAAAACGATAAAAAGAACTACCAATCATTAATACCATAATTGGAATCATTTGTCTTGGCTTACCCACCGGAAAAATTAAACAAGCTATAAATTATAAATGTATGTATTTAAATAATAGCTTTACTTTCATGTTATAAATTACCTAAAAATTCGGAAAAATAATTATTCAAACTAATTTAACGATTGAACCATTTTGCCTCGAAAACTTTGATCAGTGTGCGCTGCATTTGAAATGAAATGAAATTGTCTTGGCTTAATCAAGTGTTCGAATTGATTAGTGCGAGTACATTGCAATTGTACGAGGATAGCGGTCGGTTCCTGCATCAGTTTGTTGGCAATCAGACGCAAGCGTTGGTTTTGTTACAAGAAACGTGGCGTGCTAACGTTCTGCACTGGGCGACTCTATCGTATCGACGCTTCAGTTCGACAGCAATCGAAGCCCTGGAGCATATTATTTACGCGTGTCTGGTGTACTTGTTAGTATGCCTGGGCATTTTTTATACAACACGCAGCAACAGCCCATTGTGGCGTTGGTGCAAGCTGATCAACAATGTGCGCTTTCCAAGACAACACAAATTGGATCGTGTTTTACTGGTGACTTCACATCCGGACGATGAATGCATGTTCTTTGGCCCACTAATATACACATTAACACATCGTTCCAGCTGTCAAGTGTACGTGTTATGTCTGTCCAACGGTGAGTATGATTAATATCTTTAATTTACTAATGTGATCGAATGAATTCACATCCGGTGTACATATTAACACATTTTTCATATTATAGTAAAGTATTTGATTACAAAACAGTAACTTGTTTAACTATTAATAGGTAATTATGAGAAACAAGCGCAATTACGGCGTGAAGAATTATGGCGTTCATGTGAAATGTTGGGTGTTCCAGCAGCGAATATTATAATGGTGAACGCAACAAACCTTCCAGATGACCCTAATGTTGAATGGAAAGCACCAGTTGTTGCTAATTTAATACTACACACCGTTGAAAGTCTAGATATTCAAGCGATCTGTACCTTCGATCGAGATGGTGTGAGCCAACATCCCAATCACAGTGCAGTGTATTTCGCAGCAGCGTCACTCTGCTTAGCTAATTTATTACCAAAAGGTAAGTACATAAATAGTGATCAGCTGCATCAATTTTATTCCAGAAGTATGCTACTGAGATAGCGTCACACCTGCTAGAGTTTCGAAACGCATGTAATTAGCATTTATCGTGTTGAGAACGCGCGATGAATATATAATTAAATTGCGTAATGACTAAACATATCTACTACAATTTTTATTTTGAAATTTTTACAGAATGCAAATTTTATACGCTGGACTCCATAAATATTTTAAGGAAATATATTTCGATTTTCGATTTGCTTTGTACATGCTGCATTTCGTCATACTGGTAAGATAACATCAAAGTCAAACAATTAATTAATAATTTGCTAGTCATCTATGTTAATATGATATGATATCTTGTGATATTATGTGAAAGTTTCTGATAGCTAACTCTAAAACAAGCAAACTCCTGACTTGCCATAGTTTCTGAAGTTTATTACAACATTTCATTTGTTATCGTTTAAATATAGGATTGTTAGCTTTTTATTAGTAGTTTTGACCAATGTTTTTCATTATTAAAGTAAACATTGTTGCAATCAGTTCCGATATATGTGAATGTATGTCTACACATAACATACATATGTATGTATGTATGTACATACACAAAAATGATTGTAAACAAAATACTTTTAATGCCTTTCAGCTATATTCTCGCTGTTTAAAATTTAATATCTTGCGAAGTACATTTATAGAGAAAAAGTGTAATTCCTAAAAGTAGGTCAGCACTTGTAAATTTTCTATAAAAATTGTTTGTTTTTACTCTGACGAAATTTTTTCCAATACATTTTCGAATATACATATATAATAAATAAATATATTTTTACATAACCAATATAAATATTAACCATTTCTACAACTAAAAATCAAAATGAAAAGTATATATTATATTTAGATATACCACTATTAAAGTAAACGTTTTGAACATTTATATTTAACATTAGATATTAAAATACAGTTTCAAATATCTATATATGTATATTGTACGAATATTTACTTAATAATACGTTTAATTTTAAAAACTATCGCTAACTTATATTTTCAAAATATTCTTTAAAGGTGTATATTGGGATGGGATGAGGCTGCACAAATACGTCGCGCTATGCGTGAGCATAAATCCCAAATGAAATGGTTCCGTTGGTTGTATATTTACTTTTCACGATATATGTTCATAAATTCGCTGCGTGAGGTGAATCTTTCGGACATCGAATTGGAGATGCAAATTGACGATAATACCTTTTGATTTGCATCAACTTACATTAGCTTTAAACAATGCCGCATACAGTCAGCCAGCCAATAGTAAAAACTGAATTAAATCTAAAAATAAAATCAGACAAACCAGACATACCACGTTGTAATAAAAGTCTATGTATGAGTATGTATAGCAGCAAACACCGAAAATGCTCCAACAACATAAAACTACAATACAACACATAGCGCCAGCAACAACAACAATTGCAGCTGAATATAAACATAAATAAAAAAGCTTACAAGAACTATTTCCACATTTATGAAAAGGTATAACGGTATGCCGCCTATGCCGGCTAAAAGCAAAACCTGATAAAACATTAAATAATGTGAAAAAAAATTATTACGTGCAATAGATGACCGGTGCAAAAATACATTATTTGACTAACTGCAATAATAATTTTGGTGCTGCTACAACAATGGCAATAATAATGATGATAATGAAGTTTAGTGACGATGGTGTTGTCGGCAGAGTGCCACGAATGTTCAGTATCTGGCGCCGAAAACTTTTAGAAACAGAAAACCAAAACCTAGGGTAACAAAGGGAATGAGAAGTCATTTGACGGCGTATGAAAACGCTTTTGCCAACAATAATTGATCAACATGTGAACCTCTACATACTATTCGTACATCTAAACAATGTAATATATGCGCGTAAATTTTAAGTATTGGGTACATGAAAAGCCAAAAACACATATCTGAACCCATTTTGTTTTGGTGTTCCCCACTTAAGTTGCTTTTCGTACTATTATTTATGCACTCTTAGTAAATCTAATACTTATTGCAAATGGAGAACTTGTATTCTCGGTAATTGTGATTATGAGATGTTAATAATGACGTTAAGTTTAGTGTAATAAATGAACAGCGATCGGTGTAGCGTGGTAGTTATTATTTTATTCGTATCATCAATGAGCAAAGCCAGTTCTTCACACAATAATAATTATAATCAATGTCATAGCACATTCATACCTAAATGTTTACACGAATTGTGTATGTATTTTTACCTAATTGTATAATCTATAATTTTTAGCTTAAGACAGTTAATAGGGTTTGATTTTCCTATATTTGAGTTAATTTGTTTAAAGCTAAATTAAGTTGGAGAAATAATTTTATTTGTTTGTATGTCTGTACATAATGTAATACATAAAACACATAGTTGTAACAACAGCGAAGCATATACATACCATAAAAATATATAGTTATTACAGATATACATTATATATTATATAGTGTGTATATTCATTAAATATATTTCTTAAAGTTTGTAATTTTTTTGTTAATTTGGTTATTGTTATATAATATTACCATACTTCTCACATATTTAGCACGAATATACACAGCGAAGCAATATGTTTAATTAATTTTCTTTGCATTAAATTAAGCACTGATAAAGCTTTTTGCAATGCCAAAACGTTAAATGAAAATTTTTGCCTATAATAATTTAAGATTTGTTTGTGCCGAACAAAATCAAAATCTAATGAATCAATTAATACTGTAAAATAAATAATACCAAAACAATTTTAATTTATAAAAACAATGTGTGCAAAAACTCGGTGTTTAAAATTTATTTTTATAACTTTTGAATGAAATTTTTTCACATATGTATATATTATTATATTAACATGGTACTAAATTCTCATTCTTAATTTTGTCTGCGTTCCCTGTAAGCCAACGGTCGGTTAAATTACTGATTCATCACCCAACAGTGACACCATAGATTTCAGCTAAAGTTTCTTAAATCTAACCGAAACTCTTGCGTACGTGTGCTAGTTCATGCTTTTCTTACACATTGGATTTATTAGATGCACGGTGTTTATGTGTTAGTTTCTACATTAATTCTTTTAATGCTCTTTTAGAGCTCTCGTGATCATGACTCGCTGGGTTGTGACTCCATAAAATTTATTTCAGGAATCACTCATACGCCACGTTGTCAATTTTAATATGGAATCTGTAGTCTCTGCTTTAGTTGTTAGAGGATCACATTGTCAATACTCATAACAAGGGCTTTATCTCATTTGGGACCAAATTAAAACAAGTTTTTGCTAATAGTAGGTTCTAAGCGATCCCGGATCCATATTCGACCGAGGACTTCCACTTCGACAGCAATTCCTAAAATGATTTTGTAATACATAATATGTTTGGTTTGAAAAATTACAAGAAACATAAACCTACATGTAATGTTCGTAATAAAGTCAAGTACAAAGTCTTAAAACAATCAGGTGTTTTTACTAACTTAAATTTTCTCGGCACAGACTCCCAATCTAATGTCAAATACGCTTTATAGCAATTTTTTAAATGATCAATCAAAAATTTGTTTCTTTTTTAATACCAGAACGTTAAATATCATTCCAAGCCGGAAGCTAATACAAATCTCAAACCCCATTTTAGGGATTTAAATGTTAAAACTGCGCACCTTGTTTTTTCTATAAAAAAAAAATCTGGCCACACTAATTAAGAGACAGCTGATAGTAATATGCGAATATTGAATAAAGTGATAAACGAAGTGTTTTTTGTTTCAAGGCATTTGTTGACAAAATGGGGAAGTAAATTGTTTCATGATTTTTAATACTAATATTTTCAAAAAGCATTTGAACTTTTAATAAAGAGGAAGCAGGAAAGGATGAAATAAAGAACACATAAGGTTCCGGTGGAAAAAGCGTAAGTGCTAATATGCTAAAATTTACATTTAGTAATGCATAGAGTTACAATGTATGTCAAGATTTAGTTGCATATTTAAGCATTTATGCATGCATATTAAACAAACTTTTTTCGAAAAACTTGAAGCTTAAATGTAATGCACTATCTTATTACAAAATTTGCTTGTGCTGCTGTGTATTTACGCTGGTCAATTAATAAGTGGACACAGGTGTTGTTTATATACCCTGAGCCGAGGTCTATTAAGTTTACACGAAGCTTGTATCACTAAGAGGAAAACTTCGAGAAACCCTGAAAAGCTATGATCAGCATGACGAGTTCAGTGGATTTAGCCATGTCCGACTCTCTATATATACGCAAACTAGTTCTAAATTCTGCGAACATCCTTTTCTCCACAAGAACCTATTATTTTTTTGTTAATGCAGTTTTTAAATTTCTGTAATTTGTGTCCCTTCATTATCAACACATGTACATATTTACATACATATGTATAGTTATTTCTGATGTTTCACAGCTGATGCATGGCATTACGTTTATCAATTAGAAAAAAGTAAACAAATATGAGGAAAGATAATATAAAAACAACAACAACGAAGCGATGTCAATTAACTGAAGCTGCAGCTTCTTGTCCCTTCATTTCACTTGTACTCTGCACTTTGCGTCATCAAATATTATATTCGTGTAATATTTTTATACTCTCGCAACATATTGCTACAGAGTATAAAGTTTTGTTCACCTAACGGTTGGTTGTTTCACAAAAAACTGATGGAGATAGATAAATATGTACATACATAAAACATGTTTTGTTCACGCAAGTGACAAATTTATGAAACACATGTTCCTTTTGGTAAAAACCCGGAAAAGGCGTACTCCGCCCCTTAATGGCTTTAAAGTACATTCTTGTGTATCTCACAAACAACTAAAGCTAGATGTAACCAACCCTGCTCTGAACCAATTTTTCAAAAGCGTGAAATTATCTGTAAACGGATCCCCGCCTATATAACGGTATATTCTAAACTGCTGAGAGAGATGTAGCTAACTAAATAAATAAATACAAATGAATATTTCAGAAAAGTGTATGCGAACATGTTATCGTATATAGAGATTTCCGATTTAGCCATTTGAGTTGAGTTTAGTCATAAAAATATGAGGGTCTGTGACCTGTAGTACAATTTAACAAGATACCAAATTGTATTTTTTTGTAATCTATTCACTGTTTCTTTGAATGTTAAATTCTTCCGCAACATTTTTTAACATTATGTAAAATTTCCCAACACCCGAAATACTTCGCCGCTCGTGATCATTGCAAATTGCGAGAGTATAAAATGTCCTGTTACACTCGAACTTAGGCTTCCTTACTTTTTCACACATAAAATTGGCTGAAATTCAATTCATAAGTCACCCCTTCGCCCACTGGTGTCTTTAAATCTTGACAGCTGCAGCTGAGAGCCTTATAATTCTGTTCTAACGAGATTGCTGAGTAATTTTTAATTTCGCAATTGCATAAAAACCACATTTTGTGAATTGTTGCATGATAATTGTTAGGTGGTTAAAATTTTCTTTAGTTGTCGTGAAACTTTGGTTGAGGATAGTAAATTTCCTCTTAAGAACATTTTTATAACAAGAGATAAGAATAAGCAAAATGAATGTCAACTTGGATTTAAATAAAGTACAGATTAAATTTTATTATTTACTAATACACAAACAATACTTAACTTAAAATATACTTACAGTTGCTTATCATGTCAACAGAAGCGGAATTTCTTGGCGCTTATGAGCGCATTAAAGCTTCGAATAAACGTATTTTTGCCTGCATTGATGAAGCCATTAAACATGAAGAACAAGAGCGGCCTTTCGAGGCTATTACGGCTTACGAGTCATGTTTGCAACAAATTGACGAAACATTTGCGATATCTGTGGGACTGCCGGACAATGTTGATGCTGTAGCGCTTGAGTGGAGTGACGCTTGTGCAATTGTACAAAAGCTAAACGGAGCCAAAATGGAAGTGAGCTACCGCCTGAAAGTGTTACGTAGCCAGCATGCAAGTGTTGACAACACTGCCGCGGAAGCAAAAGAAGAGGATGCAGATTCTCTGCCTGTTGACGCTGCAGCTCTAAATGGAGAAGCTATTGATGGACCCACACCAAAGAAAAAATCTCTTTTACTAGAAAACCCTGTAGTTTATAAAGGTGATAGCGCTGCAAATAGTGCGACTAGTGCAGCAGCTCATTACCGCAAAGTTTTAGCCGATTTACGCCGTGTTATCGCTGATCCTTCTGATGTGGGCATACTTTTTGACACACTTTTCACGTCACAGACGAAATTGTACAAAATTCAACCTGAAGGCGTTGTTGTGACTATGGTTGGTATTATTTTTTTATTTTCATCAGTTTACTCATACGCCATGTATATTATGTATGACGAAGGGACAACGCTCATATCGGCAAGTCATACTTAAGCATTGATAAATTGTTGATATCTCCAACAAAAAAATTTTAAGTACACATCAAATAACTTTGTTTGCAAATTTATGTAAAATATTTTTTGACATATTTGTTAAAACTCTATTTATATAACATGAACAGGGTATTTCAAGTTTGTCACGAAGTTTGTAACACCCAGAAAGAAACATCGTCATGCATGCGAGCTGAGTCGATTTAGCCATGTCCGTCTGTTTGTACATATGAGCATGAACTATTCCCTCAGTTTTTGAAATATCGATCTGAAATTTTACGCACATCTGTGTTTCTCTAAGAAGCTGGTCATTTGTCGGAACCAACGATATCGGACCAACGTAGCATATAGCTGTCATACAAACTGAACGATAAAAATACAGCCCCTGTGTGGAAAACTTTTTTGTTTAACTGATATCTTCAAAAATTTTGATTTGGATAATGGTTGTTGTTGTTGTAGCGGCAGAAAACATCCCTTAAATAGTAAATTAATAAAGGAATGCTGAGTTGACAGTCCTTGACCTGATAAAAATCCGGGTACTGCATTTTGGTGGAAGTTTTGAAATTTGGTATTATGATTTTGAATTCAACGTGTGCGTTGAAGTGTTCTCAAACTTCAACTTTGTTTGGTATTTCGGGTTTTAACTTTGTACCAGAAGTAAAAATATTAATGGAAAATGGAAAGGGGATAAAAGGAACTATTTTATTTATAATTTCAAATTACAATCATTATGTAAAAATCCATAAAAAGGTGAAACATTTCTTAAGCTCGTGGAGTAAAATCCGGAAACTGGACGAGACAAGCTACAATTTGGAAACATTAAAATAAAATTAAGAGACCGATGAATGTGTTTTGAACATAAATTTCATACACTCTTAAGAATATATATTTTTGAGTAAATTTTAATTTTATAAGGGTTTTGCTCTTTTCTAGTTATTGGAATTTTATCCACAGCGCATAATATATACTTGTATATCCATAGATATCGTAGGTTAACACCTTTCTGTTGGCATCAAACAAAAATTACCTTTCATGTATGGAAAAATAATAATTCTTAGTTTTAAGGCGCCATTTTTATTAAACATAAATAGTATTATTATTGTCTAAAATATTGTTTTCAAAATTCTAGTAATCATTTTATGCAAATTCTTTTTCTACGTAGGGTGAAACCTACATGTCTTTAGTTATGTGCACCACACCCTGTGACGACCAATGGAAGCATTTAAATGGTGTCTCATTTATACAGTGTACAATTCCAACAGATAAGACACCTCACAACAACACTGATCATATTGAGGTACCCACAAAGGAGTCGCCACAAATGATTTGGCTGTATGCCCTACTACCAACAATAACCAATTGTTATAGAACTAATTACGGCGCATTTATTTTGCCTGATTTGGAAGTCGATGAGCCAGGGCATGCATTTGGACTAATGCTTATTCACAGCGAAAGCACTGTTGATGGCGCTGAGCAAGCTGCTGCACAGCCAGAGGAACAAGAAGAACTAAGCGATTTGCAGCAATTCTTTTTGGATCTGCTCGAGGCGGTACTCTCTGGTCATGTTGAACTTTTACAACAGCCAACAGTGGGACCACGCGTGCCGCGCGATACTAGCGAACAGGTCTCGCGCCATATCGTCACGGCAGCCGATTTCATAGCGCGCAATCTAGTGCGTGGCGCAGAGAAGACGGGTGAGTTAATGGTGAAAACCACACCGTACATCATTTCAAAAATGAGGCCAGCGCCACCGGATGCGCCGCCAGTCTCGTCGACCGTGCAAACCTCAGTGGCGGTGGCGCGCGATGTGACGCATGCGGCAGCGGGCGTCACTGGTTGGATAGCCGGCAAAGTGGGCTCCGCCTCGATGGCTATCGGCCGCTACCTGGCGCCACATGTGCAAAACGCTGGCTCCGCATTGTTGCAGAAAGGTTTTGGCTATGACACCAGCGAAGCAAACAGCAAAATGGAGGGCGCTATGACAATAGCTGCAGGTGCGGTGGAGGGCTTCAGCACCGTTTACAATGGTCTCGAGACGTCAGCAAAGATACTGGGTACAAATTTGAGCGAAAATTCAGTGAAAATAATTGAGCATAAGTAAGTGCATTCGAGCCCAACATATATTTTAACTGAATTGAATCATTTTTTTTTTCAGATATGGCTCGTCAGCCGGCGGTGTTGCAGCCGGCACCTTCGATACTCTCGGCAACGCGTTCAATGTCAGTCGGAATGTGAACTACATTACGCCTAAGGGTTTGGCGAAAAAGATGGCCAAGAACACGGGCAAAGCAGTGATCGATGATTATAAAACCAAATTACGGCATTCGGACACACATTTTGTGCCAGCTGGCACGCTCTATCCAGATTTGCGAACGTTGAAGGAGAAATAGACATTTTGAATAAAACATTTCATTAACTCAGCGATATATAGAATATTTTAGCTTTTTTTCAACATATCTTTCGTATTGAAATATTCGAATATTATTGATGAATCTCATAAATATAAGCTTAAGGCAAAGGGATTTTAATGCTTTCTATTCGCAAGCTTATACTTGCATATTGTTATTGTAACTGCATAAAGTGTAAGTGAGGTATGATAAGGTAGCGTGAACATTCGCTTTACATTGCTTAATGCAGATTTTTTACCAATGTAAGATACTCAAGAAAGCTTTTATTAGCTTCATCTCTAAAGACCGAATTATGTTATATTGTTTTTATTATAATTGGTTTATGGGAAATATTAATTACCAATAAACATATTTATGTAATATTAAAATTTTGTTTCTTTTATAATACTGTTAGTTAACTTATCATTTCTATAAAGAGTAATTCAGGGGTGTTGTGGAATCCAAGACAGAATTGCAAACCAATTCTGATTTTAAATGGTGTCACAGAATCTGATTGGATTTTCGTCTTTTCGAACATACGCAAAACCAATATTCGAACCAGCTGTTTACTAATGTGACAAAACTTGCAAATGAATACATACAAGCAATCCTATTAAAGTTTTTAATGAGTTCCGAATTAAAGAAAGATTTTAAGAGATAACATTTATTGAATGAATAATGACGCATTTGGGTGTTAAATTTCGTTTTTTCATTTTTACAATTTTTCTTAATTGGCGGACAGGATAGAAAAAAAAAACTCAACGTCATGGAATTGGGGCAAAGTTTATTATCTTTGGCATTAAATTATCTTCTATTTAAACTAAAAAAAACTAAGAAAAGTTAAGTTTGAACATACTTATATTTAAAGTAAAATTTTTTTAGACCAAAATCTGTTTTTTTTTTCAAATTTTAAAAAGTTTTATACTTTTTATTTTATATTTTCCCAGTTTAACTTGAACATAAGTTATTAAAATATATGAATCTCTTTGAATTTTTTGTTTCCGATAGAAATCGCGACCTGCATCCTGACCGCCGTCTATAAATCCTAGAAATTTCGCTTCAATCAAATATTTCTTTCCTTCCCAAAAAAAAAAAAAACGATTTTTTTTAAGCCTCTAAAAGGCTCCCCTCTTAAATATCGGCATTTTTTTTTCAAAAACTCAATAATTAAGACATTTCGTGTTTTATTCTTATGTTTTCTCCTATAGAAATAAAGATAAAATAATTCGTAACATTAAAATAACTTGATTTCTTAACTGGCATTTCAAATCTGTGTGCGACTATCTTCTTGTTTTGTTTCTGACAGCAAAACCGATAAAATTGGTTTCCGTGACACCCAAAACCGATACAAATTCTGTTTCGAATATCAAACCAATAATATCTGAATTCATGACACCTACTGCTTTTTTTGATCGGTTTCAATTCTGATTCCGACAACTATCAGATTCCACAACACCCCTGAATATTGGATCCATTCCCAGCGGAGGAGAAATTTTTACGAAAATCAGCATCATTATCACAGCAGTGGAATCTCGGTTTCTTAAGTGGTTTAAAATTTATACGAGTCAACGGCATTTAGAAACTAACAAATGTCGCTTTAAAAGATCAAAATCAAACGATGTTGAAATCAGAATATAGCTCTGGGATCATTTAGACGAAACTTCGGCAACGTAAAGTGACTTCGATTAGCTTTATTTCAACGGTCTGTCTTGTGAGTCGAAATGATGTACCTCGTGTACTCAGCAATACCATTATAACTAGATTGAGTAAATACTAGTTGTGAATTTTAGGTAAACGATATGAGAATTAGGCACTAAACAAAGGTTAGCTTTCAGTGCAATTTTCGAGTTTATGGTTACAATTAGACCGGTAAGACTTTCAGTAAAAATTACGAAATCGAAAATAATTAAATTTTAATTAAGAAGAAACAATTGCACATATTTCCCATTTCCAACATACACACATATTGATTGATAAAGATTTTTGTGTATCATTGTATATTAAACATTTATTATAAGTTCCTTTATTCATATTTAAGTTTTACAGTTGTAAAAGCTAAGCGATTTCACGAGTAACACTTTCAATTAACAACATGCGCACCGGCTGAATGTGTGGCTTGCATCGTTTTTTCCTTTATTATATTATTGGAAGAGTTTATTTAAAGAAATTTGTTATATCAACTTATTTACTGAGATAGACATATGTATGTTGGTACGAGTTTATATAATTAATCCAATCTGGCAATCGTGCGATATCTCTATTTTATTTTTCATATATATATTTATTTTAACATATTTATATATATGACATTATAATATATATAATTTTTGGGACAGTATTCAATAAATCTATATATAAACATTGCTTAATCAGAAAATTTAATAGAAATTATTTACAAAAATTCACAATAATTGATTTGCCGCAATTTGCTTGGAGGAACTCTGTTTTTTACAAATTGCTGAGTGATTTGAGGTCTTTCGAATCGTACTATGACTACCGAATTTTATTTTGTTTTTGTGGCATATCTAATTTATACCAACTCTTTTTGGTTTTATATACAATATGCTATGGCACAACGTTGCTACTAGTAGTTGTATGGTTATGATATTGTTTTGCTTGGGAGCGCAAACTAAAGCTAAGTGTTTGAGACTGAGACAAGTGCATGCGACTGAATTTCTATTTGTATGTGTATGTGTGAATGAAAATGACGTTATATTTACATATATTCAAAACGATTGTATGAAACTAATATGCAAATTATTGCTTTATATTATTTATATGTACATATGTATTCTTATCTTTCATGAGTGATTCATTTCATTTATTTTTTTTTTTTATTAATTTATGTTTAATATTTTCAAGTAATGAGTTGTAATGAAGGCGCAAAAAAGTTACATTGTTTTAACAGAATATTATATAACGTACATATCTGTATAGAAATAATGTAATTAATCGCTAAGTAATACAATAACAATTCCAATTCACAATTTCACTCATATTTTTAAAGTACTAAGTTTTCAAGTGACCAAAAAGTATATCTGTGGCAATATTATATCTATGTAAGAACAATTTAATTTCAGTTTTACGAACTTAACAATGAAAGCATAATTGAGTGACAAAATATGTGGCATATAATTCAGTAGAAAACAATATCACCACACCAAGTGTGAATATATGTATTTACATGATAAATGATGCACATGTATTTATGTATATATATTAATAATACATACATCTCTCTTTAGTCTTTTACAACAAAAAGTGTAACTTTATATAGATATATATTTTTTTACATTTTTGCAATAAAAGCTTATCACATTCATGTTGCAGACCTTCGACTGCAATTCCAATAATATTCAATACTAACAAATAATATGTAAAAATAATTCGTTTTATATAAATAAACATAAGTGTTGTAAACGACAGTTATTTGTGTTATTTGAAGCAAAACAAAGAACAAATCAGTAAAGAGATACAGTTATGCAAAACTAACAACAATGGGAAAAATGCGGACAAATAGCAATTTAATTTTTTATGAGTTTTGTAAATTAATTTACTTAGTAAAAAATGATTACACACACATTATACACTGGATTTAAAATCACCTTTATCATATTCCTCATTTTCCAAAACTTAGTTTTGTATTACTTAAGTGAGTTTACAAATATTTATTTCATGAAATAGTAACTCTAAATATAATCAAAGGTATGTTCAAACAATATACCTTGTTATAATGCAAATAATCGTGCATAAAAATAATTTTTTTTTTTTAATTTTACTCAAATTTTTTGAAAGATATACATATATTTTGGTATACTTTTGGAATATGTGTGTTTTATTAACAATGAAATTCCAGTAGCAAAATGAACATTAAAAAGAAAAAATTAAAATTACTAAGAGGTTTCAAATTAAGTTTTATGGTTTTGCACGAGCACTCCTTTTTAAGCTTATTGAACAATATAATATGTTTGCTTTCCACAAGTTCTTTTTGGCGTTGCCTACTTAACACATCATGCCATCTACAACACCATATAATATAAACATAAATAATCAAAAAATGGAAAAGTGGTTCTTTACAAAAAATATTTACATATAAAAAATAAATATTTACAAAAATTAGGAAATAGCTTTAAGCTATAATTAATTTCTTCACATGCATTATACTGTATATAATAGTAATAATTTAGATATTTTACATGTTTTTTCTTTTGGCTTTTAAATAACTTATAACTAGGGCTTCTGCTTTTAATTGCGATCAAACTTTTTAGTTGACAATTAATATCAGGTTATGTATTTGTATGGTTTCCATCTGATTTCTTGCTTGTTTTGAACGCAGCGGATATTAGTTTTACTATTCTCTCTCCTGCCCGCTCACTTCTCCTCACTTTACATAAGCAGTCCTGTAGTGGATGAGTGTCATAAAGCACTAGTGGTGGTCGCATCTTTGGTTAAATGTGTCTCAATGTCCACACGACAGATGGGACAATGCTTATTTGTGACCAGCCATTGATCGACGCAATCAGTATGGAAGAGATGCATGCATGGCAAACGGCTGTAAAGTATATAAAAAGATGCCAAATAAAAAATAAGCAAAGACAGATTTTCTAAAATATTATTTTTATATGCGATAGCAGAAGGTAACAAATAATTTGCTTGGGACTGTAATATGTAATAAGTATATTAAATACATAAGTATATACATAAATGATCAGAGTGACGAGTTGAGTCGATTTAGCCGGGCAATAGACGAGTTTTTGAGATATACACTTGAAATTTTGCACGCGTCCTTTTCATATAGCGTACATCTTCACGAAATTTGCCACAAATTGTTACCCAAGGCATCGGCACAGTCTTCGAACAAATTATAGCATATAGCTGCCACTTAAACTGGCCGATAAAAATCAAGACAAAGATATTTTTATACTCATCTATGCCCCAGGTAAAGGCCATTATAGTTTCGGTTCAACCGATGCTAACGCATTTTATGGTTTTTTTTTTTGTTAAAAAAGTTTTCATTTTTATTTTTATTTAAAATCTAAGCCGAAACTATTTTTAGGAAACTAAATGAAAGCTGAATCACTTTGTAAATAGGAACAAAATTTTAAACCGGTTGAATTCTCTGATTAAAACTTTACATTGACTATGCAAAGAAGAGATAGCGACTACTGTTCTCACGAGGGTCGATTATACGAGTTTAGTTTTATGTTACAACAACAAAGACAATTTATGTGGAACTCATTATGGTTCCTTTTCAATAAATGCCTTAGTTAAGACCAGAACTGTCACCTCGCAGCATATCCCAATGTTATTTGGTGATTCATGCCAACAGCAACAACAATAACAATAATTAGGAAAAAACGCGTATATTTAATGTGACATCTTAATTTTAATTAGCAAATAATTAAAAATAAACGTTTAATTCACTCACCGCACATCATTCTCAATTTCAAATAATGACAAACAAATGGCACACTTCTCGGCATCCTCGTCAGATTCGCTTGGGCGACGAACACGTTTGTATTTATGTGGCAATGTGTTGCGTTCAATAATTTCCTAATATCACAGTTATTATTTCAAATTAATAAACGACATTTGTTTCCAATGAAGTGTATATTTACCAGAGTGGCGCCACGATTCGGTCTTATGGCAGAACCAATTAAAATATGCGGCCCTATATGTGAAAGCGGCGTAGAAAGTCCAATTTCCAGATGCACCGGTGAGTAATGATGGAACATGTGGTGATGCACGGCCGACCGGCGACGTTGTTGTGCTTCATAAGGATAGTACGCCTAAAAGAGGGCATGTACATAGGGCATTTAGTAAGAATATTATGTATAGCAAAAAGTGTTTTATATTCTTTTATTCGGGAACGAGATTACTCATTGTCACTTATTTCCAATTTCGGTATAACTTACCGGATCTAAACTGGAAACTGGTCCATTGCTGGCATGCACACACGAGCATGTATTAGGTAGCTGTGAACGCCAACGGAAACTATTTGTTAGATTCAGTGGATTCGAGGACAAATCGATGGGTGTGGGTGTCATGTGGCGACGATGTATTTCCTGTATATGTTGTTGGCGATACCAAAGATTTTGGTGCACGGGATACGGCGGTGCTGCACCGCCATGACGAGCACCACTATGATGACCAGCACTACCAGAAGGGCCGCCAATACCACTACCACTTGGTTGCAGCCGACCCATCAGCGTAGGGAGTGGGGCACGTGCGCGCGCATTTACCGCAAATGAGGGATAGGGCAGCATGCCACTGACACGTTCATCGCTGCCTCCGTTACTACCACCACCACCGCTATTACTCGAATGTCCAACAGCGGTCAGTGTTGAAGCAGCGTCGGGCGGAGGACCCGGTGGGTGTACTGCAGGAGCTGTGGCAGAGGACACGTAGTTAGATGCTGTTGGCGATACGCCTTGCATGTGTCCAGCGCTGATGTCGGTATGGGGGTACGCCCGTGCACCTCCTGCTGCGGCCGCTAATGCCGCACCGGCTAATGTCGTACGACTACGACCGAACGAACAGGAAGGAATCAGGGTGGGCTCTTGTTGTGAATGAATGGTTCGTTGAAGTGGCGGCCCTTCATCATCGGCGCGTCGACAGTGTAAATAAAATGGCGCTATTTGCGGTATGGGTGGACTACTATTATTGTTGTTGTTGTTGGTATCACCAACTGACGCATTTGAATATGAACCACTGCTGCCAACAGCAATATTTGAACTGTCAGCAGCGTCGACGCTGTCGCTAAGGCTAACAGCAGGTATACCTCTGGGAAAGCGTGAAGGGCCAGTAGGACGCGTTGAGTAGAGAAGATTATTTCCTTCGTTGCGACTCTGATGTGGGTGCATAGGTGCATGAGCCCCCGGTACACGACCCCCAAATAAATCCTGCAAAGATACCTCTTCAATGGTGGGTATAGAAATAATGGCGCCATCCGTATTTGGTGCTGTTGCTGTGGCACCGCTGCGTAGAACTGGTAACGCCGAGCGGCCCATTGTGGCGGCCGCCGTCGGCATATTTAATTGTGGGGAACGTCGAAGACGCCGCATTTCCGGACATAGGCCATGCAGCTCATGCATCATGGGTCGTTGGTGTTGTGCCTGATGGGCCTGTTGTGGTTCGTAAAATGGATTTGGAGCCGGTATATACTTGTAATAACGATTACGCACCAGTGAGGAAAATCGCTGGTGTTGCGGTTGATGCGCCTGTTGCGGCTGATAAACGGCATGCCTCATACATTCGGGATGGTGTTGCGGATGTGCTAGGGGTTCATCAGTTTCAATATTGGAAGACGCTTGTTGCTGATTATTCGATCCGGCTACATCCCACTGTTGATAACCTGGCGGAACAACTGCATATGGATGCAGTAATGGACCGCCTGCTGCCACATCTCTAAATTGTGGATTTAAGCGGAAATAATTCGATTGTGCGCTTTCCATCCCTTCTATTGTTGCTACATTAGAACCTGCAGCGGCACCGTCATCACCGCTTACATTTTGTACTGGGGCAGGCGTATCCTCATCGGTGGTAAGATCAATGGATAGTATTGGTTCGCGAGTGGAATGAACGAATACAACATCATCATCGTCACCAGTGGAATCCGATAACCAATCCAATTGCAAATCAGGTGCTGTTAATACAGCTGTACCATCACCACTTCTATTGGATATGTCCATGGAAGCTGGACTTTTTGTCACAGTGGCTATTGCACTGTTTTTATTTGCCCCACTGGCGGATGTAGAAGCTTGAACAGAGTTAGTAGCTACAGCTCCGGAAAAAGTTGGCTGCTCGTCATCGTAGGGCTGCATTACCGTAGGCGATGACACCGCCGTCACCTCTGTAGGTAAAGTTACTGATGCGCCTACCTCGCCCACATCAGATGCAGATCCCACTGAACACCCAGTGGTATAAATATGGGGATGCTCCTCTAAATCACTGTCCTCTACAAGCACAACACTGTTGTCTGTTGAATGACCAAAACTATGACCAGCATATGTGATCACGTATGAGCCCCGTTCGACTGCCGCACCATTGTCCGATGGCGCTGTACTACTAGGTGGGGTCAAAGGCCGAGTGACCTCCGGCACATGTTGATTAGATGGTGGTTGTGGTACCTCATCTACCTCGCTGGACTCATGAACATTTAGCATGCGCCACATTATACGACGCGCAGTCCGTCTATCAGCGGAATCACTGGAGTTAGTAGCATCATTATCTACAGATATAATACCACAGCTAGCATTATCATTATTAGACCGCACAAGGCTGCTGCTTATACGTGGAATTTTGGCGGCCCTCGGGGTTCCATCTTCTGGTCGACAGCTACTAGATCTTTCTTGTGAATAGATTTCACGACGATCCGTTTCATCTTCCCTGGAATCGTGCAACCATTCATTAGTAACCCCACCTCTCCTAAACTGTTGCTGCTCGCGATCTTTAATGCGTTGACGTTCCCGTTCCCGCCAACGCAGAAATTCATGCGGATTAGGCCTAACATGTTGTGATCCTCCGGGGGTGCTAGTATTACTATGAACGCGCGGCTTATGCAAATTCCAAATAATCTCATCATCATCATCGCCACCATCATCATCTGCCTGATGCGTAGCTCGACTGTGATCGCTATTGAATAAAGCAAATGCTGAGCTTCCAACGGAACGAAAATTAGTCGATGAATGCGCTTCATCACTAAAGCCGTTAGGTGTAGCACAGTTGTTGTTTGAAGCTCCACTAAAGCTGGGTATTGCATCCATGTCAGCTAAATCGTCTACGTTGCCCACCGACCCACGATTACTGATCGAACTGCTAACGCTGCTTCTGCCGTCAACACCCCCAGCATTATTAATACCATTTCCATTGCCGCCACTAGAGCCTACTGCATTCGAAGGTTTACTCTGCTTCTTTATAGCATATGTGGTTGTAGTCGTGTTGGTGGTACATGTGTCCGCAAAATGAGCACGTTCTGTATCAGATGCAGAAGTCACCTCGTCGCTGTTATTAAGTGATATTGGAGATGTATGAAAGGTATCGTTTGTATGCGCTAACGCCTCGCTAGATTCCGTAGGTAACTGCAAATTTTCATCACTATCTCTCTCAATAGCAGTTGCGCTCGTCGACAGATCTAACCTGTTACTCCTGATATCACCTGTTAATCTTCTATTACCTTCCGACTCCTCATTTCCGTCATCGTTTGCTGCGGTCGTGGTTGATGCTACCATCATTTCATCGTCCAGCGAGTCAACGGATGCATTGCCATCTGCGATAGCTGAGGATCCAGCTGTCATAGCACTACTGGTTATGGTAGACACTGCAGCATAATGAGGTGTACGAACAGTATTGTTGTGTGTCAAATGCCTTTGATTTTCGGAACCAAAGGCGGCGGTATTTAGAGCCGTCCCCCTCGTTGCGTTTGCATCGCCCATTTGGGTAGAATTGGCAAGCATTTGTTTGCATTTAATATCAGTCTTTTGAGTATCAGCAGTAGTGGGAGCATGTGGCAAGGTTAGGGCGGTTCCATCATTTGAACGATCTGAAGGTGTCCAATAACCATCTAATGCATAATCGTGTTCATCATTAACAGCGTCAACTGTACCGACTTCTTCAGTATCTTGCAATTGCATAATTGCATTGGAACTAGTAGCTATATTTTCATTCGCCTCATCTGGTATCTCACTAATATCCATATGATTAACCCTTGGCAATTCATTTGTAATAAGATTAGCTGTCAATGTTTCTTGCTGTTGTTGTTCATGCTGCGCACTATGCATATGGTCTGTGCCATGTACAGTGTCGTAAGATGAGTGGTTGAGCCTGAAAGTGTGTTATAAGTTAAATTTTAGAAGTCAAAATCAAATACAAATATTATATTAAAAGCCCTACCCGCCGGAAGTTCTATGTGCGCAGTGGCATGTGTCAGACAAACATTTGTTGCACACGAAATAAGGATCACGTCTTATCAAACAACCATCATAAGCGCAACGTTCACTTGGAATATCACCATCCATTTGTACGGTGGATGTTGCTGAGTGCATATTCTGATGTTGATGTTGGATTTGGTGCTGATGTTGATGCTGTTGCACATGTGGATGAATATGTGAATGTACTGTGTGGTGGGGTCGATGTGTCAGAGCATGGCGATGGGAATGTACGTGATTGTAATGATGCAGATGGTGTCGCACCGGTGGATACATTTGTACTCCAATAGAACCAACCATTGGTTGTGTAGACACGGAAGGTGATGGTTCATTCACAGTGGGATCATAGGATATCGTTGTGGTGACACCTTCATAGTGGGTTGTTGCATTGGGGGGTGTAGTTGGTGTGAGTACAGGTGGCGGATAGCTGGGTAAGTTGTGATAGTTTGTTACTGCGGCTGTAGCTGCAGCAGATTCGGCGGATGTCCCCATATAGAATGTTAATGGACTTTGCTAAAAGAAGATAAATATATCAATATAATAACTACTTATATGTGCGGAAAGTAAGTGTGAGCGACTAAGCTGCGTACAGCTCACAACTGTCGATCCACCACCAAGTAGATGTGTTATTTACTTCGATTGACAATCCCAAAGTCGATGTGCGGTCGCCACGATCGTAGACCAGACCATAGGAGTCGGCTAGAAAATAAAAACTTGATTCAAAGATATATACATAATGACGTAAATAGGATTGATTCAAAAGATGTATTATATCTTACGTCCATCGTCGTTGATTTCCATTTCATGATGATAGGCTGGAACTTCAATTTCATGACGTATATGGCGCCGCATTTCGTCTCCATTGTTTTCCATTATACTGCTTCTTAGACTTTCACAGTTATCTTCAGGAGCTAGATTTAAGCGCGTTACTGCATTTTATTAGTGCAAAAATGCAAGTGTATTCATGACACAATTTTAAATGTTTTTTTTTTGTCGTGTCAGCTGAAAATCAAAAATTATATAAACATATGCATTTAAGTCAAAAATTGTGTGATCATTTATTAACAATTAATCAAAAAAGAAATGTGCACATATATATGTTTACTAATTCTCACGTGTGCCATTCGAATTAATATTAATTTTATTAACTACCTATTTGTACAACATGATCACTACAAAAAATTCAAAAATTCATGAAAAAATTAAAAATGCAAAATTCATGAGTTAAAATAATAAAAACATAAAGTTGCCTACCATTCTTACTACAACATAGCAAAATAGGTTAACAAATCAAATATACATACCTAGCTGAAGAGTTAATTAATCAGAAAAGGAAACTAATATGTTTATCTTTTAAAGTTTTCGTATAGCCGAAATTATATCCATAAATTACGGTTTCCAACTCAATTAACTCAGCCAAAAAATTATGGTTTATAACTCTGTGCAAGTGAGTTTGACAAGAATATCTTAAAATTACAACGGCTACCTAGTTCTTAAACACTACTGAATTTAATTAGGAATAATATTAATAGAAAATGGAAAACTGTAAATAAACAGTTTAAAATAATTGTACATTATTTTTAATCAGTTATTTCGTTTTTGTTCAAATACATATGTAGAAATTTGAAAACTTGTTGAGCTCGTGGTGAAAAATCCCGATACTGGACGAGGCAAGCCACAATAAATATAAAAAAAGGGATTACATTTAACATCTAATATTTCTGAAAACGTACTAATTTTATCAATAAAAATTGATCATTTTAATAGGTATTCCCTTTGTAAGCAATAATTTAATCGAATATTTAAATTTTTTGTTTCATCTGAAGTTAAGATGCTTTAACTTCAATTTAACGGAATGGGGTGGCATTTCGTAAGAGAAGAATCTAGTACAAATAACCTATTGAGAACCGACAAACATACATATGCATAATCCAATTTGACCAAGTTAAAATTTTGACCAGTGATTTTTATGTTTACTGGAACAATATGCATAACTAAACTTCTAAAAGGTTTTAACAAACGCTCGTTAATATTTGAGCATGGGCAAGCCGAGTCGCATGTTAATTAATAATATGTATATATAATAATGAATAATAAAAACCACGGTAAAAAAATTGTATAGGACCGCAAATCATAGGATGAGTAATATATTTTTACATAAAAATAAAACAAAAAAATCACCGAAAGGAATTATGTTATCGGGACAAATCCGCCGTTATTGCGCTACACATATACCACTCAAGAAATATAAAAAATATTAATTGCACCAGAAAAACAAATTTCCATTAGAATTTTGAACTATGTGAATTTAAATGGGTTTCATGCCCACGCTTTCGCGATTACATATGGCCATTTTGAAAGGTGAAACTTCTCCAATTCACACAAAAATGGACTCACGTATAGTTGCCGATCTTCGACTTATAGTTTTAGACTATTTTTTTGCACGTTTAAAGTTAGAAATAATATGACTATGTTTGGAAAAACATTTGATAATTTGTTTTCCAGGCGGAAATGTGAAAACTACTTCCACTAAAAATATGACTTTTCGACATGGTAACTAAGACTTCACCTATAAACATTTAACATGAAATTATTTCAAAATAAATGTTGAATATCTAATCGTTGTAAATAAAGAACGATGAGATTTTGCAAATTATTTCGTTTTTTTTTATTATTAAAATGTTTCAGCTCATTAAGAAAATCACCATGGTTATTTTTTATTGAACGCCGGCGAAAATACATAAATAATCCATTTGCAGCCACATTTTCATTATTTGTGACAAAGTGATTTTTATTTAACTATAATCAATAATGCAAATAAACTTTATTTACAACAAATATTAAAATATATGAGCATGGAGCAAGAAACGAGTGCCATGTTAATTAATTAAAATGTATATATAATAATGATTATAAAATTTTCCACTTAATAACAAATTTATCAATATAGAATGTTATCATATTTTTCAATTTAAATAAAATCTCAAAAAAAGTCAGCGCAAAGTAAAATATATGTTATCGTGATCTGGATAATACGTCACCCTTAATTCAAGCGCCTACAACATTACCCCGAAAATAAGGATTTATTCTAAATTTCCCGAATTTTGTCTTACACTCATTGAAAATTTTAAACTTTCTGTGTGTTTTTCATGCCCCGCATTTGCATGTAAAAAGTTACATGGATAGTGCCATATTATGAAGCAGTGTCGGAAATCTCGAATGTCGACAACAAAAACAGCTGCGCTCTCAGCTGTATTCATCTCTGCTTTTTGTATTCCCTTTTCAGTTAATTTTATTTTTAGCCTATTCTTCTACCACTTGCACGTTTATATAAACATACATATGTACATATGTATGTATGCATAAAAGCAATTTGCTTTATTTGTTTTCTTCTATGTATTATAAAGCGGAACATGACAAACATCACCCTTCGCAGATCTAAAAAGCGTACTTACGTCTTTCAATATGACGATTTGGTAACGTCAAGTATTTACAATCCTATAAAACTGCATTTATCTATCCATAAATTATGGGTTTATGCCAAAAAAAATAATTATGTTTGAGTTCTGCGGTAGACAATTCCGTTGTAATTAACACTACCGAGATTGATAAAGAGCACCCACCACCTCCTCTTCCGAACGAACAACACTTTTATTTTTCCGTTTTTTTTTTATTTACTTCTTTCTTGTTTCACTTGTCTCCCATTCCAACCTAGAAAACTTCACAATTTTTTTTTTCATTCTAACTTGTCTCTGTCTAAATTTACACTTCAAAGGTTTCTTATTTAACAGTCCATAACAATTATTCATTTATTTGTTACATATTTAGTTTATTTATTATTTCCGAGAAACCATTTTAAATATTAACTCCAATAACCACAAAATTAAATCTTATATTTGCCAAAAGCCCAGACAAATTATGAAAATTATATCAGAAACGCAATGAGACTGGAACAATATATGGATGCCATGTGAAAAATTAAAGAGTCTATGTAAATATGTAAATTACAATTTACAAATACTATTTTTAACAATATTTTGCATTAAACATTTTTCCGACTTATTTTATTAACAACTAATTTTAGAAAGCTTGTTTATCTGACTATTTGTAATGAATGTTACAATAAACTCTCAAAAACAAGAAACTTATTTGTACGATCAAAGTAAAAATACTAAAAATATATCAACATGTCATCAATTTGGATTAATAACTCACCCCCAAATAATGAAAATGAAGTCAACCCGCCAAGCAGACTATAGGTTATGTCACTAGTTAATTTTCCTATAGAGCTATCAAAAATTTCTGTATAAATTTTAAAGTTTTGAAACAAATTTCTCGATAAATTTTCTACCTCGATTACTAGATTTTTAAATAAAAATCCCTATTTGATGTCCATATACTTATCTTTATTTCTAATTCTAACAACTGAACGCTCTACAATTCATATTCGAACTAACAACCTCGTATTTATCTCGGCCCTCGATTAAGAATTGGGTATACTTGTGACAAAAGGAGGATGGAGTTATGTGTAGAAGTTCACGCAAGTGAGAAAAGTTCTCTGATCGCCATTCACTTGGGAGTGGCCAGAAATGATTCTTTTACATATGACTCAAGCAGCTCACGACTTCCGGTCTTTGACCAAGTATCTTCTGGGTAGCCTAAGAACATCCGTTTGAAGGCGAGCTAATGTGAGAAGGCGAAATATTCCCTATTTATGGTTGTGCGCTGAGTTTGGGACCCACCACGTAAAAAAACACCCCCAATGAAAGACAACAACAAGCCTCGGATGAGTGACCCCCCTTTTGATGACGTCCATGGCAAACGAATGGAAGGACTATGATTTGAGGGCATGCACCTGGAATGTCCGGTCCCTTAATTGGGAAGGTACCGCTGCCCAGCTGGTTGATGTCCTCGTGAAAATAAAGGCTGACATCACCGCTGTCCAAGAAATGCGATGGACGGGACAAGGACAGAGACAAGTAGGTCCTTGTGACATTTACTACAGTGGTCATGTAAAGGAGCGCAAGTTTGGTGTTGGATTCGTGGTGGGAGAGAGACTCCGTCGCCGAGTACTATCATTCACTCCGGAGAATGAACGTCTAGCCACAATCCGCATCAAAGCGAAGGTCTTCAACATATCGCTGATTTGCGCCCACGCCCCGACGTGCGATGTGACCAAAGATGCCTTTTATGAATGCTTGGAGCGACTTATAGAGATGCCCCGCAGATGTCAAAATCGTGCTTGGCGACTTTAACGCCAGGGTGGGCAAAGAAGGTATCTTTGGCACTACGGTCGTTAAATTCAGCCTCCACGAGGAAACATCCCCAAATATGTTGAGGCTGATCGACTTCGCCGGGGCCCGAAATATGGTTATCTGTAGTACTAGATTCCAGCATAAGAAGATTCATCAAGCTACCTGGCTGTCTCCGTTTCGAAGAACAACCAACCAGATCGATCATGTTGTGCGTGCGCTCCGAGGTCCTAACATCGACTCGGACCACTTTATTGTTGCAGCCAAAAATTCGCACCCGCCTCTGTGCAGCAAAAGACGCACGCCAACAAACATAAGGAAGGTTCGACGTCGAGGAGCTGCAATCACAACAGACAGCCGAGCGATTTTCTACTCGGCTTGCACACCTGCTCTCTGAGAGCACTCGTCAACAACTCGGTATAAGGGAACTGTGGGACGGCATTTCAAAACTCCTTACGTACAGCTGCAACCGAAACCGTTGGTTTTCGGAAAGTGCAAAAGAACAGCTGGTACGACGAGGAGTGCCGTGTCGCAGCGGAGAGAAAACAGGCTGCCTACCTCGCAACGTTACGATCGACCCCGACACGTTCGGGATGGGATAGCTACCGAGAGTTGAAGAAGGAAGCGAGACGCACTTGTAGACAGAAAAAGAAAGAGGCCGAAATGCACGAGCACGAAGAGCTTGATAAGCTGGCCGACAGGGGTAATGCTCGAAAATTCTACGAAAAGATGCGGCGGCTTACAGAAGGTTTCAAGACCGGAGCATACTCTTGCAGAACCCGCCAAGGTGATCTAGCCACCGATGCCCAGAGCATACTTAAATTATGGAGGGAACACTTCTCCAGCCTGCTGAATGGCAGTGAACGCACTACTCCCGGAGAAGGCGAATCCGACGCCGTTACATTGCCCGAACATGAAGAAGTTCGAATAGCAATTGCCCGCCTGAAAAACAACAAAGCGGCAGGGGCCGATGGATTGCCGGCCGAGCTATTCAAACACGGCGGCGAAGAGCTGATAAGGTGCATGCATCAGCTTCTTTGCAAAATATGGACGAAAGTATGCCCAACGATTGGAATTTAAGTATGCTATGCCCAATCCATAAAAAAGGAGACCCCACAATCTGCGCCAACTACCGTGGAATAAGCCTCCTCAACATCGCATATAAGTTCTGTCGAGCGTATTGTGTGAAAGATTAAAGCCCACCGTCAACAAACTGATTGGACCTTATCAGTGTGGCTTTAGACCTGGTAAATCAACAACCGACCAGATATTCACCATGCGCCAAATCTTCGAAAAGACCCGTGAAAAGACAATCGACACGCACCACCTATTCGTCGATTTTAAAGCTGCTTTCGACAGCCCGAAAAGGAGCTGCCTCTATGCCGCGATGTCTGAATTTGGTATCCCCGCAAAAGTAATACGGCTGTGTAAACTGGAAAGGAAGGACCTCTCCGAGCCGTTCGATACCAAACTAGGTTTCAGACAAGGCGACTCCCTGGAGTCTGGAGAAAATTATTCGAGCTGCAGAAATTAATCGAGCAGGTACAATCTTTTATGAGAGTGTACAGCTGCTGGCGTATGCCAATGATATTGATATCATCGGCCTCAACACCCG
The DNA here is from genome assembly GCA_027475135.1 of Bactrocera correcta. Taxonomy (NCBI): domain Eukaryota; kingdom Metazoa; phylum Arthropoda; class Insecta; order Diptera; family Tephritidae; genus Bactrocera; species Bactrocera correcta. Next base: position 34,118,728 of record CM050327.1, read on the forward strand.
CGCCCTTAGTTCTGCTTTCTCCAGACTGAACAAGGAAGCAACGCAAATGGGTCTGGCAGTAAACGAGGGCAAGACAAAATATCTCCTGTCATCAAACAAACAGTCGTCGACAGTCATAACTTTGAAGTTGTAGATAATTTCGTCTATTTAGGAACCAGCATTAACACCACCAACAATGTCAGCCTGGAAATCCAACGCAGGATTACTCTTGCCAACAGGTGCTACTTCGGACTGAGTAGGCAATTGAAAAGTAAAGTCCTCTCTCGACGAACAAAAGCCAAACTTTATAAGTCGCTCATAATTCCCGTCCTGCTATATGGTGCAGAGGTTTGGACGATGACAACAACCGATGAGTCGACTTTGCAAGTTTTCGAGAGAAAAGTTCTGCGAAAGATTTATGGTCCTTTGCGCGTTGGCCCGGCGAATATCGCATTCGATGGAACGATGAGCTGTACAAGATATACGACGACGTTGACATAGTTCAGCGAATTAAAAGACAGCGGCTTCGCTGGCTAGGTCATGTTGTCCGGATGTATGAAAACACTCCAGCTCTGAAAATATTCGACGCAGTACCCGCCGCGGGAAGCAGAAGAAGAGGAAGACCTTCACTCCATTGGAAGGACCAGGTGGAGAAGGACCTGGCTTCGCTTGGAATATCAAAATGGCGCGACGTAGCGAAGAGAAGAAACGACTGGCGCGCTGTTGTTGACTCAACTATAATCGCGTAAGCAGTGTCTACGCCAGTAAAGAAGAAGATACTTGTGACAATTCGCTGAAATGTTCTTTGGCTACCAAAACATGTCGGTTTCCTAGTTTATTGGTGGGAGTTGTACGGCTTTGTACTGTTTTATCTGGCCATGACATCTGGACCTGGACTCTTTTGTTGCAACGCATTAACCGATTGACGACAACTAGCCAAATGAAACCTACGCTTCTAACTAACTTCGGAACAATCTAAAGTGCTTTGCCCATCTTCGAATTTCTATACTCGATGCAAGCAGCCACACACAAGGTTTAAATTGCTCTACTCTGTCCAATATGCTTTTGTGACACGGCTTCCTACAGGTATTTCTCCGCTCGTTGGATATTTGTTCACCTCCACTTCCGGAATTCCATCTTGCAAATCTGGATCTTCTTTCAAAGACTTAACCATTTCAGCCTTAACTTTATTTAGCTCTACCGACTGTGAGAATCAACAGTACAAGGATCCTGTTTCTTCGACCGTTGTACTTGTATACACGCTTCCTGCTCTTCCAAAAGCACAAGCTACTTGCTCTCTTGACGGTGAGGACACCCATGTTGGTATAAACTCTTCCGACCGCTCTTCCTATATTTATATACTTATGAGCCCTGTGCGCACACATGTTCGCCAAATGCTTTTAACGCAATCAAAATAACATCTGTTGAACATTGAGTCTCTTGCTTTATTGGTTCTAATTCCAATTGAAGCACAATTATTCGTCAGCATTAATGTTTTCTATTTCCATGGCCATTTGTTCCCAAACATCGTTCAGATCGTTAAACTTTGCCATTTTCGAATAATTTTCTCCTCCGGAATTTATTTGAAAATCCCATACCAATTTTAACAGATTTCTCGATAAATCCAGACGATTGTAACTTTGTAACTCACTCTTGAGTTCGATCATTGGATTGTTAAACAATTTCAATGAGGAAACTTCCATAGTTCTGAAATACTGTGCCCTACCTTGTATGAATTCGCCGTGGCCGCATTAAATGATTTTATCGATAACATTTGGTCGTAATCTGCTTTCAGAGTTGCTTTTTTAAACCTGCTCCAACACAATATTTTGTCAGAGCTCAAGTACTTAAACTTTATTCTTAACCAGGTATTATCAATTGAATAATATAATATATAAAGACAATATTTTTTGTCTTGCATATAGAAGTTTCAAAGAGATGTAATTTTAAAGTTTGAGTTAAAAAGTTCCGTTTTTAAGTACTAGTATTGCGGTGTCCCGTAGCATAGCCTTCTTTTGGACCGAAATTTAAAATTTCATTTTACCACCCTGCCAAAAGCCGAATTTGTACTCCATTCGAATTTTGTAAATTCCTTTGTTGGATTTTATTATTAACGGAAATTAACACGCGAAAACATCTTCTGAACTTCTGTTATTTAGTGCGCTAATTTAGTGGTGGAAACAAATAATAAGGAAATTTACAGGTAAGTTTGATATTGTGACAGAATGTAATTTTAAATTTAAATAGAATAGTGAGGTAGGTTGAAGATAGTAATTTTTAATATTTGCGAAAAATCGATTATACCTGAATTGTGGTAGAGAAAGTTTGAATTGCATACCACAAGTTGAGGTTTGGTTCATCATTAATTGGGTTAGGGGGAATGCATATATGCAGAAAATGCATTCAATATGGCTCCCGTTGAGTTTTTGTAGTTTGAAATTAGCAAAGTAAAAATAGCTGCGAGCTGTGACGGTGCTTGCAAGTTGAGCAAGTAAGGCGACATTTGGTTGTTCCACAAGCGTACCGAAAATTGACGTCCAAAATACCAGCGGATTTTTTATTTGCTCGTTTGTGTGCGTATGCTATCATGCTTCGACTATGCCGTTTTTGGTGCACTTCCATTTTTGTCGGCCTGTTTGGCTGCCTAGCAGACTGTTGCCTTCTTTTCGTTATGTTCTCCAGCTGTCATTTACGATAGCAGCTGCAAAATTAATATAGGGAGTATCATTTACTGTGGTTCGAGTTTCTTCAGTCAGTCAATCAGTTATAGTGCTTTGTCAAAGCTTTTTTTTTTTTTTGTTTGCCTGGTTCAAAACCAGATATAATCGGTTCGGTCAAGTTTTACAATAAACGTATGGAAGAACTTCAATTCTATTTGAATTGGCACATACTGTGTATTTGTAATCAAGTACAACAACTATGTTAGTAGCATGTAGCGTTGGTAAGAGGTAATGCAGTCATAGAACGGAAACCGGGGCAAAGTGGATAATTTTTATTATTTTTGGCTCAGGTACGTAAATATTGTCTGATTCATCGTTCAAAATATTACTAGCACATAAGTACGTAAAAGGCGAGTATAGTTTATAGAAAAGTGATAAAAGAGATTACATTTGAAAATAGTCTTACAACAGTTACATAAATAACTTAATGAATTTCGCTACAGTGACAATTTATGTACGTGTTAAAATAAATTTTCAAAAAATCCAATTTTTGTATAATCCGCAAAATATGATATGCTCATAAAAGCAGAACGGCTGAGACATTTTTGACTAGTAGCTATATTTTCAAGTAATTAAAGCATTAATATGTATTTATATCAAATGCGAAAAGCGTTTTATCAATTCCTCTTTTTATAGGATTTAGGAAAAGGGTGAAGTATATAATCAACAATTCTGTAATAACTAACTATTTGGAAATTGCTGTTGAAGAAATTATCATTGGCTATCCCCAACAGTAACAATATTTTATATAAACGCTATCAAAATGAGTTACCGATCATTAGAATACATTGACGGGACAAATGATTGTCTGCTTTGTTTTGTGTTTGTGACTTTTAAATAAATTGGTTTGTACATGTCCTCAGGTACCGGTTATAGCATTAATAATATTTGCTAATGAGTATATTGCCTTTTTTCTATCTCCGTAATGTTGATCTGGAACTAACCGCCAGGATATGCGAATCCCTGTTCCAAATGTGACTATGAGCTATGTACAACGTAGGTGGAAATAGTGATTTAGCGGAGGGCTCAGTTGGTTAGGGAAATAAAGTGATGTAGTTATCCTTGTAGTATCCTAATTCTATATTTAAAATATGTAAAAAATAGATGTTATTTCTTAAAGTGCTTTTTACATATATAAGGATAAAGATATGTTGTCAGTTATAAAAATTTTAATTTTGGGAAATAATATTTAGTTAAAAATCTATAAACCAACTTTTAATATTAGCATTTGATAATACATATACCCAAACGTATATAGATGTATATACTTCACATATGTATGTTATATATATTATACTTATGTACATATTTTCACAAATACCATCGAATTACGAGGTTTTCGCACTCGCATGAGTTCATTGTTTTCCTGTAAATCATTGCTTCCCCTATACATACAGTCATGGATAGAGAAGTAGCATGCTTCGAGCATGAAATAAAACTACGTTTATTATTAATATAAAAAGAAAACAAATTTTTTTTCATTAGCAAAGCATAAATTTATGTATAAGTAAGTTAACATTTGTACAAAAAATTAAAACGATTTTCAATAGATCTTTTAAAATAATATATTGAGTCTGCAATTGCGTATTAAGATCCGGACATAAAAATAACACAGTAGGAGTAGGAAGTGCTATTGCTTTTGAGCATTTACAATGCTAAAACTTTTTAGTGTGTTCACAAAACTAAAAGCTGATTTGAATAATTTATAACTACTGTTCCTCTGTCCATGACGTTATTTTTGTGTGTGCAATTGGCCTAGCATACTGTTTTCTTCATAACTATAATGTTGCAGCAATAAAGTTGTATGAAATGTTGCCAGCGGGTTTACATTTAGCTTTTGAGAGAGGACTTGTCATGACAAACAATCCACTTGTAATATTATCCAGACCTACCGACTAGTCGCCAGCAATCCTCCACCGCCCATAAATGATGTCACGCTACATGTGTCTAGCATACAACTAAGTAGTAGGGGAAACTTCCATTTTTATCTCTAAATATACATTTACATTTGCGTATAATTTTATATATTGTTAAGTACATATAAATCCGAACAGTTGGCAGTATGTTCTTCATCGGATGAAAAGACGATGACGGTGTATGAAATGCGTATTTTGTGCATAAGGTACATAAATGCAGTATCGGACAAGAAAAATGGAATTTTTTAATTAATTTGAGGCGTGTGAATGGATAAAATAAAATAAGAAGAATTGTGTAAATTACAGCTAAATTTTTATTAATACGAGTATTCTTCTTCTTTACTGCGTAGACACCGCTTACGCGATTATAGCCGAGTCAACAACAGCGCGTTTCTTCTCTTCGCTACGTGGCGACAATTGGATATTCCAAGCGAAGCCAGGTCCCTCTCCACTTGGTCCTTCCAACGGAGTGGAGGTCTTATTCTTCCTCTGCTTCCCGCGGCGGGTACTGCTTCGAATACTATTAGAGCTGGAGTGTTTTCATCCATCCGGACAACATGACCTAGCCAGCGTAGCCGCTGTCTTTTAATTCGCTGAACTATGTCAATGTCGTCGTATATCTCGTACAGCTCATCGTTCCATCGGAACCATAAATCTTCCGCAGAACATTTCTCTCGAAAACTCGTAGCGTCGACTCATCGGTTGTTGTCATCGCCCAAGCCTCTGCACCATATAGCAGGACGGGAATTATGAGCGACTTATAGAGTTTAGCTTTTGTTCGTCGAGAAGAGGACTTTACTTTTCAATTGCCTACTCAGTCCGAAGTAGCACCTGTTGGCAAGAGTAATCCTGCGTTGGATTTCCAGGCTGACATTATTGGTGGTGTTAATGCTGGTTCCTAAATAGACGAAATTATCTGCAACCTCAAAGTTATGACTGTCAACAGTGACGTGAGAGCCAAGTCGCGAGTGCGACGACTGTTTGATGACGAGATATTTCGTCTTGCCCATTTGCGTTGCTTCATTGTTTAGTCTGGAGAAAGCAGAACTAACGGCGCGGGTGTTGAGGCCGATGATATCAATTCCCGATACTGACGGGGCTTTTGGTGCTGCTCAACGTCAGTTTACACAGCCGTACTAGTTTTGCGGGGATACCGAATTCGGACATCGCGGCATAGAGGCAGCTCCTTTTCGGGCTGTCGAAAGCAGCTTTGAAATCGACGATTAGGTGGTGCGTGTCGATTCTCTTTTTACGGGTCTTTTCCAAGATTTGGCGCATAGTGAATATCTGGTCCACGGTAGTTGGCGCAGATTGTGGGGTCTCCTTTTTTAGGGATTGGGCATAGCACACTTAAATTCCTATCGTTGGGCATGCTTTCGTCCGACCATATTTTGCAAAGAAGCTGATGCATGCTCCTTATCAGCTCTTCGCCGCCGTGTTTGAATAGCTCGGCCGGCAATCCGTCGGCCCTTGCCGCTTTGTTGTACTTCAGGCGGGCAATTGCTATTCGAACCTCTTTATGGTCGGGCAATGGAACGTCTGCCATTCAGCAGGCTGGAGAAGTGTTCCCTTCATAATTTAAGTATGCTTTGAGCATCGGTGACTAGATCACCGGGGGTTCTACAAGAGTATGCTCCGGTCTTGAAACCTTCTGTAAGTCGCCGCATCTTTTCGTAGAATTTTCGAGCATTACCCCTGTCGGCCAGCTTACCAAGCTTTTCGTACTCACGCATTTCGGCCTCTTTCTTTTTCTGTCTACAAGTGTGTCTCGCTTCCCTCTTCAACTCTCGGTATCTATCCCATCCCGCACGTGTTGTGGTCGATCGTAACGTTGCGGGGTAGGCAGCCTGTTTTCTCTCCTCTGCGACACGGCACTCCTCGTCGTACCAGCTGTTCTTTTTGCACTTTCCGAAAACCAAGGGTTTCGGTTGCAGCTGTACGTAAGGAGTTTGAAATGCCGTCCCACAGTTCCCTTATACCGAGTTGTTAACGAGTGCTCTCAGAGAGCAGGAGTGCAATCCGAGTAGAAAATCGTTCGACTGTCTGTTGTGATTGCAGCTTCTCGACGTCGAACCTTCCTTATGTTTGTTGGCGTGCATTTTTTGCTGCACAGAGGTGGGTGCGAATTTTGGCTGCAACAATATAGTGGTCCGAGTCGATGTTAGGACTTCGGAGCGCACGCACATCTAAAACACTGGAGACGTGTCTTCCGTCTATCACAACATGATCGATCTGGTTGGTGGTTTTTCGATCCGCAGACTGTCAGGTAGCTTTGTGAATCTTCTTATGCTGGAATCTAGTACTACAGATAACCATATTTCGGGCCCCGGCGAGGTCGGTCAGCCTCAACCAAAGATACCTTCTTTGCCCACCTTGGCGTTAAAGTCGCCAAGCACGATTTTGACATCGTGGCGGGGGCATCTCTCATAAGTGCGCTCCAAGCACTCATAAAAGGCATCTTTGGTCACATCGTCTTTCGGGGCGTGGGCGCAAATCAGCGATATGTTGAAGAACCTCGCTTTGATGCGGATTGTGGCTAGACGTTCATTAATATGAGTGAATGATAGTACTAATTTTCCACGTAGCGAAGAGAAGGAACGACTGGCGCGCTGTTGTTGACTCGGCTATAATCGCGTAAGCGGTGTCTACGCCAGTAAAGAAGAAGAAGAAGAATAATGATAGTACTCGGCAACGGAGTCTCTCTCCCACCACGAATCCAACACCAAACTTGCGCTTCTTTATATGGCCACTGTAGTAAATGTCACAAGGACCTACTTGTCTCTGTCCTTGTCCCGTCCATCGCATTTCTTGGACGGCGGTAATGTCAGCCTTTATTTTCACGAAGACATCAACCAGCTGGGCAGCGGTACCTTCCCAGTTAAGGGACCGGACATTCCATGTGCATGCCTTCAAATCATAGTCCTTAATTCGTTTGCCATGGTCGTCATCAAAAGGGGGGTCACTTATCCGAGGCTTGTTGTTTCCTTTCATTGGGGGTGTTTTTTTACGTGGCGGGTCCCAAACCCAGCGCACAACTCTAAGTAGGGAATATTTCGCCTTCTCACTTTATCTCGCCTTCAAACGGATCAAAGACCGGAAGTCGGGAGCTGCTTAAGTCATAAGTAAAAAAAATCGTTTCTGACTACTCCCAAGTGAATGACGATCAGAGAACTTTCCTCTCTTGCGTGAACTTCATTAATATTAGGTGCACATAATTTCATACTCTACCCAAAGAAAAATGCGTTGGGCGAAGCATTATAACACGAAAGAGATGCAAATAGTAAAACACTGAAAAATGAATTTCAAAATAATCGGCAGATTGCAAGACTTTTGGAAATTTTCCACATTTCTGCACCAATCCCGATTACCATAAAAACTTCACTGCAAAAGGAGTAGGTGTCGTAAAACTTGAAGCGCAGACGATAATTTCATTAGAACTGCATCGTTGCAAGGTCCAAGTCAGCTGTTGCAATTAGGGAAGAGACTGGACCTCAAATTTGTGTTCGATTAGGAGACGCCTGGTTGAAAATAAGCTTTATAGAAGATCAGTCTGCAAAATGCCGTTATTGACACAGAGACATCGAGTTCGCTAAAACTCATGTCGAATGGAATGGACCAATAAATGTAAAAATTGTAACGTACTATGGACAGACGAAAGCAAGGTAAATTTAGTTGGAAGTGATGGTAATCATTATACTGAAAAAACATGGAAGGATCATGGTATGGGGATGTTTCTGCTACAGTAGGTCTTCTATATTGAATAAAACCAAAGATGAACGGATTTATTTACGTCCACATACTCAATGAAGTTATGCTCCCTTTTGCAGAATGGAAAATGCCTCTGAATATGTTTCGACTAGACAACGACCCAATCATTCGTTGGCTCTCACGAATTATCTATTAATTGTAAAATAGATGTTTTAATCTGGCCTTCTCAATCTCCGGATCTTAATGAAATAAAAGAATTGTGGAGAAACGTCAAACAAAAGATTGGAAGCTTTAGATCGAAAACAAAAGAGAAATGGTGGAGGGCTATAATTTTTCCTTCCGTTTTAATCGTATTTATTATTTATTTGAAGTTTCCTTGTTATTTTTGATTCTTCCATTGTTATTCAGCATAACATTTAATAATTAATTTTTATATTCTTGCAACTTACTGCTACAGAGTACTACTATGAGCAAAAAATATATGGGATATACAATTGAAATTTAGCGATAATCCATTCCTGACAATTGTAACATTGTGTATCAAAAATTGGTAAATACTTCCCTGAGCCCACATATAGTTAATATAAAGACTTTCGAACTTCCGAGTGACTTTATACTGCATATGTGAGCCAATATGTTAGTTATCTTAATAAAATTGAGAGAGCGTATTTAAATGCTGAATTTGTGCTTAAAAATGGATAAATTTGGACAAAAACTTCACCTAGTTCCCATATAACTAATATGGATCAAGACATTTAAATATTACCTATGCAACATTTTAATGATGAGTCCTTATTTTTTTTTTTTTTATTACCTTTAGAAAATGTTACTAGGTTGCTCTATATAAGCGTTTTTTTTTTATTTTCATTCGTTTAAATTTTTTTCAGTTTTTATAACTATTTTCAAGTAGTTGTTATTCGGTTGTGCAGATAGTATACCTTAACACACCAATTTCTTGGTTGTTCTACTATATCAGTGAATCACTGTGATGCTGATGAATGTTAATGTGTATAAATAAGTATACATACATATGTATATGTTTATATACATACAATATGCACTGTATGTATGTATGTACATATGTTGCGATTGGCAGTGAGTGGCAAATTTTATTTTGGCACAGACACAAGAGAGAACATTGAAAATAAAAGCAACAAAAAATGTTGTGAAAGTTTTCGCTGTTGATTTTGCTTTGTTATTATTGTATTCACTGGTTTACTATTACCATCATTGTCATTGTTACTAATATTGTTAACATTGTTGTTGGTGTGGTTACTTTAGATGCGCCGCTGCGGCAACTAACTGTACGCTTGAGTGCGGCTAGCAGCGCGCCAGTCAGTCAGCCAGACAGTGAGAGTCATTTGCCGTGCCATCCGTTGCCTGGGGTGTTGTCTATGATTCAGTTAGCTTATGTCAGTCTACCAGTCGTGCTGTTTCGCTTAACTTGGCCAGTTATTTCGGTATAAGCGTTGGTGAATCAATTAGATTAATTTAATACTTTTTACACCGATTATTTGTATATACAAAATGCGTGAAGATATTTTTATGAAAAATTATATCTTTGTTTCCATTGTTTTTGCAGACTCAACATCTATTGTGTTCATTAAAGCCTGTATCTGCTGCAAGTGTATCATCTTTCGCATAAGAGCAAATTATCTTACCATTAAAAGGAAAATTAATCAATGAATATGACTTCCACCGAAACTCGTTGCGGCCTTACTTGCAGCACTCGTCCATCCAGCCGTGTTCTAAAGCCACCTGGCGGCGGTCACTCCAATATCTTTTCTGAGCCCGAGGTCGCCGTTAATGCACCACGTCCGAAATACAATCAACAAAACTCTTCCAACATGAATGCTTGTATGAATTCGACGGATCCGAATCAAAAGGTGGAGAAACTACGCGAAGAGATCACACACAATAAACAAGCCCAATCGGAGCCGGAAACACAAAAGGCCAACACGGCTGCCACCACACCTACTGGCGGCCCGGCTAGTCAGACTGGCGGCAATGAACAACAGTCACGCGGCCGTGTGCCTCCCGGCGGTTTCTCTTCTGGTGGCTTCTGGTAAAGGGCCGGCAGTTGAGTAAAGTGTGGTGATACGATAGTAGCGCTTCACAAGCAAAATAATATAAAATATTTAACAATATATTTTGTACGCATCGTACAAATTGCAACAACAATAACAATCGCATTTACTTCGACTATTCGCTCCTTTGTACACAAACAACTAAAGAATTGCTTGTTACAGCGTCTCTCAGCTGCAGCAATGGAAAATTAAAGAAATTCACAAATTTCAAATATACTTCCTTCCTAATCTATATGTATTGCCTTTGTGTGACAAAAATTATTATTATTATAAATAATTTAATTAAAGATAAAAGTAAATTACTATCCCTTAAACCAAAGCGCAGTGGGCGTGTGCGTGTGTCAGTTGAACGAAGTTATTTTTGCATTGAAAATGAAAAAAATAATAATTTTTTTCGTAGTACTTTGTTCTCTTTGTCTGTTTTTGACTAATAGCGCTATGACGCGCTCGCCATGACATTTGTAGAACTATTTACTGCCTGCGCGCGCTCACACTCTCGGCTCTTTTGTACTTATAATTATATTTAATTTATATGTATATTCTGTATGTTATATATACGTGAACAAACCAGTTTATATATAAATTGGATACTTATGCATTTTCGGCTGACCGTAAGAAAATTATGGAAAATACACTTTACAAAGTATTTATGCTTTGAAGTTATTTACATTTTTTCAAAAGATAAAAAATATATACAAGAACAAATATACATAAGTTTGATTTTCGTATCCCAAAAAAAGTGTTTTTATTTTTCTAACAATTTTAAGATGTTCTACATAACCAATTCACAGATTCGAAAATGGTCTATATGGATATTTAAGTTATTTTATTATTTAAAAGTGGGTATACAAAGCGAAAGATATATATAGTGCGGTTGTATCATTCTGTACAATGTCTATTTTCAAAAACCCGCCAATACCTATGAGTCCCAATCGGAAAGTTTAGTCTCTATATTGGAAATAGTTATTGTTCTATATAGACACAATTGTTTTAGTAAACCAAACCTTACTTTAGGATAAGAAATTGGGCCTTAGCATCGATCAGATATTAATGATATGTCTAGAAACGAATCATATTCTGGTGAGCTTTAGTAAATAAATGAAGGAGTAGTTGGTGTAACCATTATATAGACCCTGATTGTGTGGTTTCAAGGGGAATGAAATGAGGTAATTAAAGACATGCGAAGGCTCATTGCATGCAGCATATACATGTATGTAGGTTTAATATGTATGTCAGGGTCGATTCTGAATAAGTATAAATATAACCTGCTGCAGTACCCGAACGAAGTTGTGAGAGGGTCTCTCTAGACTCATAAGGCAATTCGAGTTTTTCTGTTGTGAAATTGTTGATAGTTCGACTGTGAATGACGTTTAATACTCGCCTGAAGTCTGTTGCACTCACAGTGTGGCCTCTTGATGTTAATAGGCGGCAATTCCGTTTCAAATAGATGACTGCAAATAAGGATTTCCGTGAGTTGAAGAGGAGTTCGTTCTGTTTCTAAAAAGAAGCGTATGGGCCTCACTGTGCCATCTTGTAATTTTACGGAGTGCACTATGCTATCAAGTTTGTAGATTATTTGTTTGAGTCTTGAGTAGCTGGCCGGCAAATTGCCTGGTAAATTGCTATTAAAGAGTAGAGGCTGCCAAACGTAATATCTAAAATTTTACGGAATTCAATAGCCATTAACTGTAATATTATTTGTTTCTTTTATGCAAGTCATAACATTTTTCCCTACTAAATCCAAAGCCCGAAACAGCACGAAATAGGAGAGAGAGCGTTAGGCTAGAACACATGCCATCGATTTCATTGCCTTGTCAAAGTAAGATGGACGACGTACTAGTAGATTGTTCGATGTCTTCTAGTAGTCTTGGGTGAAATTCTGCGTCAAAAGCTTTTAATAAGTCCAACGCTACTTGGAACCTCCTTCCACATTAAGACGCAAAGGGCTGTGCACTTTACGAAAGCTATAGTGGTGATCTGCTATCCTGAGATGGTAACTGAAAGTCAGGCCTGCCATCATGTAAGTTAGCGGGTTTGCCAGGTTTCAGTAGGGAGAAGTTCCATTCAACTGGTCAGTGACAGATTAAGAAGCTAGATGAGGTTATTTTTCTTCTATTTGGCCTAGATACTTTAACGTCAACAAATTTATGTCGTCTGAACTTATGGACTTGCCGATTTAACATGCCTAAATTACACCTTGAACTTCCTCGTCAGTGAAAGTAAGTGAAGCGCAGGCTTCCTAGGTTATGCGTAGCTATCGGGTAACATTCGTTTTGTCCTTGTCAGTTGAATGGTGCAGTCTTAATTGCCGGCTAAAATTGGACAAGGATTTGACAGTTTGAAAATAATTTGAGCTGCAGAACTTAATTGAGCAGGTACAATCTTCTATACAGTTGCTGACGTATGCCGATGATATTGATATCATTGGCCTCAACACCAGCGCCGTTAGTTCTGCTTTTTCTAGACTGGACAAGGAAGCAAGGCAGGCACTAGCGTCTAGGCTTCCACGTCACTGTTGACAGGCATAACTTCGAAGTTGTAGATAATTTCGTCTATCTTGGAACCAGCATTAACAGCAACAACAATGTCAGCCTCGAAATTCAACGCAGAATAACTTTTGCCAACAGTTGTTACTTTGGACTGAGATATACGACGACATTGACATAGTTCAGCGATTTAAGAGACAGCAGCTGCGCTGGCTACGTTATGTCGTACGTATAGCCGAAAACACTCCAGCTTTGAAAGTACTCGAAGCAGAGGAAGAGGAAGACCTACACTCTGTTGGAAAGACTAGGTGGAGAAGGACCTGGCTTCGCTTCGAATCTTAAATTGTCGTCACCTTGTAGAACAAATAAACTACTGGCGCGCTATTGTTAGTTCGTATGTACCTGTATCGGAGCAGTGTTTTTTATGTACACCTTCAGTGAGAAGCCGCTAAGATTAATAACAATGTTCCAAGCTGGACACAGCAATCATTCACTCGATTTGGGATTCGGGGCAGTAAACTTTATTCTTTTGTTTTGCACTGCACTATTCAGAATATACATACATTATGTATGTATTTATTATATGTATGTGTAACTATGTAGAATAGTAAATGGGGTTAATAACCACAAATCGCAGAAATAATACACATTATACACGTAAACTCGTTCCGTTCGTTTCTTTATTGCGATTTAAAGTACACATGCAAAATTTTTTTTTTTAACTTTTACTCGTAATTCTACAAACAAAAGTTCTCATTGCCTAAAATATGTACATATGTATGTACATATAATTAACACATTTATCTACATATGGCTGTTTCCATGTTAGATGCTAATTGGGTACTATGCTATGCTATGTAACTTGTGCAGCCTCTTAAGACTTACTTATGTATGTGTGTACATAAATATCTGTATTAGTATGTAAATGTACATATGCATATTTTTTGTTTTTCCTTTGGCTCAAACCTGTTCTTTATTATTGATTGAAACACAAACTTTGAAGCTCTTTGGCATGTGTGTTAAGGTCTGCATTGACAAATTGATTAAACGAGAAAAAAATTACTATTTAATACGCAATAGTTTGACGTTATTAACAAAGGATTAAAAGAAAGAAAAAACAAACAATTTCACTTTCTTTGGGAAGCTTTTGTACAAATTGTGTTTTATACCTTTTTATTTGCATATTTTGTGCTGTTTTGTGATGGTCTTTTTGATTAACTTTCTTAACTTAGTTATAGTTTAAATTCAAAATTAATTCAGCTTCAGTGTGTTTAAACATGACAATATTATTTAATTTACAATTCACTACTTAATTATATCACCAGTTTTTGTAGTACTATTATACAATAATAAATGACTGCTTCGACATATTGAGCACTTTTACTGGCCAACGGTTTTGTTGTTAGGCTGAGCCATTTACATATGTTGTATGTATGGATGTGTGTATATGGGAAAGTCACGTGGATGTTGTGGCATTGACATTGACTTTCTGCATTCAAGTGCAATTAGTAACTTGCATATGCATGTGGGTATACAAAAATACATACATACATACAAATGTATATGTAGGAGCTTTGGGTTTGCTCTATTTATTCTTATTTCATTACCGCCACCGCCTGATGTGTATTTTGGCCGTAATTACCTTTTTATCACTTACATAGTATGTTTGTATGTATGTAAAGTGGATTATATGCTATACATATTCACATAAAGTATGTATTGACAGAAAATATCGAAAAGTGATCTGAAATTAACAAATAAAGCAAATCGATATTAATCACCTTTCTAGACCTTAATGGCGGGTGTACAGCACTTACCACATAATTAATGTAGGTAGCATTCGTCTCATTAACATTATATACATGTGTATATACAAACATTTGAATATTATATACAAATCGAAATTAAAGCCATTTACAATTCGTTCTTCTTCGCAGGTTGTTCACCTGCCAGTTTGTTCTGTTCCATTTGGTAATTGTATGCGCGGCCCAGTTGAACGACTTGTGTCAAACCGACAAATAAATTGACGGCGAACAGACTGTAGTTTTTGGGAATGATAACCAAGGAGTAACGTGACCAAATGATACCGGTGGCGGCTAGTGCTGCACACTGGGGCACTGAAAGAGTTTCAGCCGGACGCGCCAAGTCGCTGAGACCAGCTATGACAAGAGACTGCAAAACGAAGAAATCAAATGTTAATTGTTTGAATTATTAAAATTTATTAAAAAAAAAATATTTATAAATATTGTTCAAATACCTAGGGATATTCGTTAATATTTGAAGAACCAATGATTTTATAGAAATTTCAAGCATAAATAATTTTAAAATCAATCTTAAAAAAATGAGAAGAATATGATATTTTAAATTAATATATGTAATTATTTAAAATTATGAAAAATGAAAAAAGTACATAATTAGTAATCAGTAAATTTTTTTCCAACATCGATCGATATTATCACCCAACCTAAATATAGGTACCATAATCAGAGTGGCATGCACAATTTCCCGTCTTTTAGAACGCAATTAAAAATATTGGTATTAAAAATATATTGTTTTTCCGAAGGGGTCCAACTGATCCGTTACCACGCCTGCAAATGAAGTTATTTGTTCAGAGCTACAAATACTACCAAATGTTTATATATACAAAATACATTTATACCAACAAAACATTAAAAAAAAAATGATAAAAAAATAGGTGTGCTAAAGCTCACAATTGCTTGGAGACATTTCATCAGTTTGTTATAAATTGCTGTGTAGTTTCAGTAAAACGAACACAGGTACGGAATCTATAACTATTATTTTAAATGTATCATCAAAGGCTTTGCTGACACGAGGACTCTTTTGTTGGCCAAACCACTTTTTATAGGCTAGGGGACGACGAGAAAAGACGAAGAGTCCGTAGCGCTCGAGCTGTTGTGGTTATAGCGATTATCCAGACACTACTTGAAAGAAAGCAATAACTTTACTGGCATCGAAATCGTGATAGGGCCAGGAAAAAAGCCGTTGTTACGAGTTCGGATCATAGGGATTTAACTTGTCACAATACCCAGTAGAAATTTGTGCTAGAATCACTGGAGCTTTTGTTTTGCTATGGGTACGCCATTTAGTGGAATGGAGTCAATGAAGGTGTTAATGGTTTCACTATGAGTACCGCTCTGTGCCTGTTGGAAATTGGTCGCGTCCGAAATTTGGTCGATATATTTTTCCACTTGGTCGACGTGTTGGCGGAATGCTATTCTGATGTTCCAGGGAGACGACTGCGCTTCAAGCACGTGACTGCAGAGCTGATTTCAGCGAATACACCCGAACAGAAACAGTTCACTGTCACGCATCGCCGATTTCTTTTCTACTTTTTGTATGTAAAATGCAAATATGCATAATACTATATAATAGAAATGTTTTAGCGTACACGATTTTGAATTTGGGAAAATGCAGAAAATCGTCCAACTTAAGTCGTCGAACTCGTGTCGCTCATGTGAACGCGATGAACACACGAAACACCAAAAAAGTATTTGGCGATAATGAGCGCCAAAAGAATGATTGTGTGAACGCAGTCTTTTAAATAGGTTTTATGAAGGTTTTTTACTATTATTTTTGTTATACATATATTGCATATACATACATAAAAAATTGTCTTATCTACAGGCCTTTACTAAACTTTTCCGCGCATGCTTTTCATATTATATAATAAATTTTGTTGAGTTAGCGTACTTCAAAACCGATAACAAAATGATATCCGCTGTTGGCAAATTTTTATTTAATTTTTTATTTAAAAACAAGAAAAAACGTTAACTTCGGTTGCACCGAAGCTAAATACCCTTCACAGGCCGTTCCCACGACAGTCGGGTCTACGTAACCGGAACGGACCCGGATTTTTATCCGGCCAAGGACTGTCAACTCGGCAGAATTCTGCCGCTACAACAACAACAACAACATTATATAACTAACCGAGTTGACAGTCCGTGGTCGCATAAAATCCGTGACCGTTCCGGTTACTTGGAGCCGACTATCGGGGGGAACGGATTTATATTTTATCACTGTCTAAGACAATTGGCTTCTCCGTTCCCACGACAGTCGGGTCTACGTAACCGGAACGGAACCGGATTTTTATTCGGCCAAGGACTGTCAACTCGGCAGAATTCTGCCGCTACAACAACAATAACAACCCTTCACAGGTACATTTCTGTAAGTAACTATGTGTTCTGTTTGGAAGCTATATGCTATAGTAATCCGTTCTGAACAATTTTTTTTTGAGATTACATTGTTGCCTTAGAAAATAATAAATACCAAATTTCGTGAATATATCTTGTCAAATGTCAAAGTTGTCCATATAAGAACTTGATTCCGATCGCTCAGTTTGTATGGCAGCTGTATGTTATAGTGGTCCGATATCGGCCGTTCCGACAAATGGGCAGCTTCTTGAAGAGAAAATGTTGTTTCCAAAATTTCAAAACAATATCTTAAAAACGGTGGGACTAGTTCGTATATATACAGACAGACAGGCGGGCATGGCTAAATCGACTCAGCTCGACATACTGATCATTTATATATATATTCTTTATAGGGTCCCCGACGCTTCCTTCTGGGTGTTACAAGCTTCGTGACAAACTTAATATACCCTGTTCAGGGTATAAAAAGTTGCAAAAGAAGTTAGTTAACATTCATTGTTCGACGAAATCGTGAATGGATTATAATCATATTTGTATTAATTTTTATTATAGGTTAGAGATTAATTAATAATGATGACTATGTTTTACTTCCCGTTGGCGAAAGGGGCTAAATTTAATATATTGATATGATGTGCAAAATGTCAAACAAAGGATATGAGGTTTTGACCAAAGTCTAAACCAATTCGGAATTAAACTATGGTATATTCAATATTACACGTTCTACTCGTACTTTTGACTCTCTCAGTTTCATTGAGGTACCTCACATACTATCAACAATATCTAAGGAGTGAAATCAACTAAATACTTGAGAAAAGTGGTATAAGTTATATGGGGCCTAAGGCAAGTTGCACCATTATTAGATAACTCACTTATTGACCGATATAACCGGTATAAAGTAAGCCGGAAGTTCAAAAATCTTTTTATTGGGTTTAATGGGGCCATATAAATTATTAATGCGATTAAACCTATTTTTGATATACGAGTATATTACTTTGGGAAAACGATTTTCTTCGAATTTCAATTATGTATAAAGTAAAAAGTTCACAATAGAAACAGGAATCCACATAGTCAGTGCCTGAGGCCTTAAATTGTTTTGGTTCGATTTGGACAACTTTTAGCCAAAGGCACTATTCGTGCAAAATTTTATCCGGATACATTGATTGTTTCTCGATTTCGATTAGTGATACAAGCAACCGTTAAGTGAAAAAAACTATTATACTCTGTAGCAACATGTTGGAAGAGTATAAAAAAAATTGGCATACATCTTAAGCGACAGTAACAGACGGCAAATATTAATAGTTGCTCCTTTAGTTTATTATATACGACGCGTGCAATTTCATTGCCAATCAGGCTGCACTGTATGCTAATTTAATTAGCACTTCCTTATCAGTTGGGTGGACGAGAAATGACTGGACGAAAATCACCAGATCATTGGCGCACTTAAATGCATACGTAGTATAATTTATGCACGTAGAGTGTACATTTGTATTGCCAGTCGCGCATATGTATGTAGTTGTGGTGATTACTCTTATCTAACGCCACACTTTCAGCTGTTTCAATCACTACCCACTCATAATAAGAATTTTACGGTAGACAATATTGTGGATGAGCTGATAATGTGAATTAATACTAGATGTTGGTGCGAGTGTAAACTGCCTCCATACAGATTCATTTGTTATTATGCTTATTTCGTTTTTTCGCTGATTATGTAAGTCTTTTATAAAATTCTTATTCGCGTTACTAATATCAATATTTGCCTAAAACGCTTACCCATTTGAAAAGTGGTGCCCAGAAGAAAACAGTTTTTGGTCCTGCAAGGAATAAAATATCAAATGCCTAATTCTTATTGAACTGCTTTCGTGTATAACAATAACACTTACCAGCTGGATGCTGCCACAATGGTCGCAACTTTTCGGGCACATGTTTGTCCACTGAGCCAATAAGAGCATTGTAAATTTTGTTGGGAAAACCTTTGCCAGCGGTAGTGGCTGATGGCGGTGGTGGTGGTGGTGGTGCTGCTGCTGGAGGTGCGGAGGAAGCCATTTTATTGTTGTTTTCTAAGCACTTGTTTCAGACTTTTGTTTCGTTTGAGATTAGATATTTTGTACTAGTTACTTGTATTTACAATTTTCTAACTTTATCCTAAAGGCAAGGTATACAAGGTACCTTACTTGAACAAGTACTGGTGTTGACTTCCTCACCGTTTGCTAGATAGTGAAGAACTGAAATATAAATACTGAGTATAGAAATATGAAAATGAAAGGCAAAACGCAAAAATAGGAAGGAAATGTACTGGTTTATATGTGTAGAATCATGTAAACATACATAGGTGAATACAAGAGAAATGTGTGACCGCTAGTGAGAGGCTCGTCACTCGGAATATGCGTGACAGTGAGGCGCTTTCAGAGAGTGAAAAGCTAACACATTTGTTCAAAGGAATGAGTGTGCCAAAGTGTTTCACTGTCAAATTATAAACAAATTCATGTACATACGTATGTTAATGAGCGAGCTTTAGAAATGAACGAGTCGAGGCCGTTTGTTGCTTCCTTCGTTATGTAAACACATCTGTTCAGAAATGCAAATTTCTTTGCTGCCCATTACAAAATTTGCATACTGTTTAGCATACTTAAAACAATATATACCCTACAAGTATGTTCATATGTAATAGTTCATATGTTCATATGTAATAGTGATTACTATTTTTTTATGAGAATGTTTAGAAATTCTCAAAGAAACCAACGGTATTCTCGTCGGTCTAGAAAGCGTCTATTTATTAAGTTATAATGAATGTAATATTTGTCTGATATGATTACCTCCGGTAAATTTGAAAATTCACAATTATTATTTCTAGATTTGATTTATTTCTTTTTAATTTACAGAATTATTTCTCCTATAGAAAGTAACCATCCACAACATTTCTTATAATATACATAAGTCTTGTGAATGCAATTTTAATAACATAATTTAGTGAGTAAGGTTAAAACACGTTTCATAAATGGAAGAATTTGTAAATTTCTAATTCTTTTACACTAGCGCAGGAAATATTTATCGCCAATTTTC
This sequence comes from Bactrocera correcta, assembly GCA_027475135.1. NCBI lineage: Eukaryota > Metazoa > Arthropoda > Insecta > Diptera > Tephritidae > Bactrocera > Bactrocera correcta. Next base: position 34,138,853 of record CM050327.1, read on the forward strand.
TCCAATATACATATGTATGTATATCCATAGAATACATACATTGTGTAGGGTACGAATAATTTAATAAGATATACATACATATGTACATATATGCATATATAAGTATTTAAAATACTACTTCGATACATTTCCGTTGATGCACAATTAAACTACCGGAAAGCACAACATGAATTTTGCGGTCACATGCACAACATTGACCTTGATGGCTAAAGTCTCAAGAAAGCGACAGAGTGCAGTCACTTGCTTGGCTGCATGGCACAAAACGTAAAAAAATAGTGCGCAAAGCATCATTAGAAACACACACCAATTGTTGGCTGCTGCCAATTTCCGCGAGTAAAAATAAAAAAGCAAACTAAATGCAAACAGCTGCACGCCACCACTTGAGTAAAACTTTTCAGCAATAATAAATTGAAAAGCGCGCGCTACGGAAATAAAATTTGCTTGTCACTTATGGATTTATTATTATGGATTATAAAATGAGAGAGCATCGACTTGTTACTGTCTTACTATAATTCACATGTTGGAATTTCTTTTAAAATAACCAAAAACTGAACTTTTAACAATACAAAATCACCTTAATAACCATACCATAGATATTTTTTTTAGAAATCTAACCACATTTACTTACATTCCAGCACAACAACCAAATGCCAACTGAATTAGCGAATATCAAAAGTAAACTCTCTCATTGCCACCAAATAGAATTCTCAACTAGTTATATTTACACTAACAAAGTTGCTAACGTCAGCAAAACTCGTTAATAAAAATCAAACAGAAAAAACTTAGCAAATGAGTACGTTTAATACAAAATTGTTTTTATAATTAGAAAAAAAACCATAATCCACGCAAAAAGACTCATTCACTCTCCTAGCAGCCAGCGCAAACACATACATACACCATTCGCTATTGAATTGCAATTTGCAAAGCAGCAATCACGGCACTGTAGACAACAAAATTTCGTTTGTATATGTTAGTATATACATATGTATGTAAATAGTCGTTTGAGGAGTCGTAGACACCGACATACTTAACTGTCAGATAACTAGTTCTGCTCGTTGAGCTTTTATGATTCCAATCTGATAAAGAATTCAAGTGTGGATTTTTACACCGAATTTCTTAGTGTTGTACTCGGTAAACTATTAAAATATCATACACTTGCGAATATTTGATATTCATTCTTTATTAAATAGATCAATTGTTTTTTATTTGGAGCAGAAATTCAAAGTATTTCAACTATGGATATTTTATTTCGCAATATCTGATCAGCGGCAATCTGTCAGTTAAGTTCTAGTTGAAAACAGGTTCTTTTCCGAAAGAAGGAGTCTACGTTAAGTTAACCAGAACTTAACTGACAGATGGCTACTAACCAGACAAATTATTGTCTACTCAGTAAAAGTAAAAGTTATGATCGGTACACACATGTTCATATATTCAATTTTTATAATGGGGGCTTTCACATCGCATTCAAAAAGTATGCTTTATCACCACTACATCTATAAACCGCTCATACAAGGTGCGTTCCAAAGTAAATAGGACTTAAAAAAAACAGAAAAAATGTTTTTTTCGGCAAAATCAATTTATTTTGTTCAAAATAGTCTCCTTCTGCTTCAATACAGCTTTTTCACGGTCCAAAAGCATGCCGAACGAGTGTTTTCACTCGTTGGCCGGTATGGCCGCCAGTATGCCGGTGCAAGCCTTTTGAATGGCCTCTACGTCTGCATAACGCTTTCCATTCATGGGCAAAAACATTTTTCCGTAAAGGAAGAAGTCACACGGTGCCATATCAGGTGAATACGGGGAGTGGTTAATGGTTAAAATGTGATTTTTGGTCAAATAATCCTCCTTCGAATAATGGAATCTGAACAATTTTTGATGCACACACCTTTCGTAAGCCCAAATGTTCGGTCAAAATGCGATAAATCGATGTTTTGGAGATGTTCAATATCATTTCCATGAATTTCAATGATGATTTCGGCTGATTTTTGATGAATTCAAGCACAGTTTCGATGGAATTTCCGGTGATCACGGATTTTGATTGGCCCGCATGTTGTTCGTCATTTATGTCCCCACGACCACTTTGAAAACGTTGAAACTACTCATGCACTCTGCTACGGTATAGGCCATCTTCGCCATAAACTTGTTTCATCAATTGAAACGTTTCGGTAAAAGTTTTACCAATTTTAATACAAAATATAATGTTGGCTCTTTGTTCGAAGCTCATTTTCGCACCGATAACACAAACATACTGACACTTAAAACGCAATAACTTCACTTCCACCAGAAGAAGAGGCGCTAGATTCAAAAAGTCTTGTTTATTTTGGAACGCATCTTGTATAAAAGGCGAGTATAACGCCAAGATTATTGCTACACGTGGAACAGACTGTGTTTGCGATACTCACGACAGTGGAACCAATTATTTTTATGTGCGCTACACTTTTGTTAAATATTTAATACCAGTAATAGAAAAATTTGATAACGAGTAATTTTTTGAAAATGTGTAACTTCTTAATTTACTTTCTTTATGTTTTGGTTAGATGAACCGTTATTGGTAATCTGCTTTGAGCTTTTAGACGTAGGTATTATAAATCTTTGAATAAAAAAAAACTATTTTGGAACTTGAAAATATATTACTGCTGACAACTGAAAAAATGCAAACACCTAACAGTTATAATCCTTGTAAACCGCTGATTTTAAAAGTTAAATATATAAATAAGAGTCAGACAATTACGTAGTTATATGCATGATACTCTGTAAATGTATTGCTTTTTGTTTTTAAACATTGATATAACTTTTACTTTTGTTTATAAAATACAATGTAAAAAATAAATCACTTTTGAAATAGTCGCTATTACTAAAAAATACATTTAAAATTTAATTTTTCTCGAAGCCGATTATGTATAAAACATTGAGGACAGCACAACTCACTGAAAATATCTAAACCGAGTACATAAAACAAGATTATATAATGCGATAATTTTTTGTTCCACTTGTTTTGAACTTGACTTCAAATCGATTTTGGATTTATTCGTGTTATTTCTCACAACTCTTCCAGTTGAGCACCGACCAAAGGTGCTTTTGACGACCAAAAATTTGGTGATAACAAACTGCTCATTTTCATTCCCACTAGATTTGAACGACGAATATTAATTTCTCTTTATAAAATACACTTCACTCCGTTTTATCTTTTAAATAATACTGATAATTTAAGGCGCGTGCCACCTGATATAGCTGTGTAGTTGCGACAAACATGTTTACCATGAATAAGGAATAGTTCTTAGGGATTATGACCAGCGAGTACCGAGACCAAATTATACCAGTTGTGGCTATAACTGCACATTGATTCAGTGATAAAGAATGAGCGGGACGCTTCATATCTCCAATGCCAGCAATGACGAGTGCCTGGAATGTTTCACACACACATTTCAAATAAAATATACGTATGTAAGGGTATTTAAAATTGAGGGTTTCCCATTTACATAGTAGTAGAAGAAAACGTTTTGGGGCCTAGACATGGTTGCAAAGAAGATTAGATGCTCAAACATGCTTTGACATTTCATTGAATAAGACTTTACTAACGGGGCAACGATTTGCCCAAAAACTTTTGAATTTTATTTACCAAAATCAGTGTTCGGTTCGAAAAAAGTGTTTCGAAGACCGTGTCCGATGAGCATGAGCTTTATTTCTGGTGAATTTTGGGTACGTAATATATCGCAAAATTGCCGCATTTTGGGGGGATTGAGAACCAAAAGCCATTCAAGGATTGACCAATGTGATCCCACTGAATGCACGTTTAGTGTTTGGTTTGGTTACCGGGGTGGTTGGGAAATCTTGGACCGTTTTTTTTTTACAAAAATGCTGTTGGGCGCAAATTACCTTGTGAATAGAGTCGCTAGGGTTTCCGGGGGGGCTAACAAACTTTTTTAAATTACCAAAGGGGTGGAAGAAACTTGGGGAAAAGGTTGGGCATGGGGGTTTCAACAAAATGGGCTACATGCCACACAGCTCGCGATTCTATGGCCATTTTGAGGGAATCTTCGGACAACAATTCATCTCAAGAAATGGAGTAAGTTGGCCACCAAGATCATGCGATTTAAACGCCTTTAGACTATTTTTTGTGGGGCTACGTCAAGTCAAAGTCTACAGAATAAGCCAGCAACTATTCCAGCTTTGGAAGACAACATTTCCGAAGAAATTCGGGCTATTCCGGCCGAAATGCTCGAAAAAGTTGCCCAAAATTGGACTTTCCGAATGGACCACCTAAGACGCAGCCGCGGTCAACATTTAAATGAAATTATCTTCAAAAAGTAAATGTCATGAACCAATCTAACGTTTCAAATAAAGAACCGATGAGATTTTGCAAATTTTATGCGTTTTTTTTTTTAAAAAAGTTATCAAGCTCTTAAAAAATCACCCGTTATATATATAGTGAAATATTGAGTTACCCATTTACATATTGGTGCCCAGAAGAATACTGTTTTCGGACCTAAAATGTTAGCAAATGAACGTTATTTTAGAACATACAAGCAGGTTTTATTCGAGTTGTTATTGTTGTTGTAACGCTGAGAGGGAAGTGCAAATTAAATATAATCGGAGTCAAGCAAGGATTTGTCCAGGGAATGAGCGGTTTTGACGGGGTCGGATCATATTTAGAAGGGTGTTAGATTAGTTGGTTTCAGGGCGCACGAAAACAGGAAGTATTATGTGAAGACTCTTTGCATGCAAGACATAAGTTCAGTATATCTGAGTGAATTCTGGATATGTAAGAGTTTAGCTCGCAGTATTCTCAACTGGAGTTCTTGTTCAGCAGTGGGAGTTGATTTGAACCTAAACATGCCATTCACTGGGAGGATTCGACCAAGGTGTTGATAGCTCCACCCTGAATGGCGTTTAGTGTTGGTTTCATTTGAGATCTGACCGGTGTGCTGCCGTATAGCGATTTGAAGATCTTGTTCCGACCCGTTATTTTGGCCTCCATTATAAAAATATAAAGAAATTGCCTGCACTCCCTCATCCATTTTGTTAATAGAGTCGCTAGGGATTTACCAGAGGAGGGACTAAGGTTACTGACAATTTCAATATCATAAAATTACCAACGTATGGGGTAGTGGAAATTCCCCCTGGTGGAGGCAAGAGCTTCGAGATATGGTAGTTAAGTGTAAAGTAGAAGTGAAGAGAATCTTTTTTGTGATTGTCTGTCTAGCATTCTTCACAGTGAATGACGAATCCCTCACTCAATTTTACCAACGCTAGTGCGTTGAGATACCACCTGTCGTTATTTTTGTGGGAAACCGCATTTGTACGAACGTAATCGTTGTCGAACGTCACCGTAAGCCCGATGGACTCTCATAAAAGATCTCAGTTTGAAAATTTGACAACTGGTAAATCGCCATAGGTGAAGAAATTGGATAGAGCCCCTGAAGTCTTGTAGCCATTTCACGGGTATGAGTAAAATCTGAACAACAATCATTGTCCAATCCGCGAAATCTTGATAATCGTGTTATAATTTAATTCGATCATCATACTTCCCCCTTTCGTTGGACAAGGCGCAGATTTCAAAATGTCATCAAGTAGGCAAATTCCCCAAATGCAGTGGTCCAGTCGATATAAACAATTTTTTGCTTTAGTCGGGTATGCTTACCAGCTGGGTGTTCCCACAGCGGACGCATGGACGCCGGTACAAATTTATCTGCGGTGCCTATCATACCATTGTAGATTCGCGATAGTGGTCCTACTTTTCCGCTCATAGTCGAAACGTTTGGTGGTCAATGCAATATTTATTTTTTTTTATATTTAATTTTATTAAGAATTTTTTTAGTTTGATTTTGGCTAAACAAAATTTACTTACATTATTGAATTTTTCGAAATATTTGAAATTAAATGTGATTGAAAGCTTTGAAATTTGGAAATAAAATTGAATGAGTGTGCAGTGTTTCAGTACAAACTTCGTGCGCCTAAAAGTATGTAAGCCACGTGAGTTATATTTTAAAAAAGAGATACACAAATATCAATTTTCAAATGGTTATGTCATTTGGAAATGGAAATTCTTTCCAGTCCATTGGAATATACTCTTTCAAAAAATCGTTTCAAAAAGTTAGTAGTTCACGGAGCATTTTTCGTAGAGTAAATGAAGTGGAATCATCCAACGGACTTGGAAGTATTTGAAGAGCTTAGTTAGCGTTTAAAAACACAATAAAATTGAAACTTCAAGCTTATAAATGATCGAATTTGCAGTAAAAACTATATTACAAGACTTATCCTTATGCTGTAAGCGAGTGGCAAGCGAATGCATTTTTTTAAGTTTCTTGTATTCTGTTCTCATTGGTTTAAACGAAAACGATTTGAAATTATTTTTCTGATATTCCAAGCTCCATTCCAAGAGTTGATAATGTTCTGGTTCGTATTTTTCCCTTCATTCGCTATCTCGTTCATTCAGTACAGTCTGGAACTATTTAATGACGTTTTTGAAATTTTTGGAATTTCAAGGAAGTGCGGTGTACTTAAAGAGGTTATTGCAAACAAATTAAAGTTGTTGTTTTGAAAAACGGCACTATTCATGCATAAAACTATGAATGAGTGAACTGTTGAGTGAAGTGAAGTTGAAGTGGATTTTCCCTCAGGTAAAAAAGGTTTTCGAAAGCCTTTATGACCTGCTGAAACGCTACTTCTATTGAGGTACCTGTTACACCATTAACACATGCTTATGAAAAAGGTTGAGGAATCTATCGAATTTTAGATACAAAAGTATAAAAAATCTTATTTATAATTGTTTTTCTCTTTCATTTCGTTGGTAAACTTAAGGAAGACTAGGCACTTGTGGAATTTAATACTAAATACTTTCGCTTACGGAAAAAGTAAAAGTACTTGTATATCGAGACATCTGCAAACACTTATTATACCTAAAACAATTATGTATTAGCTAAGATCAAGTACAGTAGGGCGTTAGAAACTAGGCACATGAAGTATTTCGCATGTCTACAAAATAGTGGTTCGACATTCTGGCTTATTTACCATGGATCACGAGTTCAGGTAGCTTCAATTTTATATTTTATTTAATATACGAAATATATTCCTCGAAGTCAGTAGAAGGTATGGATTGATACCACACAATTTTGATAAAAAAAAACTATATTTTACTAAGCAAAATATTCTCTTTTTATTCTTTTGAAATATCTACCTCAGTAACGGGTATGAAAATAGGTGGCAAACCGTATTGTATTCAATAAAACGCTGAAGCAAGAGGATATTTTAGTTTGAAATCCATAAAATTGTTGTTGCCTGAGCTATAAAGACATCTAAATGTTTGTCCAGTCAACGCGACAACTTCCCCCCATATCAATTTGAAAAATCTTCGGACGCTACAGGTTTTATACAATGACATAAAATGAGAGGACGTAGCGATCTAAGTTTGACTGATTTTAGCGCTTATTTCTCTATCAACAACTATTGAAGCCAGGTATGTCGTTTCTCCCCTATGACCTCCAAATTAGCTCTCAACACAGATGTGTCTATCCAAAAAGACGAGATACTCTGAAATAATTCAAAAACCCGCTGACAGGTAAAGCATTCTCCCCCGGTGATTCTAGAAATTGTCCGTGACTGATAATAAAAATTTATAGGATACAAATAATTAACAAAAACTCCTCTGGAATTTTTAATTCTTAAGATTCCCTGCAAATCTGAAAATAGTTGCTGGATAAAAATCGTTTAATAAACAGTAATAACTCGAATTAAATTTCTTCACACTCATTCCACCCACCGCCACACACGTACACATACATATATAATAGTAAAATTGTAAAGAAAATGCATTTTGTTATAATTATACTTCACTTTCTGTTTTCTTTTTAATAAAATTTAATTTAAATAATTACTTTATTTCGTAATTGTCAAATGCAAGTGTTATATTTTTTAAATATACGCTTGCTGCACTAATATTAATATTAATCTTCTTATGCTTTCATATTATTTAATTTGATTTCTTATTATTTTCTGCACTGTACGAGATTAAAAAAAAAATATATATGTATATACCTATTTATTTCGGTATCTTTTTATGTGAATTAAATTCTATACCGAAAATTCTGACAATTTTACGTAGCTTACTGCCTAATTCTTATCTTTGCTTTGCTTTGATTTGTTTTTTTCATTTTTATTTATATACTTCTTATTAACTTTTCCTTCTCGTACGCATATGCATACACATATTTGTGTATGCATTTACATAAGCATGTATGCATGTATGTAAATGTGGGTGTAGGCATTGTCGGTGCCATTCAGTTCTTCTTGCTGCCCTTTGCTGTTATTGTTGGTGGTCATTGGATGTATCTATGTGTGCATGTATTGCTGTTACGTTGGATACTCGCAATAAAAATATCGGCAAAAAGTTAATAATTTAATAAATAATGTTGGCGGGAATTGATTTTGATTTAAGGGATTCACAGACTGCATGTACATAAGTATGTTTCAGTAGTTTTACATACATTTAATATGTACATATGTATGTATATAGTAAAAATTTCAATATTTTATTCAATCTGAAGTTGTTTTATCTTTTAACATTATTTTTGACGTCAAAAAAAAACGTTTTTTGTTTGAATTCAATAGGAAAAGAACATTTACGAATGATTTCGAGCAAGCTAAAATTATATTTATTAAGGCGAAGTAAAAAATAATTGAATTAAACCCGTAAGGCGTAACAAAGCAATATACATATATATGCGTGTGTGTAAGTTGAGTGGGTGGAGAAGAGGTTGCTAGTATGGAATATGGCCACAGCCGTTTGGAAAACGTTGTTAAAGGTCAAAATACATATACACATTTGCATGTATTATTTATATTAAATATAAGGAAACAATTAAACAAAGTGGCTACAAATAATACTTACAATTTGTTACAAATGTATGAAAATTCTCTTTTTTTTTATTTTAAACAACAAAAAAAAAAAAAACAAGATTTTAAGATCTGAAAATAATGTCAGCAGAACGAATGTATGTATGGTTCTATATGCTCATAATAATAAAAGGGAAGAAACCATTTATTTGTTAAGTGGCCCCTCATACTCGTTTTATATAAGCCAGCAAGTTCGGTCAGTTAATCGTAGAAACAATACTGCAACTGGTTTACTGACAAATGTTAATGTAATGGCATTGAGTTGCTATTAGTATGAACGATACAAATACATACATATAAAACGTTCGTGCGGCACTCGAAATAAAGTCCTTAATTAGTTAAAATGGACCATGAAAACTCGAAGAATGTCATGAGTGTTGTGTAAAGTTGCAGGATTATAGCCGCAGGTGTGAAGAGTTGATGTGCAAACGATGTCTGAAACTCAAAAGGACGTTTAACAAAAGAAGTGCAATATTTGCACAGGAGTAAAGTATTTCTTATAAAAAATAGTAAGAAAATTAATGTTATAATAAAACTGTAATGATATTTATGTATATATTAAAAACAAAAACAATTTTAAAACATTCAAATTACGAGTAATCTTAACAGCGATATTTCAAAACTTCCTACCAAAAAATTATAAATATTCGAAATCAGGACATGTACATTACGTACCCGAGATATGCCTAAATTTTCGAAATTCTTTATGTGACCAACGAAAAGTAGATATGATTATAAAAAAAAAAAATTAAAAAAAAATAAATAAATAAAAAAAAAATAAATAAATAAAAAAAAAAATAAATAAATAAAAAAAAAATAAATAAATAAAAAAAAAAATAAATTAAAAAAAAAAAATTATTAAATAAAAAAATAAATAAAAAAAAAATTAAAAAATAAATAATAAAAAAATTTAAAAATAATAAAAAAAAATTTAAAAATAAAAAATTAAAAATAATAAAATAAAATTAAAATAATAAAATAAAATTAAATTAAAATAAAATAATAAAAGGCATTTGCACCCACGTATGGACGCACAACTGACTTGTATTTGTATGGTTTTTTTTCACCAAAAACAAGGGCGGAAATATTATGAAATGAAAACCGTTCTATAAATCGTCTCAATGTCTACGCGTATTTTTTGTGTTGAGAAAATTTTATTGAAATTTGTTTTAAACTTTAAACAAATTTTATAATTTTTGATTAAGCCGGCTTTAGGTTCCGTTCTAAATTCTACTTGGAAAACGAGTATGATAGCACCGGATCTGAAAAAGTAATTTCAAAAATTTGAAAATTTCAAATTTCAAAAAGCCATTCGTCATTAAAAAGCAGCACTGTGCCAATAAAAACCTTTTCAAACACGATACAACAAAATCCCGTACTTAGTTATTATGCGAGTCGTTTAAAATAAAAATAATTCATGTTACGCGTTAAGAGTTAAATAAAATTTAATAAGCAATTTTCATAAAGTAATTAAAATACACAAAAAATCTAAAACTATAAAAATAAATCGAGAAGCCAACTTAAAACTTGCTTTACAAGTGAATCCTATTCTTACAACAGAGCACATCAACTCCATCACGTTCACACATTCTGCATAAGGACCCTTCGATGACCCTTCAATGTCTGTTTACAATCTACATTTATCATTTTTGCGTTCTCGAATTTTATAATTATGACAATGCAATTGCTATTTCTCTATTTGATTGGAATACTTTTGAATGCCGATGTTGTTGATGTGACAGTAGACGTTTTGTTTGTTGTTATGTTTCATATCGTTTTTCTCTATAATCCTTAAACTCAAAAAATTCCATGTATATATATGCATATATATGTATGTATATAATTTTGTTTCATATAATATTAATTATAATTATAATCAACTTGGACTTGCGAACTATTTAATGATTGCTGTTATTGTTGCTTCTGCTAATATTACATTTCGTACGTGTTGTTGTTGTTTGTCGCACATTTCCACTAATCTTTGCCGCTAAATGTTGTAAACGTTACGTTGTCACGTTGCTGCTCCCCTGCATTTCACTTCAATTTCTATGAAAATGCTCGTTTTGTGAATGTGATGTTAGCTAACAACAACATATCCAATACAATTCTATTGATATTTTGCCGATGTCAATTCTTGTGTTTCATATTTCATTTGCTGCTGGTACTGTTGATTTTCTTCTCTACTAATAATCCTGTGTTGTTGTCTGTGTATTTTAATTATTTTTTATAATTTTTTATTTATTTTTTTTTTTGTTTCATTTCCTTCGTTTTTTCATCTTGTATTTATGTTTTGCAAATTTAACTTTGCTGTCAGTCAGTCAGTTCAACACTTGGCCTTCGCTACCAGTGTTGTCGTTTTCAATATTTGATACGTCAATAGGCTGGCGAATAATGGCTTAACAGTATGTCGTGTTGTTGTTTTATTTGTAATTGGTGGTGGTAGTAGTTTAGGTGCTAGTCGCGGTCGTGTTGGTGGTAGTAGCTTTACTGATAAACTAATGTTATATCCACAGCAGCCGTGCTAATTTGAAAAGTTGAAAGAATTCATTGGTAACTTGCTATCGGCGTTTGGATCAAATTGGAATTGTGTGCCATCGTTGGTGGGTGCGAGGCTGCTCTGTACCGTCTGTTAATTAACAAAGAAAAACACATTTATTATATTTGTTGCGCTTAATAAGCAAAGAGATCTTACCTCGTCGGAGAAGTATTGTTCAATAATTTCGTATGCCAATTTGTAAATCTCGACATTTTCATGATTTTGTAGTTTTTCTATTTTTTCCAAACCATCACATTCTTCAATTAAATTGGCAACTTCTTGTACGTGATTTTCGGCCATTTTGAGCATATTATTTAGACCATCAAGCACAACCTATAAAAATGAATTGCATTGTTTAATATATGTACATATCTCATTGCTTAGTTCAAATGTAAAAGGAAAAGTGAGCTTACGTTAAGAACTTGTGTGTCCATGCAGGTGAGCAAATCGCAGAAGGGCGGTATGACACCTTCCTTTATTAATGTGAACACCTGATCGCGATTACCGCTAATGGTTAGATTACTAATTGCCCAGGCAGCCTCCTTTTGTGTCTGGAATTCACCTTTACTCAAATTTTCAATAATTTTCGGCAATAGACCGACATTGATGACCGCTTGCACTTGTGATTGATTACCGGCCGTAATATTGGAAAGGAACCATACAGCCTCCTTGCGGATTTTCTCTTTTTGATGGGACAACAAAGCTGGGAAGTACGACAACGCGTCGTAGTTGAGCACCACTTGTGTTTGTTCATCCGATCCGGTTACAATGTTGCCGACAGCGCGAAGGGCCGCCGTTTGCACCTTAACTTCCGCATGTCCCAACAATGGTATCAACTTGGGTACGACACCGCTTTCAATCACCATTTGGATTTGTTCATTGCCACCGTCGGTCAAATAGCTGATAGCCCAAACGGTATCTACCAATATGTTGGTATCCGTGTGATGGATCAGCACATTGAGTGCGGGCAGGATGTCGTGTATGGTGGCGGCTGGTGGTGGTGGATCCTTATTACGGCATAAATTCACAATCACCCATGTGACATTACGCAAAAATGAAATTGGTATGTCTGGCTTAATAAACGACAACAAGGGCTGAACAACGCCATGCTTAATGACAAAGTCACGTAATTCCGGTCCATCACCAATGATATTACCCAAAGCCCAAACAGCCTGTTCGCAAACATTGGGTGCGGGCGAAGAGAGCAACTCCAGGAAGAGCGGCACTGCACCAGCAGCGACAACCTTGAATAATTGAATATACATATACATTATTGAAAAACATTGTTGGTGATACACAGTGCATTTTTGTATAATGTAAATGAATAATATTTTAAGTGTTCAATAGCAAATTCTTCAAATTTTTAAATACACCTTACCTGATTAGTCTGATCTGATGTACCAGAAGCAATATTGGTCAATGCCCAGGCGGCTTCGAACTGTAACATTGTGTGATCGTGTTGTTTTAGACAATCTACCAAAATCGGCAGAATGTCACTCTTGATGAGGTCGTTGATTGGCGGATTCTTATCCGAGGAGAGAAGTTTACGTGCAGCCTGTACTGCGGCCAACTGTTGCTCAGGTTTTGAAGAATCAGCAGCAGCCTCAGCCAATTTCTTCAGATTGATTGTATTTGGCAGCTGATCATCCTCATCTGTATTCGAATCCATATTGGGGACATTGCGACGTTTCAGGATCGTCTCTTCGCGTTTATTTTTGCGTAGCTCCACTGTTACTTCATTTCGGCGACGTCGCATTTCCTATTAATATATCAAAAGGTACATAGTAAGTAACTTCAGAATTAGCTATTTTTTTGGTAGAAAAATAAAAATTGTTAGAGCAGTTTAAACGTTTTACTCCAAATAATACAATCATACCTGATATTTTTTATCATTAAGCAAAAAAAGAAAACATTATCTCTTCTACCTAAAATAAATTCACTTGTACAACAAACAATTTGGATCTTAATTTACATTAGACCAAGTAAATGAAATATAGTTTAATGTTATTATGAAGAAAATCAAAATCAAAATAAAAATTTGTTCTCTAACTCTTTGATTGAGTTCGATATTTTCTGAAGAGAATAGAACTTTAAAATGATGAATCAATCATAGAAGCTAAGCGTATGTAAATAGTGCGAATGTTTATTTCAAGAAACATAAAATCACAAAAGTGATCCACAAAATGAATCTAGCAACAAATGCGTCATAATTAAGAAAATAATAATAAATAGAAAATAGCAGAACAAATAATATGGGAGAATACCCAATACATATATGTATGTATTTTATACACGTGATATACACAAGTGAGCGAATAACAGCACAGTCGGATGATTACTTGTACATTGGGAGAAAATAATAAAGAGCGCAGCGTGTACTTTATACACCTTCACACTTGTATGAAGTAATGACAGATCGCAAGTTGACTATATAAACAATTTGTGTTAAATTAAAGTTAATTTTTTAATATATTTGTATCAAATATCTAGATATGCAATTCGACGCATGTTATTCAAATGACAAAATTTAGAAAACAAAAGGGTGTTACATTTCTTTCATACGGACACAAGTAGTACTCCCCACCAATACTAGCTGACGTGCGGTTCACAAGAAGAGAACTGTAGAGATTGTGAAAATCAATAATTGCACTGCGCCAGAGCACGGCACGACGAAATTTAAGCAAATGGAAATGGCGAGTGGCGGGCGAATATCCAACAACACGACATACGGCGCACTCAGCAACAGTGATGATGGTAACGGAGGCAGTGGGTGCAAGGCGACATGTAGCGTACTTTAAGCCCCGTTGCAGTGATACACTATACATGTGCCTGCCCCGCATTGCTGTCACTGTCCATGTGCTAATCACAATACTCAAAAAATAATTGCGTCTCATAACTTCACACTTAATGAATGTTTTAAAAATGTTTGCACATGTCTTTCAAGCAACTTTAAATTTTTTTAATTATTTGTCGATACGATGAAATTAGTTACTTACATCTTGATCCTTGCCCTTATTTTTGAAATTCTGCAGGCGATTCACATTCGGTTCCAGCGATGTCATTTTTTTTATATTATTATTTTTACCCCTGTTAAATAGCTTCTCACTTTCCTTTCTTTCTTAGATTACAACGATATCTATCGCTGTTGTACGTCTTAGTGATTCAGCTTTTCTTTACTTTGTCTTATATCTCTCTGTACAAATTTAGTAATGAAGTAATTTTTCTGAAATAAATTTTCAGTACCACATTAAGCAAAAGAAAATGTAGACAGCAATCGTCAGACGTTCAGCGAGTAGCGATAAACGAATTGCAGACATGCGACGAGTTTTTGGCAAAAATCACAAAGGTTTACACACAAATATGCAGAAACACCAGCACGTTGAGATGAATTCGTGTGATTCGGAAACACGAGTTGCAGCCGACGTGATGATGACGAACCAATGATTTCAATGACGAAGGGCGAAGACAAAGGAAAACCACCGAGAAATAAGCAAGATACGAAAATTAGCACAAAAATGTGGAACTTTCTTACACTATAACCTCTTACTTTTTCAGTGATTTGCAATCGAAATACTTTGCTCGTTTATTTTCTGATCACTTTTATGTGATTTTTAAAATTTTTACTTTTTTCTAAAATAGTTAAAATATATAAAATGTCACGACCGTCCTCAAAGAGGTTTAAAAAATCTTTTCATAACTCGATGTAAAGGAACGAAAAATTGAAACACCAGCGAGTGATCAACTAGCAACGAATAGCACATCCGGTGTGTTACCTATTTTATTACCTACTTCGTACTGTGATGCCATATTTATAAAATTATTCAATACACCCTTCACTAAACTTATTTCAATTTCTTTTTATTCCGAAATCGAAAATTTTTCCTATACAAAGTATAAAAAATGTAAACTCGATATATTCATTCATTTAACAGTAAGGTAAGTGATGTTAAAAGAAATAGTGAAATGTCATGTATACATTTCGGTATTGATGTTTAATAATTTGGTTTTGAGCCGGCTTTAGTATACCATCCCACGATCTCAGGATGAAAAGTGGTGTGGTTGGTTTATAATTATTGCCGCCGCAAACTTATAGTTTTCGAGATATTTGCATTTAAAGTTGAAAGTTTTGCAAATTTTATCTTGCAATTTCTAGATTTATAGTAATTATTTCTTTCACTTTTTATACAGTTACACTGCACTACATTGTTTCTACGTATTTATTTTTCATAATTATTTAGATATTTGCTTAAATAAGCATTTTATATTTTATACAAATTTCATTAGATGCACAATAACAAAAGTGTTCCGATATGCATCCAACCATACCACTTTTACCACTGAAATCGTGGTATGGTATACTAAAGTTTCCCCTTGTTTTTTGAAACGTCAATAATTTTTTAGGATAAGGTGCGCCGTATAAAATCATAGGTATAATAGTTATTCAAATAAATGCAGTAAGTTTTGCAAATATTAAGAAGAGTTTCAAATGAGTATCCTTATGTAATATAGACTATTGGCAACTCTGTATCATCCAGTTGACAGCACTTACTTTCTTGACATTTCGTTACAGTAAAGGTGTTATTCTGCGAAAAAATTGGAATTACCAATAGAATTAATTTTACAATTAAAATGTGTAAGAATTCAAATGTAAAAATAAGTGTATAAGTAGTATATTTTTTAGTGCATAAATATGTCTGAAGAACAGAATGTGCCAGATAAGCCTATAAACATCCCTTTGACTGTGCCCCAAATTAAAGTTAAGCAAGAAAAATTCGATCCGGAGGTGGAAGCGAAAATTAATGCTATCTCCATAGCTAATGTTGTAATAAAGCGTGAATTTGAAAAAGAAAACAATAGTTTGAAGTCAAATAATGAAGAAGATAAATTCAGTAAAACAAATCCTGATAATAATGGAGATGGTGATGAGAGTGGTGATGATGGTGACAGTAGCGTAGACGATAGTGATTCTGGTAATAACATCAAAATTAATGGACACGATGGTAATAGAAAAGAAACTAGTGTAGATGAAGATAAAAAATCCATTACTCCGGTAAAATCATCCAATGAAATACTCGCTGAGCTCTTCCAAGTGTTCAATGCAGCGCCTCCTGAGGAATTGTTGGATGATAAAAGTCTACTTAAGAAGAGTCATAAGCATAAAAAGCACAAAAAAGAAAAAAAGAAAAAAATTAAGCGTGAAAAAGATGTTTTGACAGGTAAAGGAAGTTGTAGTGACAGTGCTGAGTCCAACCTTCCTGACCATGATAAAGAAAAAAAATTTAAACACAAACATAAGAAGAAAAAGAAACATAAACACAAAGATTCAAAGGATGAGGTACGGGATAAAATTAATGATAAAGGTAAGAAGGATAAAGGAAAGTCTAAAGAAAGGCAAAAAAGCAAAGAGAAGTTAATTGATGCATCAAAGGACATTTCAAAACCATCTTCACCGAAGCACTCTAAAACTGAGCCAAAACATGTACATCAACGGGATAGTCGATCGCATAAAAGACAATCCGATACACTTGGTACTGGTGCGACAAATGCCAAAAAAGCTCGTACAGAAAATGACCACAGTCAATCAACAGATAAAGGTGATGAAATTGAAAAATACAGGGAGAGAGATCGAGATAAAGACACAAGTAGGGTACAAATCCTTGAGAAAGATAGAGAAAAGAATAAAATAAAAGACCGGAAACATAACAGTTTTTATAATGGTTTTGCAGAGTATGAGTCCAACTCTAAAACAGTTTATATCAAAAAAGAACCAAACGAATCAACTATCAAGCAAGACATACATGACGGACACATTTCGGAAATATCTCTCTCTGACGAAGAGGAGGATTATCTTAAAGATCGTCATGTCATTGATGACCCAAAGAATCATCGATTTGGACATGATTACGCCAATGAACGATCCTCAAATAATTTCTACGCGGGAATAAAACGAAGTCGGAGCCGAGATCGAGATAGAAATCGAAACCGTGATCGTGAACGAGAGCGCGATAGAAACTACCGTGGAGACGGACGAAGCCATAGCAAGCGGCGAAGCCGCAGTCGTGGTCGTTCGCGCTCCCGTTCACGTGATTTAGGTATCGACAAGAAGAGACTACTCGAAATAGCACGTAAAAACGCCATCAGCATGTTCAAACGCGGAAACTTGCCCGGCTGTGACAGTATGTCACAGGAAGTTAAGGACAAAGTGTTGTTAAAAATGCGATACGGTGGAAAGACAGTGCAGGATCTTACAGATTTTTGTAAGAAGATTTCAAACGGTGAAAATCTGTCAGATCTCAGCTCCGACGAAGATTCCGACGTTGATAAGAGTGGTAACACGAAAGCATTTCACCATCCCTTCCAGCTAAAAGAACGCGAACCGATAGTAATGCACATACGCAATGCTACTGCTTTGCCATTGCGGCCCACTTCAAACGACGCTGTAAAAGCCATAACGATGCAATTCCCAGTTTCGTCTGGCCAACAGCATCGCATGACTGAAGCATGGGTTCCCGTGGTACAGAAAGATAATTTACCACCATTGCCGACATTGCCTGCAGTCACACAATCAACCAACATATTTAAAACAGGCGTCGTTAAGAACGTATTTGAAAAAGCCGTCCCTGAAGAACAACAAGAACCCGCCTTCAAATCAGTGCAACAACCATCTGTAAATAGTAATGGAGAAAGTAGTTGTGCGGTGCCAAATGCAGTTGATAATAGTGCGACTCTAGCAACAATCCCAAATTTGCCAACGAAAATACAAATACCAACGCAGGTGCCGCTTGTTAAACCCATCACAGATGCACCAATTGGTGTAAAACCATTCTATTCAGTGCCGCCTCCATCTGTGACTGCAGGGGTTTCTGCACCTATCACAAGCTGTCCTCCAATACAGCCAACTGCGTTGCCGCCGGTTTCTTTACAAGCTCTACCTATTCAACAGAAATTTGTTCCAGATGTGCCAGTTCCATCTAGTTCAGATATACCTGTCGGTGCTGCAAAAGTGTTTCCCGAACTCTCGGGACCACAACTAGACGTGTCCAGTATTATATCTAAACGCTTACAAGCAATGAGACGATTACAGGTAAAATTCGCATATATTTATAGGTGGTGTGTTTTAAAAAATTTGCATATATTTGTTCTAAATAATATGAACTAAAATATCTACTTTGCCAGGAAAATCCTATGGACCCTGAAGCTATTAAAATGATGTACAACTCACAAAAGGACATGTCTTCATGGGCGTCATCCAAACATTTACCAGGCCAATTCACTGGTAGTACCGGCGCCAATATACTTTCAATGCGCGAATTGAATGCGGGACCACAAGCGTGGGCGCGACGCGATCAGTTAATAACATCGCGTCCAGTGAGTGGAGGTATGGGCATGCAGTTACTACAAAAAATGGGTTGGAAACCTGGTGAGGGACTAGGGCGTGACAAATCTGGGTCCTTGCAGCCATTACTTCTTGACGTGAAGTTAGACAAACATGGACTAGTCGCACGCGACGACAATAACGGCTACAAGCAAAAACCGTGTAAAAAACAACGAGCGCAAAATAATATTCAACAACCGCAACAAGAGTTATTAGAAAAGCACCCAGTTTGTCTGCTAAACGAGTTGACATCCAAACGCAAGTGGACGCCACCATTGTATACGCTTGTTAACGAGGCCGGACCTTCGCATAGTAGAATGTTTTTATTCTCAGTATCAATAAATGGGCACACATATACACCGACACAGGGTTCAAACACGAAAAAGGAAGCAAAATTGATTTCAGCACGTCATTGTCTACAGCAAATGGGAATCTTACCAATGTAGTTTATCAACTTGCTCTAAGCATTGAGTCATTGAAAATGTAATTTCTTTTACAGACTTTACTTAATATCAATTCCATTACTATAAATGTAAAATTCTGTAAAAAGTGAACACAAATAACTTTAAACTAGAAATTAATAAATTGAAAATATGTAAATAAATTTATTTATATTCTGAATTCTATAAATATCTTAAAGCCTTCCCCAAATACAGGGTTGCAAATTATGTTTAAAATAATTGATTTAACTTTTTTTTATTTTGTAATCCAGAAATCTTAATACCTAATACCGGATAAAAAATAAAATTTTCATCCCATGCATATAATTAAGAACTAAAAAAGAAAGCATTTTAGAATAAACATTTTTTCACGTTCGGTAAAAAAAATAATTTATTTGTTATTCTAATCCCAAACGTTTAAAATTTGATTTTAAATTTAATCGAATTTTTTATGTAATAAATTTTGGTTAAAAATTAAGTTTATATGCTCGAATAAAATTCGCGAGCCCGCCTAAGCATAAGACTAGTTTTCACGAATGCAGCCGAGTTGACATTTCTTGGTTGGATTACGAGATGAATCGACTGTCTTCGGGGCAACCACAAGTACTGTTAACTGAAGCAATTCTTATTATCATTAAAGCCTTGTTTCTTGATTTAGGTTCAATTTTAGATTTCGGGTTTGATCCCTGTTAGCGACTAATTTATATTCCAAAGGTTTTACTAATTTCAACATGAGGTCTTACATCGTTTATTTTATAAAAATCACAGATAATTGCATTTGGAATGTATGTATGTATGTATGTTGTGTAATTAAAAATAAATTTGTATTAACAAACAGCTTGAATGGAATTTTGTGTGGTATGCTAGTTTTAAAACACAATTCCTTTGCATTTTCTTGAAACTGACAGTAAAAAAGGAGGTTTCAAAATTTATTTTTTATTCATATTTGATAACTTATTAGCATTATAATTGTCTTAAGTCATTTTTGTTTGGATTTTGTTCATATTGTTCGAAAATAATCACGAATATCGTTTGATTTTTTGGCTAAAGTGAAGTTCAAAAGTTCCTCCCATGATATTTCCACCCTTTTGCCGCTACGCAATGTGTTTGTAAACAAGCGGCCTCATTCTACAAAACGAACACTGCTACCTCCCAGATGTGTGCAAGGGGGACGATTTTGCTGTGACATCTGAGCGCTTCAAATGTTTGTTTAGTTAATCGGCAGTTTTGTTTTGCTCTCATATGCGTTATTATTGTTTTTGTTGTTTTTTTTTTTTTTGCGAAGAAACTCAAAATAGAGACAGTAAAAAGCAATAACAAATACAGTAGCATACACATACACAAGGTAAACACATTGAAGGTCGACGACTGCATGTGCGCCTGTAAATATGCTTCGATAAATCAACAACAATTCGGTGCGAACGATGAGATGGCGAAGCACTATGCTGAGCAAACATGCCAAATGCCCAACCAAGGAGGTGGGGGATGAGATTTTTTTTTCACAGATTTCCTCCCACAGGATTTGTGCTGCGCCCGAGTGTAGATACAAATGGACGAGAGTTGTAAAGATGCGAAAATTCGCTGGAGCAAATAGTAAAAATAGCGGAAAGAACAGTGTGCGTTTGGAAGCGCGAGTGGCAGCAATGAAAATTTTGCAGGCGTCTTGTGCAATATTCTATTTTGCGAAAAATGTGTGCTAAATAAATAAATGAAAAAAAAAGATAATTAATCTTTAGGTTTGTCGTTCGGAAAAGCAATTAAGTTATAGCAGAATTTAATTTGATAAATTTCATGCTGGATATACATGGTTAGAGTGTTGGGGATAGCAATAGTGCAAATGCCCCGACAGGTGAACATTTTGGTTGTGGTAAAATTGATGACGAAAATGCAAATGTGTGCTTAATGCTTTTGCGGTCAAGAAGCTGAAATAATAGGGTGTAACCACTGCGTCATTGCATCGAGAATAACGGCGAAGAATAGTGTGTATTTATGTTGGTGTTACGATGGAGACATGCAGAACCTGTGCGAGATGTGATTTTGAGGACGAAACCAAATGGTTTGACTTATTTCACACAACGCGTTGTACGAGAGAAATCGAAGAGATGCGTGTGGAGTTCAATAATTGGCATTTGCAGGTATACAAATATTATATATCGATCTTAATGGAAGCACGTTTAGCATGTTTTTGAAGAACATGATATTCACCATATGCATTGACTCAAACTCTGGTAGGCAATATGTTCTGCTGAGGCAGACGCCTTTGCTCGATATGTCAAATCAATGTTGCCGTAAAATAGTAGAAAAACACTCGAGGACACATAACATGTAATTGCAAAATAAATGGTCGATAATTCTGATTTTTGTTTTAATTTAATATTTTGCGCCTCCTGTAGAGACTATTCGTTTTCTCTTCGGACGCACTTACATAGTTCGCTGCTATGTGTGATGTGTGATGCGAAAAGTATTATATGTATGTATGTTTATATATATATTTTTTTGTGTACAATCTTATTTGTTTACAAACAAACATCAGATGTTACTTAACGTACTATTTTAAACGACATAAAAATTTTACTTATCTCTGAACAGATTTTCCAATGTGCTAAAATAAGTGAATTTTCGCAACAACCAAAAACTAAAACTTTTTTCTACCGCTCACATAAATATAATGAAGACTTTTGAGAATATATGATTTCAACCATAGATACCCTTCTTTCTTGTTAGCTTAGTGCGCATTGATACACTTAATCATATTTATTATTATCGCATTGTAGAAAAGTTTAATACACACAAATATATAAAACCTTTGCATTAAATATATCATTCTTTTTTGTGACGCTTTCCAAAGATTGCACCCAACGACGGATTGCCACAGAAAATCTGTTCCGATTGCTTTTCGAAATTTTGTAATGTGTTTACCTTTCGCATGCAATGCCAGCAAGCACAAGTGAGGCTAAATAATATATTCGATAAGATCGAAACACAAAGTATGGACGATGACCGCTTCGAGGATAATCTTGAAGAATTAAGTGCTCAGCTGTTGCGAATTGTAGAGGAAAATGAACGACAAATAACGAATTCAACTTATAACGAACAAAACTGCCAAATAGTTGATTGTACTGCCGCTGGTGTTGACACCACCGTTTCGCGCAATGCCACTCCTTCAGCAGCTGCCATAGTGATGTTGGATATGCTTGATGAAAATAGTGCTAACAATTACACCACCACCGCCACGGCAACGACTAGATCCAGTGGAGTGCGTGAGAGAGTCGAACAGTATACTGATGACATTTTAGCAGCTCAAACAGAGGTTTCACGTAAAATAATCGAAGACTCTTTTTTGGCAAAAACAATTTCAATAACAAACGAAAATAATGCAACTGCTGCTGCCATAACTGAAGCTAACATTTACACTGCCGGCGTTGAATGTCAAAGTGAAGCGGAAATGCAAATGACAAAGGTGACGACCGTCGCTGTTAAAACAATGGCAGTCGATAAAGAAGTGGAAGAGGTAATAGTAGAAGAAGGAAATAAAAACGAAAATGCAATAGAATTAAAAATGGAACACGAAGAGGACGATATAAGCGAGCAAATACATTTACACGTAGATGATATAATTGAAGAAGATTTTACGCTCGATGATCAACTGGTGGAGGAGAAGGCAGAGACAACATTAAGTGCAGACAGATCATTGGACCGTGTCCTTACTCAAGATGGCTGCTATATAAATGTAATTAGCGGAAATGTGTCACAACCTGAAGGTTATGCCGAAGAAAGTGTGCCTTTTGCGGAAGCTGTTGAAGATGAGAATGACCTTTATGAAGAAGATGAAGGAGTATTGGAAGCATTCGAACCCGTCACACTCCCAACGAATACCTACAATACAAATAACAATACTATTTTAGCATCACAATATGTCTTTCACTCGTCTGCTACGAACAATGGCTACAGTCAAACAGTGGGCCAACCACCGGATGTTAGCATTGTTTATGAGTGTAAATACTGCCACAAAACCAAAGACACACCAAGCACTCATTTCGAAACTCAACAGACACTACTCGAGCACATAACACACACGCACAACGCCGAATACCCATTTACATGCCCGCAACGTGGTTGTACGGAGGGTTTTCGCGACGCCGCCTCACGCACGGTCCACATGAAAAGCGAGCACGTGGCCAAACATTATGAGTGTGATGTGTGCGGCAAAAAGTATGCCGATCGCTTTAACTTACGCCATCACTACGAGAAATTCCACAGCGAGACCGATTTTGGGTGTGACACTTGCGATAAGCGTTTCTATTCGCGTAAAAGTCTTAACTACCATATGAAGTGGCACAATCCGGAATTGTTGTTGCACTGTAGTCACTGCGATCGTTTGTTTATTAATCAGCGACACTTGAAGTGTCACGAAGAAACGCACAACGGGGTGAGGAATAGTGAATTTTGTACGTTTTGTGGTAAAAGTAAGTAAACATATTTAATTAAATTATCCACAATTAATTAACACGCATGCATGTATAAGTAAATACTTTAGCGGTTATAAATTACAAAATTACGGAAAAATTGCTTGGTTGTATATGTAATGCATAACGGTGAAAAAAATTTAGAATTAAAAGTATTTTAGAAGCCTCTAAAGTAAGTAAAGAATAATTTTGTGAAATTTGTTAGTCATATATGTACATATGCATATAGCTTTCTTTCATTCCCACCAAATTCGAAATTTACTTTAAAACCTTCTTTTTATTGATTACGGATTTTTATATAATTTGTACGTTCTAATATTAGACTGATTCTTTCCTGCTCCTTCGTCCGTGCCTCCAGAAGTGAGGCGTTTATAAGTATGGTTAGGTATACATATGTATAACTGTATGCAACGGTAATGCTGTTGTTGTTACACTAAATGTTTTTATCAAACATCGCTATCATAAATAATCCCGTTATTATACTTATGCAAAAAATATTTGTGGCTCTTTGATTGTGAAAACGATGGAAAATCTTAGATAACAGCGATAACATATTATTTATTACTTCACATATTTAAATGCTTACATTTAAGCTACATTATTCACATGAGATCTTTGATTATTTCATTATGCTAATGAATTAATTGTTTTTAAGATATTCCCAATAATTGTACTGAATTAACCCAATTGATGCCAAATCGGTGCATTCCTTTTGGTTGGTTATTTTGGTAAACATTTTTTTGTTTTTACGACGAACCGTTAAGGTTGAAAATTTAATAATTGTGAACGCATTTAGTTAATAATAATGCGAAATCTTAAATTTTTTATATTTCCTTATTATTTTTCGCTCTATTATATTTTATTAGCGGCTTCATTACTGTGCGAATCTGTGTTTATTGGGAGATCTGGCAATTTTTACGGCTCTTTTCATTGAAATATATTTTGTAAGGAATTTAAAAATTTATTTACAATATATATCAATTTTTCCGATTCTTGTTAAAATAATCTCAAGCTTCGTCTTTATATTCAATAATTTGTCTCTTTTAAAGATTATAAGGATAAAATAATTTGGTCTAGCTTGACAATAGGGTTGTTAAGAAATAAAAATACTTTTCGGAGATCGTATAATTATTGTTCATATATTTATGTATGCACCACTTATGATCACTTTTTATTCAAATAAAAATCTCTCCCTAGCGTTCATTCACTTGAAAACATTGCGTTGGCATTTGTATCGGCAACATGGCGGCGAAAAACCATACAAGTGCGGCCACTGCACTGAGGGTAAGCAAAGCTTTACCCGGCTTTCGCAACTCATTTAAGACAACATTTTGCATTCATACGTTCATTCATACATACATACTTTTCAAATTCATTTACCGTTCATCACATATGTGTGCGTGTATGTGTACGCAACTTTTTATCAACACAAAGGATACATTTCTGAAATCAGTTGCAGTGAGAATAGTATAGAACTTCGTTTCAAATATAGACAACGGTAAAAGTACTCATTCTGTGTTATGTAATAATCACATTTTATATTTCTTTAATGTATTATTTAGAAATATTTATGTACATACATATGCATTTTGCATGTCGAAACTTTGCCCCGTGCACTTTGAAACACCGTTTTTTGGCTTTATTTATGTATACTCGTATGTACGAGCAAAAATCGTAAAACAATTGTGAATTTATCGTACATATTGAAAAAACAAAAATACTAAATCTGCATCTGGTCCCTGATGAAAAATTCTAAAACTCGATTGAATATTTTGCTTGTGTCATCTGGTGTCCCAACATCTAATAATGTTTTTGCTTTAAACGTTTAACCATTTAGTTGTATCTTTTATTATAATTTTTTTAACATATTTATAATATTAAAGATTATGCTAAACGATATTAAAATCTAAATGACTCAAACCTCAAAACTTTTCCAACTTTTCATCCAAGATCTCTAGAAACAATTGGGATGTGTAGTTTTATAGCAGTTTTATATAGTTTTTTCAAATCACCTTGAATTTTTCCGTTTCTTCTCTGAAGAGGGTATATTGAGATTGACGCGGCTATATAAAATATAACATACATATGTATGTATAAACGATCAGTGTGAGCTGAGTCCATTCAGCTATGTTCGCCTGTCTGTCCGTCTGGCTGTCTACATATACACGAACTAGTCCTTCTGTTTTTGAAATATCGATCGGAAAACTTTCCCACTTCAATTTTCGAAACATCGATCAGACAATTTCCACACATATTTTCTCTCCAAGACGGAGCTTTTGGTATTGCTCAAAGTCAGTTTACACAGTTGTATTCGTTTTGCGGGGATACAAATTCAGACTTAGCGGCATAGCTGATGTGTTGCCAGCCCTAAAGCCAACTTGATAAGGTCCAATCCGTTTGTTGACGATGGGCTTTAATGTTTGATGTTTAGGAGACTTATCCCACGGTAGTTTGCGCAGATTGTGGGGTCTGTTTTTATTTTAGTATGCTCTGGTCATCAGTCACTAGATCACCTCTCAGGGTTCTAAAGAATAAGCTCCGGTCTTGAAACCTTCTGTTACTCGCTGCATCTTTTCGTGGAGTTTTCGAGCATTACTATTGTCGGCCAGTTTGTCAAGCTCTTGATTGCCATGCATTTCGGCCTCTCTCTTATTTTGTCTGCAAATCTCGCTTGGTAGGCAGCCTGTTTTCTCTCCGCTGCGACACGTCCTCCTCCACTCCTCATCGTACCAGCTGTTCTTTTGCATTTTCCGAAAACCAATGGTTTCGTTTTCAGCTGTACGTAAGGAGCTTGATATTCCCATCTACGGTTTCTTTATACCGGGTTTCTGACGAGTGCTTGACGAATTTTCTTATGCTGGAATCTAGAATCCATTTGGGGAATCTATTTGGGAATTTTTCCTCGTTGGAGGCTGAATTTACCGACTGTTGCGCCAAATATACCTTCTTTGCTCACGCTGACGTATAAGTCGCCAAGCATTTTGACATCGTGATTTTGACTTTTTCAGGGCGAGGGCGCAAATCAGCGATATGTTGAAGAACTTCGCTTCGATGCGGATTGTTACTAGGCATTCATCCACCGGTGTGAGTGCCAAAACTAGGCGACAGAGACTCTCTCCCACCACGAATCCCACACCGAATTTGCGCTCCTTTATAAGGCCACTCTAGTTAATGCCACAAGGACCTACTCGTCTTAGTTCTTGTCCCATTCATCGCACTTCTTAAATGGTGGTGATGTCAGCCTCTATTTTTACGAGGACATCAAAAAGCGTAAACTTCTACACATGACTCCATCCTCCTATAACTACTACTTTCGCAATTTTCTATTATCGTCACATAGGCATTAAGGATAATGAAATTTGTATTTAAATTTATCAATTTTACTTTCAGAAAGACCTGATTTTTTTTTTACATTTTTGCTCTTTATAAATTTTGCTTTCTATACAACCCAAAAAAAAACTGACAAAATGCAATCTTTTTTTTTGCGCCGTCTCATCGAAAAATAACGGAAGCTTCCAAGAAAAATTATTATTTTTTAACTTTTTACATAACTCTATGACCAATTTGTTGTAATCCTTTCTAAATTTACAAAACTGATCAGAGTGAAGAAATTCTGAGGCTAGAAATATAACTTAGTCATGCAGCATTTACCATGAATACACACTTAAACAAAAATTTTACATCACTCCCAACACAAAAACAACCATCACCAGCCATTCCCATGTTGTTCATATCATAAGTAGCAATCATACAAACATTTATGTAAATTTCAAGTCGGCGCAATAAAAAGTAACTCAACTCTTATGCAATATCCACCCAGTTTTCGCCTCGTATCTGGAGAAGCGCATACACATGCTGGAGAATCATTTGGAGAATCTCACCACCATCGAACGCACCGAATGCATGCTCTGCCGGGAACGCTACGAAGATGAACGCGAGCTGAGCGAACACATACGTAGCAAACATGTTGAGAGGCCGAAGTCTTCCGTGCTGCTAATAGCGAACAATAAACGAGTGGTGCGCAGTAAGCGACAGAAGAATTATAGTGGAATCTTCCAGTGTGATATTTGCGCACAGCGTTTCAATATGAAATCGGCGTTGGAGCGGCACGCGGCGGTGCATTCAAGTATTGGCAGACCGCACAAATGCCCGGTGGAGTCGTGTGCGAAGCGTTTCAAGCGTGCGCAGGATATGAATTGGCACATGAAGACGCATTCGAACGAGAAGCCGAACATTTGCGATGTATGCGGCAAAGGATTTGCTCTGAAATATGTGCTGAATCAGCACAAGCGGAGCCATGAAGGTGAGTGATGAGGGCTCTCTGGTTAATTTCAAACAAATAAGTGAAAATACATACATATATCGTTATTCTCTAAATTATTTAGTGTTTAAATGACAAATTTTGTTATTTAGAGGGGTTTTGAACGCTCTTACACCTCATATTTTTGTATTTGTTAATTGCATTGCAATGAAGAC
This sequence comes from Bactrocera correcta, assembly GCA_027475135.1. Classification (NCBI taxonomy): domain Eukaryota; kingdom Metazoa; phylum Arthropoda; class Insecta; order Diptera; family Tephritidae; genus Bactrocera; species Bactrocera correcta. Next base: position 34,167,035 of record CM050327.1, read on the forward strand.
TTCTGCCACACTGTGTATGAAAGCAGATTAAACCGATAACAACTACCACTGGCCCAGAGCATCTTAATTCATCTTTTTGAGTTCATATATTTGTTATATCCTGAAGAGGTTATATACATAAGTTTGTCACGAAGTTTGTAACACCTTCGGAGACCCTATAATGTGTATATTTACGTATAAATGAGTAGCTTGATGAGTTAAGTCGATTTTGCCATGTACGTCTGTCGTACATACACGACCAGTACCTCAGTTTTTGTGATATTGATCTGAAATTTTGCACACAATCTTTCCTCCTCAAGAAGCTGCTTATTAGTCGGAACCGGCATACAAACTGAACGATCAAATTTATGACTTTGTATAGAACCCTTTTTTTATTTGACGATATGTCTTCATAAAATTTGGCATGGCTTATTCTTCAAAGCAAGGACTTTAGGCCCATTAGCTTCTCCTCCTTCTTACTAAAAACTCTGAAGAGACTGATGGATTGGTACATAAGGAGGCGAATTCCATGGGACTATCTATCAGGAGCGCAACATGTTTATTGTAAAACAAGTCAGTGCCCTGCATACTATCGTACCATTAGGGTTAAGGTTTCGCTGTTGGGACTTTCTCTGGTATTGAGGGAGCTTTCATCAACGTCTTGCCGGAGGCAGTCGTTAGTGCTCTGGACGGTTTGGGGTTGAATCAAACCTCAAACACGTCATTATCAGTCTTATGTGCGACTGAGTGATTAAAACGGAATGGGACAATACGCTAGGGCGACGAAATATAGGCTTGAGAATCGCGGCTGCCGGATGATTGCCTATGCAGACGATATAGCACTTATGGTCAAAGGATAGTTCTTGAGTACGGCGTCGTAATAAACTGGGCGGTCGGAAGTGGTCTCGCCATCAACCCAAGAAAAACCGAGATGGTTTTATTCACTAGAAGATATGAGATCCCAGTAGAACCGCTGCGGCAAATGGAGACATCCGTCTGAAACCGGGGGATACAGTGAAATATCTACGGCTCATCCTGAATAGGAAGCTTTCATGGAAGACGAATATCGAAGAGAGAGCAAAAAAGCATCGATTTCCCTATACTGCTATAGAGGAGCATTGGCAAGAGGTTAGGTCTCTCACCGAAAGTGGTCCTCTGGCTATATGACACAATAGCCAAGCCCATTATGTTCTATGGTGTTTTTATGTGGAGGAAGGCTCTAGAAAAGACCACCCTTGCAAAGAAAATCGAGAGCATTAAAAAGGCGGCGCTCATCAACATGTGTGGTGCACTTAGGTCCATTCCAACCATGACAATTAACGCCATTTTGAACATAGTGTCCGTAGACATCGCCGGAAGGTGTATAGCCACGAAAGCGGCTATTAGTCTCAGAGAATCCTCTCACGCTTTGACTTCATACTGGATCATCTAGATCATGGAGTTACCAGACCGAGCTCTGGCGGCTCCTTCTCTGCGAATTGTATTGACTACTAAGCGTTTTGCTTATCATTAGTCCGAACACAGGAGTTCTTCTTTTTTATGGCTTCACAAAGAACTACATATACGAGTCCACGTGCGATCTTCGATCAGCCATCTAACCTAACCTAACCCATTCTTCAAAGCAATGGTACAATCTCCGCAGAAACTGTTTAGATCGGACCAGTATAAGCATATAGGTGCCATATAATCGGACCGTTCAAAACCAATCTCTTGTCTGGAATCTTAAAGCTTCAGTGCGAACAAAGTTAAAGTTTCTTCATTATTATGTGTACATGTTGATATTAAACTTATCACGATTGCTATGTTTTAATATAATTTACTTCTTTTTGTAGTTCTTGAGAAAAATTTCAAATGTGTGATCTGCGGACGTGCCTACCTCTTTGAGAAATCGCTGCGTGTACATGAACGAGTACACACGGGCGATACCTACTACCGCTGCGATTTGTGTGGCGAAAACTTTGTTACGCACATGAAATTCAAGAGTGAGTTATTCATAAAAACGGTTATGCATTACTGTACTAGCTTAAAATATATTAATTTCAGCTCATATGATGAAGAAACATGATCCGGAGACAACAAATCTTGAGGATTACAATTTGGATGCCTTTGAAGAACAGCTATATGAACAGTAGATGGACTAGAATTATTTTATATGCATTTACTACTGTGAGCAAAATTTAGTAAGACTTTGTTCATAATTTTAAAACTATTAATTTATTCTTGAAAATCTCCTTCAAAGTAATGCATATTGGTCCCAATGCACTTATGTCAACGTTTTTTCGAATCCTCGAAACAGCTGTTAAAGTCAATTTGCGGTCTTCCATGCGCGTAGCGATTCACGTTTAATGTCTTCAATTGACTCAAAACGGTTTCCCCGCAGTGGTGGTTTGAGTTTGCTGAATAGCCAGAAGTCACACAGAGCTAAATCAGGCGAATAAAATGGTTGTGGCACGATATTGGTTGAAAATTTGGCGAAAAACTCACGAAGAATCAATGCTTTATGCGACGATGCATTATCGTGACGCAAAAACCAAAAGTTGTCGACCCACAATTCTGGCTCGTTACGAATAGCTTTCGCGCAAGCAACGCATAACACTTTAATAGCATTCCTTGTTGAGGTTTGAACGGTCACCTCAATAACTGAAGAAAACTGTCAACTTATCCATGATTTTTGACATGGTTTTTTCGGCTTTGGCTCACATTTGTCAATACATTCGGTCGATTGATCCTTTGTTTCGAGGTCTCCAGCAGAGATCCAATCCCGGTAGTCGGAAAGCATTATTTCACAGACGTTAACGCGACGCTTTTTTCGAAAAAAAATGATTTTTTAGTGATTTTGGAACCAATCTGCTTTCATGATCTTTCAAAATGGTTTTCACTGATTCTTCCAATATTCCAACGATGCCAATAAGATCTCTGACTGTTAAACGTCGATTCTCAAGCACTAATTCCTTTCATTTTATTGACGTGTAGATCAATAGCTGATGTTGAGGGTCAACTTGTTATCGACCCTCTTGAATAATTGGTGCCAATCAAAAACACTTGTTATTCTGAACTTTTCGGCACCAGAAATTTAATTCCTCACACAAAATTTAATGGAACTTCTTTGTTGAATAATTTCATTCATGATGTCTCTGACAGTCATATTAAACTAAAAAAAAAATATTTCGACTAACAGGCTTTCGAGGCGAAATTTAAATTAAAAAGTCTTACTATTTTTTGCCACACAGTAGTATGTAATGGAAAATTTGTGATTTGTTTTTCAAAGCATTTCAATCAGTAGTTTACTTTACTCATGAACAGGTATGGGCTCTAAATTTTATTTATTATCGATATTCCTTATTTTGAAAGCTGTAAACTGAACTTTCGAAATTAAAAATATTTAATTCCTCCGCTCTATGGGCTAAAGTCAAATTGGACTACTTAAAAGTAGTAAAAACATTCCAGTAAATTAGATTATTATTATTACGTATACCACGTTATGTACGGGATAATACTTGATAAATATGTTATTAAGTAAGTCCATCTGCGCCCTTGAAAACCAACTAGAACCATTCAAGGGAGTTCACTAAAGAAAATGTTTGAATTTGAATAGCATTGACGTGTACTTCGTACACATGCAAATATTTATATTAACGAAAAGGGATATGCACAAACACAATAATACGCACACAATGGCTCACCGTTAACGCAACAATAGCGGAAATTTACACGAACATATGTATGTATGTATGTTACACAATTAAAACTGATGAAATAAATAAAAATCAAAAAGAAATACATACATACATACATAACCAATTATGTATACTTACACATACACATGGAGACTAAGAGCAACTATTTGCATGAATGCTCAATTCTTTTGGTACCATATTAAATAATTTAGTAAAAAGCATTTATTGTATTTTATGAAATTATTTAGATAACCGTAGTTTTATAAAAGGGAAATTAATAGCAATATTTTGTAGCGGTAGTTTGTGAATTTTAACGATGGTGATAATGTAACTCTTAAATGATATTACTCGTAGTTTTTAGTGAAAAAATATAATTTCGTGAGGAAAAAATATCATCAAATATTTTAAACTTATTGCAGCAAAAAAGTAAAAAATATATGTATTATATGTATTTAATAATTAGTAAAATTATATATTAGAAATTATAAAACTATTAGAATTTGTTATAAAATGAACTTATTTAATACATACATATGTATAACAGATACATATTTGTCTATTAATGTTTAAACAAATTTTAGTTGTGCTGTCAATGCTCAAAATTGTCCGAAATGAATTATTTATAATCTACGACTATTTAAAAAGATATTTATATACAGACATATATCTTGAAAATGCCCTATCTTATGAGAAAATATGTACGTATTTTAATATAACTATAAGTAATATGAAAGTTCTCTGTAACGAAGCTTTAAAAGAAAAAATGCAAAATAAACATTTGTCCTATTACAAAAAAAAAAAAAAAATAAAAATAATAAAAATGATTTCACTGATGTGGAGCAAAGAAAAATGTAAGCTGAGTTTTTACAAAGTAAGTTTATTATGTTCCGAACGATATTATTTTAAATTATGAAAATCAGTATTAATTGAAATTATTTTAGCATTGCGATAATATTTACAAATTTCATAGTAAAAATATTTAATATACATATGTATAATTAATCAATATTTGAAAATAGCTGCTTTGTTTTTGTATTTTTACTTTACTTTTATCATATTTTAATTTATTACTTTAAAAAATTAGTAACACTAAAAACAGATGGGCCAAACTTTCCGTAATGTATTTACATACATATGTATGTATGTAAAAAAACTCGATCAAAACAATAAATTGTACATTGTTGAAAATTTGAAATATATGAAAATAACTGTTTAAATAAAAATTTATAATGCTTTAATTTTCTATTAAGGTAAGTAATTTACATACAGTTGCGAGCATTGAAATAGTAGTGGCTACCAACACTCTAAATCTTTTTCAATTTTTAACGATTTTAAATAGTTTTGACTCAGGTTGCATTGCAAATGTATGTTTATAAAAAACAAGTAATTTTGTTCACACGGACAGTGTATTTAAAAACATTCATAATCATATTCATAAAATTATCATTTTAAATGAAAATAGTAGTTATTCTACAAAAAATATGAGTAATTTATGTACTTAAACAAATTCTTATCTGGTAATACCTCCTACTGTAGTAAATATTTAGTAGGATATTACAAAATTGCTCTGGTTTTTTCTTTCTTTTCCTCTTTTTAAAAAAGATATAAACAAATAGATTTGTTCCAGCCCATTTTTCTATTTTAACCGTTACTACTGCATTATAGAGTTTTAATAAAAATCATACCGGAAATAACTTTGTGAAATAACAGTATGTGACGCACCTATACCAACTATTGTCGAGAAAGGTAAATTCGCCAGAGTTGATAACAATTCAAGTTCCAACAACCAATCAGCGAGAACCACATAAAGAATGCAACACTGTTTCATGCCGATAATCAGTAGTATAGCTACTATTTCTGTCTCGCACACAGCTTTTAAAGCTAGGCAGCATCGAGCTGTTGCGCAGGAACTAAAAATATAATCGACTGACGTGTGTTTGACAAGAAGCTACTCAAAAGAAGTAGAAAAAAGTTTAGTTAAGCAGTATTTATTTTATTAAACGCAATCATTTGGTAAAGTCGTTAGCCAAAGAAGAAGCACAACAACAAGAATTAATTTATTATATTATTGAACAAGTTTATATAAAGTGGGCGTATGAAACTATTTAGTTATGAAATTTGTCGTCAATAGAAAACTCTAAATCAAAGTTTTGGGAGCTTACATATCTTTATGCAGTTGTTGAAATTGCAAAGCAAAGAATATTTAGAAAGTGGCAGCATACACGTAGCACTTATACATTATATCTGGAGATTAAATACATTTAACAACAACTACTGGTGGAAGCTAAATTAGAGTTAGGCCACAACAATGGTAGTGCCGCTGAATGATATGCTACCTTTCGCCACCGGAGAAAGAAAGCTGGCAGCTTGTGTTTTGTTGTTGTTATTAGAACTATTTCTAGAAGGTAAGTATTTTTGTTAACGCACAAATCGAATTCAACCTTAAAATCAATGTTTACTGTCCATTGGCTTAATAATTTGACAAAAGAAAGCATTATGAATTTTTTGTTTATATAATTATATCATAAATTTGATTGACATTATGCCAACTGTGCAAATAAACTATATTTGATGTTCTTACCGAAAGCGGTAACATTAATTTTAACATAACCTTAACATTTGCAGGTGCAGACGCTGTGCCAAATCAAGCTGACATTGAAAACCATCTGGAGCTTGGTAAAGAATTTTTAGCGAGAGGCCAGCTGGCCGATGCGCTAACACATTATCACGCAGCTGTAGGTGGGTAACAAAGTTTTATTAGATAGGAAGTAATTGATTATTTTACTCGGTAATCATTACTATTGCAGAGGGCGATCCAAACAACTATTTGACGCTATTCAAAAGGGGCACCGTTTACCTGGCGCTTGGCAAGGCCCGTTTCGCCATACAAGATTTCACACGTGTGTTGGAATTGAAGCCTGATTTTGCAGCTGCGCGTATTCAGCGTGGTATTGTGCATTTAAAAAGTGGAGAATATGAACAAGCCAGCGAGGACTTCGAACATGTGGTGAGTACAAAAACAAGCATAATTTTAAACTTTTACTTACACGTTATTACATTCAACAGCTGCAAGAAGATCCTTATAATGAGAGTGTCAATGAGCATTTTCGACGGATTGAGGCTGCTATTGAGCAGTGGGAAATTGTGAAGGATCTTAGGTATAGGGGCGATTCGCGTAATATCATTCCAATGATTACACAGTTACTCGAAATCTCTCCATGGTCCATTGAGTTCCGTCAGGCACGCGCTGACGCTTACATTGCCATAGATGAACTACCATCTGCCATATCTGATCTCCGTTCAGTGAACAAACTCTCACAAGACAGCACAGAAGGTTATTATAATATTGCATTGTTATTATACAAAATGGGTCAAGCTACAAATGCGTTGAAAGAGATACGTGAATGTTTACATCTTGATCCAGAACATAAAGACTGCTTCCCCTTCTATAAGAAGCTTAGAAAGGTAGAAAAAAGTTTGGCAAATGCGGAGAATTCTCGCGAGGAGAAACAATATGCAGATTGTATTAATTCTGCTGAGTCTGTGCTAAAGCAGGAGAAAAACGAAAAAATGGTCATATACGAGGCTAAGCGACTTCTCTGCACGTGTTATACAAGAGACGAACAGTTTGCCAAAGCTTTAAGTTATTGTAAAGAAGCGCTCGATGTTTTAAAAGACCCGCAATTATATTGTGAACGCGCTGACGCCTATATTGGCTCAGAAATGTACGACGATGCGGTCCATGATTACCAAAGAGCATTGGAAATGGACGAAAGTCTACAACGTGCTAAGGAGGGTATTGAAAAAGCGAAAAGACTGCAAAAGCAAGCGGAACGACGGGATTATTACAAAATTCTCGGCGTTAAACGAACCGCTAACAAGCAAGAAATTATCAAGGCGTACCGAAAAGCGGCACAAAAATGGCATCCCGATAACTTCAAAGATGATGAGAAGAAGATCGCCGAAAAGAAGTTTATTGATATCGCGGCGGCCAAAGAAGTACTGACTGATCCTGAGAAACGGAAACAATTCGACATGGGTCAAGATCCTCTTGATCCCGAGGCAAACCAACAGCAAGGGGGCTTCCGCGGCGGCAGTCCATTTGCGCACTTCCATCACGGGTCACCGTTCCAATTCAAATTCCACTTCAACTAGACGTACCATAATTCTCAGGCAAAAGTTACGAGTAAAAAACATTAGCACATACCTAGCCTTAGTCGGTTTGTTATTAGGTCTCTTCTATTTTATTTAAATAGTAATAATATTAAGTCTGTGTGAAGAACATGCGTTGATGTTGCCATGTGATCAATCGAGTAGTGCGTGTACATTGTTTGCATGTACTCTCGATTGTGGATATATATATTTTATTTTCTTAATTTAATGCATAGCAGTTTGCAAAAATGAAAATCGATATGGTTTTGTACAATATTTGTAAAGTTAGCTGTAAACTCTTAACGCTGTAACACACTAAACGCTCAAAGAATTTTACGGGTACACGAAAGCTTTTCCATAACAGTGTCACGCCGCTTAAACTAAATTTAATGATATCTAAATTTCTACTCTAATTTCAATTTGTAAATAGTAGGCTAAATAATGAAGTTTCTCTCCTATTTTTTATGTTAAAAAGAAAATATGTATTTATACAATTAACAATTAAATTGGATATTTATATAAAATCAAAAGCATTTTAGGGTTATGAAAATAAAATGAAGAATGTTTATTACAAAATAAAACAAATTTATAACTTTGAGCAGTTAAACATTTATATGTACGTTTTTTTATTATTTTATCTTGTTTGGTGCAAATTTGGAATATCTTTATAAATATTCATTATTTCTTCGCTGTATTTCATGGGTTTCAAAGCATTGAAAATATTAATTTATTTTGCTTGCATCCTGGGGAGAAAAATTCTAATTTTGAGCTTCGTACAAGTCTCGCAGCTGTTTGGTAAATGCTCATGATTCGCTGACGATGTTGTAAAATAGGGGAAACTTTCACCAAATTCTTTCTTTAAGAACGTTTATATTAATTCCTACCTACAAAATGTATTTTAATGTAAAATGTGTGGTCATGAATAAATAACACCACGAAAATTGGTATTTAAAAATTATCCAATTAAAAATCACTCGCTCTTATCTTTAAACGTTAACCGGTTCTTCTATTATGATGACGTAGTATAAGTAGCATCAAGTCCAAAAAAATCGATGACGTCAGCAATACTAAAATAATAATAAACACATATGAGTTTGCTTTCTGCGTGCGCCTTAGCGCTTTATTACTTTGAACGAAAATGAAATATATAAATGTTGTGCAGTACATACAAACAGATAAATACGAATACATTAATGTACTTAAATAGAATTAGCAGCAAATAAGAACATAATGAAAAAATCTGTAATATTCCCCTTGAATTATTTAGGTTAATTAAATATATAAATATTTTTTTTTGAATTTGAGTATCATTAAGATATATGTACATAGTAAATTGTTATTTATTTATTTGACAAACGAAAAAGTTTCTTTTTCTTACTTTTTAATCACATACATATGTATATAAAAATTAGATTTATTTATACGAAAAACTAAATTGTCATTACACGTAACAAATTACACAACTAATTTTGAATATAAGCAATTTTGATGGTTTAAAGTTGAATATTTAGATTTAATTTAACATTTCCTACTTTTCGAACTAGCCGGTTTAGCATAGCATTTTATAACGACCGGTTTGTAGTTTCATTCTTCTAACATTGCCTACACATCAAGAACTGTGTTCATCAACTGCAGTTTTCTCAAAAAACACTACATATATAAATACAGCAAGTGCGAATACGGCAAACATATATAGCATTTGTTTAATATGATATTTGCGATCCAATGTCGTTAGAAAGTTTTTTAACGAAGCATTAACATCATCATCATCGTCGTCAGGATTCAGTGAGTGTCGTCCCATTGCGGCTGAACTGTAACGTGGACCGGGTGATGCGCTTAGCCTCCCTGAATTGCTGCGGCGATATGGTACACGCTCTTGTATTTTATTGCTGCCATAGCTGCTGTAGATTTTCCTACCCTCAGCCAAGTATTCCTCCTCCTCGCTATCCTGTACATATATCTCATCGCTGGACAACTGTTCACCATCCGAACAGCTATCAGGTTCGTCAACACTGCGTGTGTAACTAGTGTTTGCACGTGCTGTTGTTGAATAGCGTTTCACATTTGGTGACGACTGTGCTTTGGGTGATGAATTAGTTGGAATATATGATTCTTTGTTTAAAGGAGCGCTCGTATAGCGCGAGGAAAAATTTAAAGGGGACTGTAGATGAGATTCAAAAGGCAAATGCGCTTCTGAGCCATGTTTAATGCCCGCAACATTGCTGCTTCGATCGTAATTCGTACTCATAGGCATTGTTCTACGGTTATGATCGCCACCACCACCCATCGAGGGCTCTTCTTCACTTTCTACTTCAAAATGCTTTACTTCTTTTATAGGTGTAATTTCCTGATAATATGATGTCGTCATCACACCTGACTTTGTCAGTGAAGGCGCTCTACTAGAATTGGTAGACTTTTGAGAATCCGGTGTAGACGGCGGTGAAACTGTGTACAATGAGGGCGTGGGCAAATCAGTTGGTAACCGCGGATATAAACGTTGTGCATCCGCCTGATTGTAAGTGGTATTAGTTACATTGGACTTAGAAATTGCTGTTGGACGTTTAAATACTGGATCCTTTGAGTATGAGCCTCCCAAACTACCACCAAGTGTCGAGGAATGACTGGCCATATTTTCAATATTGAAAGAATTAATTGGGGATCCTGAACTATAGAAACCAACTGGTCTATTAATGGTATGTTCCGGAGGAGTTGAAAAGAATCCTTGTCTAGGTATCTCGGCCTCATTTTGTTGTTGAGTAGTGTTCAGAGTGCGTGTTTGGCTGAATCCCAAATTTGGTAATGATGATTTGTAGGTACTGATAGGAATCTCTCTCCGATCTTGCCCATAAGTACGTGTTTGACTAAAATTCAAATTAGTTGATGTAGATTTATATCCATCATCGAGATTACTGGGAATAATTTCTATTTCATCAATATCGTGATTAATATTATTTAGATTATGTACTTCAAGAGGCACATTTCTTGCGCTGTTGCCAAATCCGATTCCGATATTGGCATTTGTATCAGCACTTTTGGCTATTTGATGTACCGTTGTTGCTTTAGTAGTAGTTATATTGCTACGATTATTATTCAGCACTGAATCAAATGTTACGTTGTGACCTTTTGGGGATTGGGTGCGCGTTTTATTTTTAATTGCGGATCGTTGCTTTTGTCTTCCCGCTTCTTCCTCATCGCTGGATACATGCACAGTCACATTTACGGTCTTACGACGCTCACTTGGGGAAGCAACTTGCTTTTTATTGGCCTTGGGCGATGATAAGTTCGAATCACCGGTGATCGATTTTATTAATTTGCGTATGATGACATCGCGTGTTGAGTCGGCAACTGGTACATTCATGCCATGTTCAACGCACTTGTAATGCAATTCTTTATTGTTCAGAGTTTCTAACTGTGCACGCAACTCTGGATGATCGACTTTTTTGCTCATTTTGGAATTAAATTTATTTACTACGCAGTTTGACCAAGTTAAAGTGCAACTTTACTTATATTAGCAAGGTAAACTTCACGACACAACCACACAACACAAATTTTTTATTTAGAATGGTGAAATGATTTTGTTTTGTTTTCTCATTGTTGTTTTTCGTGGATTTTTATGAGGTATTGCCATGTTCAAAAAAATATAAGTCATTGCTAATGCAAATACATTTATATATAATTATTTTATTGGTATGTAAATAATTTTTGTCAGCAATATTTTTGACTTCTTTCACTTGATATAATTTTTAATAATTTTAAAAACCATAATTTTCAATTTATTTGAATGTAAAATGAAATATGGAAATTTCCCTACTGTTTCACTTTTTTCTGATCTGGTAAGATTTGAGTTAGTCGGCCGTGTTGCCGTCTAATTGGTCATAACTCAATATAATCTACACACTGACTAAGAATTTTATTTATTTCAGGAACGGAAAAATATGTTTTTATTGATAAGTATTTTTTGTTGTCTCATTATAAGCATTATTAGGCTCCAACATTTTAGGAGGGAATATTTTTGTAAGTGCATCCAAAGCCATAGTTAAATAGCTATATTTTTCAAGACATTCAGTAAACAGGTAGGTCGGAAGTACGAACAAAACTAGCTTGTATGATAATCGAAAATTGAAACTGAAAGAATTTATAGAAATTATGAATTGAAATAAACTCTTTGCTTGTGGCTTTTACGGTAGTGATTTATGTTGTAAAATTAAAATAGTGATAGTCAAATAAGATATTGACTTTTAATATATATCTTTGAAATTATAAAACTTCTGTTCTGTTAAAAAAATTTATAAATTATTACACGTAGATAAAAAAATATATATATATTAAGTAAATATAATCCCTTCAACACAAGAATATAAGGTCAAATTTTACATACTGGCATCTCATTCGTAAGAAATTTTTGAGGCATTTGAGATGAGGAAAAAAAAATTTCCCTTCAAATGTGTGATTTTGACATTTCATTGCTGCCTTCATGCCTTCTCTTTTCCTTTCTTTCCATTTGTCAAGTTTCCGGTACGTACGCGAATTTTATTTCTCTCAATTAAAATATTTTTTAAATATGGAAAATCTTTTCTAATTCGTTAAAATGTCCACGGAAAACAAGAAATTAAATGTTTTTCTGTGCACGCAAGTAGTTGGCTATGTGAAAGCTAAACAGAGAAGTCTGATGTTCTTGGATTAAAATTCATACTGTGAATACCAATTGTGTAGTGGTTTATTGTGCATTAAGTTTATAGATTGGGGAAAGTGTTTGCTTTTAGTGTGGTCGACTACTTGCGTTGAATTTATTTAGGCAGTTCAATAATAAGACGTTATAAAATTACATATTTGTTATTAATAAATTGCAGTTAACGATGGCTGACACACAAGCAAAACCCGCTGCTGCACCAGCGTCAAAAGCTCCAAAGGCGGCTAAGGCACCCAAAGCTAAAGCCCCCAAATTTGAGAAACCTACTACCCCTGTGGCTGCACCCAAATATAAGCGTCATGGCCGTCTTTTTGCCAAGGCAGTGTTCACTGGTTATAAGCGTGGTCTCCGCAACCAACACGAAAGCCAGGCTATATTGAAGGTATGTGTAGCGAATGAATGAAGGTGTAACGTTTATTTATAAATAAATTATTTTAATTCGTAGATTGAAGGTGCTCGTCGTAAGGAACACGGTCAATTCTACATTGGCAAGCGTTGTGTGTATGTTTACAAAGCTAAGACAAAGAAGTGCGTGCCACAACACCCAGAACGCAAGACCAGAATTCGCGCCATCTGGGGTAAAGTGACCCGCCTGCATGGAAACACTGGATCTGTGCGTGCACGTTTCAACAGAAATTTGCCTGGTCACGCCATGGGTCACCGCATTCGCATTGTAAGTGTTGAAATAAAATTTGGTATTAAGAGAATATTTTTTATTATTAATGATCTTCTATTTGCAGATGTTGTACCCATCGAGAATTTAAGTGATTATGTTAATAATTAACTTTAATCTGACCTGCAAACCTGTTTTTTAAACAAATAAAAAATTATCTTTAAATTTAAATATATGCCTGGAAGTGTTGATTGGGGGTGGATCAGGTCGTGCAAAAAAAGAATATGTTCAGCAGTTTAATACTCTATTTTTCAAAACATCCTTTGCTACGAATTTAATATGCATAAAAAACAAATATGCTTGTTCATCAAAATATAGTTCAGTAAGTAGTTGGTACTCACCGATCCAACAGAGTTAGAAATAACCGAGTTATGAATTGTGAGAATCCTGCAATGAGCTTGTGTATTTATTCCCAAATCTGTTCCTTGCTTTTCGCTGAACTTTAAATAATTCTTTGAAATTATTTGAAAATATTTTGTTGTGGAATCGGTGAAAGAGATGTTCCAAATAAAGGATTGCTGACGAGTATACAGGCGGTGACCGGATAAAATCTGTTTAGGTTCCTAGGACTCGAGTCATTGAGATACAATAAATTACTCAATTCAATTCAATAAAATACTAGTTATTCTAGGGCTTTAATGGGACCACATATTTTCTTTTAAGATTCTTTTAAACACTCTTCGACTTAGTAAGTTGAAAATAACTATTATAAGAATAGTTGCTTTTACTGCTTGAAATATAAAAATATGGGATGGAGAAAAAAGCTAAGGTGCCCCTGAAATGCGTAGCACATACTGAGTAAATTCGTCGGATTCCCCTAATATGATCCTTTAATTTATCACGGTGCTGGGGATAGTATGCATTGGAGAGACCCTATAAAGTACATATAGATTTGTATTCATATATAACCAGCGTGGAAAGTAATGCTCATTTGTCGGGACCGCCGATATCGCATATCCGTTAAACGAGCTATCGTTCAAAATTAAGTTTTTATATGGAAAACTTTTTTATTTGACAAGATATTTTCACAAAATGAAGATATTGATATTCTTTAGTCTTACAAGTTTTAAACTGACTTATGCTTATGGAAATTATCTTATGGACATTTTTAAGGTGTAGTTGTTGACAATGTTACCGTTCACAAAATCGTCAAGGTAACTAGAATTACTGGGATTGATATCTTACGAAGAATAGGTCCCAGAAGCATTTAACAAATAATAATTTTTACACCGATGCAACATGAACAATACAATTTTCCTTCTATATTTTACAACAATTCACATTTGCGTGTTCACACGAACATAAACATCTGTTGTGTATATACATATGTATGTACTACGTAAGTACTTTTGAATGATTATTGAAATTAGAAGACAGTCGATCTTTTTGTGGCTAGCGCTCTCATTAACTGCATGTTTAATTATTTTGCATATTTCTGATTTTGAGAAAGTGAAATTTTAAGTCATATGTTTCTTAGATAATGAGATCATATTTAAAATAGTTTTCATTATAAAAATTAAAACTAAATATATATAACTTTCCAAAGTTAATATTAGAAAGGAAAAAAAAGATATAACATAAAAAACCGGTCACACGACAGTCGGGTCTACGTAACCGGAACGGACCCGGATTTTTATCCGGCCAAGGACTGTCAACTCGGCAGAATTCTGCCGCTACAACAACAACAACAAAAAATACTGAAACAAAATTTCATTTTTTTTTTTAAGTTTGGCTAAATTTGGTAGCAGAAGCGTATGCAATATGATTTAGTGTATCGTTATCAATAAATTTATTTATTTTAAAATTCTAAATTTCGAGTTTTTATTACAAGTTGGTTTGCATTTTAGGTGTCGAATACTGTGGCTTCTTATAATTTTATTATCGACTTGTTTCCTTTACCCACTTACCACTTCGGCATCAAGATGGCGTGCTGCTTCTTTATCGAATTTTCGAACAAGAAAATGGCGGATATTAAGTCAGTAAGTTCCGTTCTGATCAGTTTATAGTGGGTAGTTTTTAATAAGCAGATATGTACATAAATACTGAAATGCTGTAAATAATATTCTTTACAATTAATGGTTGTTGTTGTTTTTACCATACAGGTATCATATTTCACAATATTTGCATTTGTTATTGAATTAATTGAATTTTAACTATTAATGCATATGGCAACGCCAATTTTCTCGTTGCTACTCAGCAAATAAACAATAAACTGCTAACAAACATATACATAAATATATATGTACAAATGTATCGGTTATGTATGGTCGTTATGCACATATGTATGTATGTATGCGTAAGTGTGTTATAAACCATTTTAGCTTTAATTAAGTTTTTTGTTTATAAAGCTTCCGCAATTCGAATCTGTCAAACAAAGAGCTGATATTTAACTCTTCTAATAACCGCCCAGTGGCCATTTCCGCTAAACTCTTCCAATTCGAAATATTCCAAAACCCACACATAAATTTCCAGTTTACATTTCCAATGTACATAAGTCACCAATCCACTAAGCAGCTAGTTAACTAGCCATCCAGTGCGCCAACCGCTGAGCCGGCACACCAGCTGCAGAGCTGTTGAATCAAACAGGTACTTCACCACTTGTATGCGCTCTCATGGCTTCAGTTCTCTTTGAGTTGTTGAATCCGATTGTCGTCGTTCACTTGCAAGCCGTCGTACGCACGAAATAATATAACAACTTTACAAAATATCGCCAGCAACTGTTGCTTTTATCTATGCAAACCATTTTGTGTGCTCGCCACCAACCAAATTAGTGAATTGTGCAAATAGGAGGAGAAAATAAATGTAAACAAGAAAACTGCATCTGTTCCAAAGCAAATGTTAGTGATTACGAGTCAATTGGTGTTGCAGTGCATATTCACCTTCCAGTGAAATACATATTTTGTGTGATTTCAGTGCGATTTTTGTTGGTAGGCCTTCGGTGCGCTGCTCTTTTGTGTGCTGTGCTCTTATCCCTGAACGAAGTTGCAGTGCAGCAGCATTCTTTGTTGTCACAGGGCGCGCGCATTGGAATTTTGCTTACTACCAGCAAAGTCCTACCCCCCCAAAAACTGTTGCCTAGTTGCGTTACGTAGTGTTTTGATTTTCACCTACCTATTTATTTTACGTTTGGCTTTCCAACGTTATTCGTTGCTTGGCTTTCTGGCTTACCTTCTTATTTACATACTCTACATGCATACATAGATGTGTGTGAATGTACGTGTACTCGTCGGACGTGCGGTCGGTCGTTTTATGGCAGTGCATTTGTTGTTGCTAGAAACCGGTTATTGCTCCCCAACAAATAACGTAAATGTTTCAAATAGGTAGGTGTTGCTGTGTGCGGTTCTCCCAATGAAAGAAGCCATAAAAGCCAGTGGCGAGAAAAGAAAAATCTGTAATAACAAAATAAGTTAAGATAGTTTTGCGCTAAAAAATTCAAAACAATGAAAAACGAAAAAATGCACACAAACAAAATATCTCAATTGAAGGCATAACAGCAACAAAAAAAAAAAATATTGAAGTACCAACGCGATTTAATTCCGAAGTTTAGTGGGAAAAAAACAACAACATACATGAACAAATAAAGTCTGCAGGCAACTACAACAACTGTGTCAACGGCAAGTGCAAAAGCTTTGTTTGCTGCAACGCTCAATACGAACAAGTGTTTCTACATGTACATACATACTATACATATGTATGTGTAAGTAGATGTGTAAATATTTATATACGTTCTGCTGCATTAAAATCCGTTGCAAATTCAATGACACGCGAAGCTGCGCAGTTAATTCAAAAGGTTAATTGATTTTTAATTAAAAAGAAAGTCGGCATACATACATATATACAAATACATACGTACGTATGTGTGTATGAATATGTAAAATACACATGTATTACTTTATTTGCTGTGACTTTAAGTGGAAATACAGTTTTGTGAAATTAAAATAACAAATATGTAAATGCAAACGCACGACACAAGTGTAAAAAAGTAAAGAATTCTGTCGCAGAATTTGTTTGTTATAACGAGAATGTGGAAATATTAACACAACTCAACTCACCAGCAGCAATAAAGGTGAGTAAAACGCCAGCTTACTGTTAATTTAATGTGATGCCATCAATAGTTAATGATTTGCAACCGAAAAAAAAAACGTTTGTTCATAAAAGTATGTACAGTGAAATTCCCAATATGGACCGTCCTCATAACCAGACAGCTCTCATAACCGGACAAGTTTCATTAACACAATGTTTTCATTAATATTTTCATACAAAACGTTCAACTGACCGGACATGGACACTTTTTTTTTAATATTTCATACAAATCATTTCTGACAAACATACAATATTTGATAAAGTGTTTCAAGAAATTGCTTAAAATTTTTATTTCCCAATTTTTTAAATTTTAATTAATTTTTGATATTTTGTGCCATTGTTTTTAAGGACAATAAGTAAAATAGTCACAGCAAACAAATTGACTTGCGCTGGTGCCTTACGCTCAATGGAAACTAATGAGATACATTCATTCACCGCTGGCTGATATTGGCTCGCATATAATTCTCGCAGCAGAAATATACTTCTGAATCGCAGCTTCTGACTGTAAGAGTATATTTTAAAGACACGTTTTTTGCACGCCCCCATATGTAGACAGCTCCTTTAGCCGGACAAAACTCTCTGACGATGGATGTCCGGTTATGAGAATTTTCACTGTATATAATTTTGTGGTTTTTATACATTAGTAGATAGATTTCTTCACATATGTAAGGTGTAAAAAGCTTTTCAAAAGTAAAAAAAAAAACAACTTTACCAGCAACAATTATTTGTTTAATAAATAGCTGAGGATTATTTTTTTATTATTTTTTTTTTTGTTAACATCTTACCATTCATTTCAAATTGGTATTCTTGGGTTAGTAATAGGGTAGATTTGTGTAAAACAAATTTACAATAACAACAACTCCAATTAACCTCTTATTCATGCATATTTCGGATTAATATACAATAGATGTTTAGCCACAGTCTACCACGTTTAACCGTAATTTCAGTAGTTAACAAATCTATCTTAAAGCCAATACTGATCTTAAGGCACCAGCAATCAAAACAACCCAGCGGACGAGCAATTTCAATCTCGTTTCCGTGACAGTCAGATTTTTATACGGCCAAGAATCTTCCATTAAACTCTTAATTCAAACCAAATGAATTTAAAAAAAAAAAAAATCAAAAAGGCTCATCTAAAATGGTGCAGCAAACACTCAAACGCTTGGGTGTTTGCTTTTAATGAGAAGCTGCTACTAAAGGATTAGGAGCTTACACCAATTTCAGTACGTCTACACATATGTACATATGTAAGTATATAATTACAGACATGCAGCATGCATGTACACCATATTCATTTGTATATGCAACGCGCTTGAACACCGCAATTACTTCTCTAAACTTGTATATGAAACGAGTGCGCTTTAACAAGCGATTTGCTGAAGTTGCATGACAGAAAAACACAACAGCAAATTACAAAAGAAAAGAAAAATTGGCAACCACAGCAACTTGCCCCGGCCACTTGCATCAGCAACACCGATCAATTTTCGCAAATTGAAGTCAATGTCGCCGCTTTGATGGTGCGACGCGCACACCATGCATTGCACCAACAAATTGTACAATAGCAAAATGTGAGCAGTGCAACAAGCGAATGATTATTGCCTGCCGAAAAAATGATTGAACACAGCAGTTAAGCGAGATACGAAAGCAGTGTCGGCTGCACAGTGGACCTCTTGCTTTATATAAAGAACTTTTGTTTAAGGTTACTTAATAATTGTATCTATTATAAAGATCTTTATCTTCATTTTTATCGGTCAGTTTGTATGATTGCTATATCCTATGGTCCGATATCGGCGGATGTCAGAAAAATTTCAGTTCGATATCTCAAAATTGTGAATTGACCATTTCGGATTATATAAATAATAATAAAATGTTAAATTTTACCTTTCTATAAAAATTAAATGTAATTTAGAATTTAAAAAATAAAATCTCGCACATTGAGCCGATTAAGATATGTCCCGTCGGTTTGTACGAGTACGCAAACTAGAAAGAAACAATGGTTTGTTGTATTTTGTGGGCCGGTGGAATCATCGGATGGCCGAAATTGAAGCTCGTGATCTCGGCGACATTTGGTTTCAATAACACGCCATCACTTCCCACACATCGCATCAATCAATGGATTTATAGGCAGCGCACTTTGGGGAGCAAAATTTCACGTTTTGTGTCGGTCGATTGGCCAACGCGATCGTGTGATATCATACCGTTAGACATTTTCCTGTAAGTCTATGCGGACAATCACGCTTCGATTCAGCTCGAACGAGTCATCGAAAATAGTACTCAACAGATGGTCCATCTGAAAACGCCGCGGCCAACATTTGCAGGAGATAATTTTCAAAAAAGAATGTTCTTTCGAATGATAATGAAATCCTCATTAAATTTGAAGTTTCTATGTTTTTTCTTTAAAAAAGTAGAACCTCGAAAAGGAATAACGAATTTTCGATATGATGTTTAGCTCATAAAAACTCAAAACAATCCTTATAGAGAGAGTACCTCAGCAAATAGTTAATAACTTTAAAGGGGTCAGAATTCGACTAGTTTACTAAACGCAGTTTAGTTTTTTTTTTTTTAGAAATATACGAGAGTTTCTCTCATCTTAGATTTCGTAGGCTCTCTAATCCACTTGATTTTGCGCTTGAATTCAGATATTGTTTCAAAGTTTTTTTTTAAGTTTTTTAACTATTCTATACAAACATATTCTCGCGTTGGTTAATCCCTCCTGTACTTTTTTCTCTTTGCTCTGTAGAAAAATATGATTTCTTGGCTTGTAATCTCGTAAGACTTGTATCTTCTGAAATTGCTCCTAGATATTACACACGCCTTACACACTGTACCACCCCAGTGTGCCTGAGAACATGAATTTGTATGCACAACATTCGGCCTACTTGCAACAAGCCAAGTGAGTTGGACCAATCAACCAACAACAATCTACGAAGCGAATTGCATTCTCGTACAACTAATCACCTACATACGCACATATCTATGTATGTATACACTATTATGTAAGTATTCAAGGGAAGCGACAAACAGGATAAGCCGTATTAAACGAAAGGAAGCGCCTAAATGTTACAACAACATTCACGGATATGTTCTGAACAACAGCACTGCCTTCACTCAACTAAACATTCGTTCGTTCGAGTACATAAATATATGTACATATATACTTTTATATAGTTGTATATTATGTAGTGGTAAAAATCGGAAGTGGAATGATTACAATGAAGTACTACATATTCATATGTATTATACAATGCACACCTTGTCTGTTATAAGACGCGCCTGTAGAACAGGGTTTGTTGCTGCTGAGTTCAACACGTTTGCATATACATACATATATCTATATACATGTGTATGAAAATACTCCTATACAAGGTCTTTAAAGAGTGGCAGCAGAGCTCTCACATAAATAAGCCGTTTGCTGTTCGGCTGCACCGGCGTGTTGAACAAATTCAAGTACAACGGCAAATCGATTGTCAGATATTAATATCTGTATGTATGTGCGTGAATGCTGTAATGCTTGTAGGTGTGCACATACGTATGTATGTATATAAATATGTACATATGTACTTGTATGTACAGAGCTTTGTTTACGCCTGGCTGTCAGTTGCAGTTAAATATTGCTGTTATTGGCGCTTTAGCAATTGTAAATTCTACCAGTTTTTCATTTGCTCATTGCGCGCTGATCTTTTTCAGCGATTTTGCAACTTTTTGAGGCGGTTGCACTTTTTCATCTTGCTGGTAAATGCATTATGTATGTACATATATATGAAGCTGTTAACTCAATACTTACATACATATGTAATGGGTGGTGTATATTTGTGTGTCTGAAACTTAACAAAATCGACTTCTATATCGTATACATTTTCCTTTGCTTTAGACCATTTTTGGTTTCAAAAAGTTTGGTGGAATTGAACTTAACTTATCCCCGCAAAACTAATACGGATGTGTAAACTGACGTTGAGCAATAGCAAAAGCTTCGTCAGGATCGGGAAGAACCTCTTCGAGGTTTCAGAAAAGGCGGCGCTTCAATCTACTTCTGGAGAAAATAATTCGAGGTGCAGAGCTAAATCGAGAAGACGCCATCTTCTATAAGAGTGTACAGCTGCAGGCGTACGCTGGTGGTCAGGTGTAACTTTGGACTGAGTAGCCAATTGAGAAGTAAACTCCTCTCTCGACAAACAAAGACCTCTATAAGTCATTCATTATGCCAGTCCTGCTATATGGTACAGAGGCATGGACGATACCAACATCTGATGAGTTGACGTTACGAGTTTTCGAGAGAAAGGTTTTGTGGAAGATTCATGGTCCTTTGGGCATTGACAATGGGGAACACCGTAGTCGATGGACCAATGAGCTGTACGATTTATACGAAGATTTGGGATAGTTCAGCGAATTAAGGGATTAGGAGTAGTCAGAGGCACGAAAAAATGAGAGTTTTCAGTATTTTTTTGCTACTAAATCATGTTATTTTACAAAAGCAGTAATATGGCATTATTATAGGATGTGTTGACTTGAAGTCACGAAAATTTCAAAAAAAAAAAAAAAATTAATTTCCGAAGTTATAGTTGTTTCAAAAAAAGGTACTTGCGGCAAAAAAAGGTACAAGCATAAGTCCTTGGAGATTCATCTAAAAACAATCGGACAAAAAAAAAATTAGTTTTATAAATAGATAATCCCGGGCCTGATCGAAGGATTTTATTTTGTTTTCAAAATTAACAAAATGATAGCCTCAGAAATTTTTTTTTTTTAATTTTTGCGAAAAAATCAACAGTAAATTGGTCTTAAAAAATCGAAATTTTCGAAAAAATAAAAATCCTTCGATCAGGCCCGGGATTATCTATTTATAAAACTAATTTTTTTTGTCCGATTGTTTTTAGATGAATTTCCATTTTTTAATTTTTAATTTTATTTATTAATTTATGTATTCTAAAAGCTGTATAAATTTCATTAAAATCTACTGAACGGTTTTCGAGTTACAGTCGTCAAAGATTCAAAAAAAAATAGTTTTGAGAAAAACGCTTTTAAAGTTTCACACTAGCGCTTTGAAGTGCCTGAGCTCTCTTCCTTATTTCTTGAATAACTCAAAAACTAATTGTCGGATCCACTTTAAAATTTCAGGGAATATTTTTAAGATATTACACTTAACGAAAATGCAAAAAAAAATATTTTTGAAAATTCTAACTACCCTAACCCCTTAAGAGACAGCGGCTACGCTGGCTAGGTCATGTCGTCCGTATGGATGAAAACACTCCAGCTTTGAAAGTATTCAACGCAGTACCCGCCGGCGGAAGCAGAGGAAAAGGAAGACCTCCACTCCGTTAGAGAGATCAGTTAGAGACACTTGGTAACTCGAATTGGGGCCAATTTGCGAAAATAAGAAACGACTGACGCGCTGTTGTTAACTCGGCTATAACCGCGTAAACGGTGTTTACGCCAGAAAAGAAGAAGAAGTTTGTTTATAAATGTTACAAAAATCGAAAGCTCATTAAGCCTCTGAAAATCTGTGTAAACGCACTCCAATCTTCAATACAGTGTAATATTATGGACTATTAAACTTGGAGCTGAACATAGGCGACGTGTTCGTTAATTTGATTCACATTTATGCTGTAAATGAAATAATGATATTTTACCCTATAAAACCAAACTGTAAAGACTGCATGAACAATGGGTGTCTTAATAGTTAAAAATCGTTATCAAGAATACAAGTTATGGTGGTGCACACATACATATAAACACGTACATATTATATGTTTGTAAGACAAACTACAACTTGTTTCGTGGAACGTTGCAGAACCACTTTTTAGAACAATACTGTGGAAAAAAGCATAATCAGCTAAATTAATAAGCCACCAAAAGAAACAAAAGTTCATATACATTGTACAGGTGGGCAAGTGCTATCGGCAATAGAATCAATGAGGATCATAACGGCTACGTGTTTTATAGGGTTTCTCGATGGAACTAGTATGTTTTGCAAAGTAATTTCATGCTGATTTCACCCTTTCTTCATAGTCCCATTCGGTACACCTACAAATTTACGATCGAAATATTACGCTGTCATTGGAAGAAAAGTCAACAAAGTTTCCTAATGATCCAAATGTCGTGACTGCATACATATATTCAAATAAAGTATTGGAGAACATTCTCCTGGCGGTCCTGGCTTTCTTTGCGCACATACCTGCGGTGGATTTGTAGGCGGAGGAGTTTTTCACGAAGGGATCTATTTTAAGAGGGGGTAGGAGGGGTGCATTCACTGCTCAAAGCCAGTAGAGCTTGCTGTCTTTGCGCTCAAAACGAGTCAAGGAGTGCAAGAGCAACGATAACTTGTGGGACAGCGAAATCCTGCTGGCCCAGGTACTTCGACTACTTGGCCTTAGCAAAGTCAATTTTGCCGTAATTGTGTGTGTTCTGACTGGACACTTTGAAATAGTTAGGCTAAATATTTAGTCGGACGCTCTTCAACAAATCTGTATGGAGGTAGGCGAGGTGGAATCATCTTGCCACTTTCTCCGGCTTTTGCAAGAATGAAATTGTAATATCTTCTTAGAGACATCTTCGAAAAACCTAGCATAATGATTGGGATTGAGATTAGGTTAGGTTAGGTTAATCTCGTAGGTCAATAAGACCAGTTTCTTTGCGATACCAGATGAAGTTCAGTTCTTAGGGCCAAGAGAAGTAGTCATCCTTTAAGATGTCTGGCCCTGACGCGAATTTTAACAGAATCTGCGGCCTCACCATCAATATCTCCCCCACTGTATCATTCCGTGGGAACCCCAGATGCTCACAGCGTAGTTTTGCCAATGCGGGACAAGTGCACAAGGGCTGCTCCATGATTTCCTTGCTGCACTGCTCTAGACAGTTGTTGCAGTCTTCTCGATCTGTTAGCCCATCAGAGTTAGTATTCCTGTTAGTGTTCCTGCAGTCTTATCTATTGAGGAATTTTGTGTACCTCCGATCTACCGTATAGCACATGACTTTTGCAGTTTTGCACTCAGGTAGGTCATTTCGGTTGTTAGCCGTTCACCATTCTTGGCAATCTCGTCCACTACTTCATTACCCTCAATGCCTTTGTGGCCTGCTCTCCAGTGGAAGTGAAGTTGCTTACTTCTGGCAACACTTTTCACTGCTGCTCTGCTTGCCAAGACACTTCTTGGGATTGAGATTAACCGTCTTAAAAAATTTGAGTTTCGTTGATCAATGAGGATTTATGGGTAACACAATGAACAAAAAGCTGTGTCCTACAACCCAACCTAAAGTGTCTACTATTAACTTAAGAGAATATATATAGAGAGATATAGAATGGTATCCGTCTGCTTAAACTTAAAAAATCATATGTTTTTGTTTTTCTTCATACACCCAGCAAACCCAAACCATTTTCTTGACAGCATCAAATCTTAACTGTGTGCTAATTGAGCTTGTATAAATAGGAAACTTAATGAGAAAATTTAAAACTTCATCGTTTAGTTAATAGACTATACAATAGATATAGTGTTGGGTAGATACAAAAGCCACCCTGGTCTTGCAAGAAACTTTTATGCTTATTTTAACACTTTTCTCTTAAGAACTATTTAAAAATCACGACATTAAAAAGTAAACAGAAACAACTATAGAAATATGCAAAAAATCCACAAAATTTCCAATGATTAAATTATGCAAATTCAAAGTAAATATACATATTTACTATACCAGTATTATATAAAAATGTACATATGTAAGTGTGTATGTAATTATACCTAATAAAAAAAGAAAAAAAACTCAATATTATAAAATTAAATAACACACTAAATTAATAAATATTAATAAGTACAAGTGGATAATGGGCCTGAACGGCGGCTGGCCAAAACAGACGCGTACAAAAACGAAAAACAAAAAATTTTAAGAAATTAAAAAAAAAAAACAAAAACTGCAATTTTCACTAAAACAAGTTGATTGCGGGTTAATAAAAATAAGCGCCGACAAGAAAGAGTAGCTACCACGTATTTATGTACATATATGTATGTATGTTGGTATGAGCGTCAACGTTGGCGAAACGCGTTCATGAGTGACGCACGCATGCGCTAAAATACACTCCGCAGCGCGTGTATGAAGATTACGACGAAGCTGGCTTGATGTCTGACCAGCTAAAACACACATGCATACATCTGTACACAGCTTGCTAACTAGTTTAGTAGCTGCTAGTTTGAGTTGCCGCCGGACAGCAAGATTGGCGGTAACAATTTATACGCGCATGTAGTAGCTGCCAGCTAACGGTTATAGTGGTGGTGGCCGCAACAACACTGTTTAAAAGCTAATACGTAACGGTGATGGCCATATGCAAACATACATCTGGTATGCATGTAAGTATGTATGTATGTATGTAGCTGCTCCTATTTACGAGTTGGCATATAAAATAGCGGATACTAGCGCTAGTTTTGTAATAAACGGCGTTGCATTATTTTACCCAAAGCAACGCACACTTGGAATTCGTTGCGGATCAAAAATAAGTAATAAATAATTAAAATTATATATGTACATATGTATGTATGCATATATGTATGTATATAATTGCTTTTCCTCGAAATTTTAATTAAAAAGATATGCGCAACTGAGACGCTACTCTTGATGATAACAAGCGAAGATATTAAGATTGATTTCATATACTTATGTATGTATATATGTATGTATGTATACATATATATATGGTCACCTAAAATGCAAAACAACCTATCATCAAATCCAAGTTAAGTATTTAATTGTTTACGATTCACTGCATCATATTATTATAGATATGTATGTACATATGTAGTATACCCAATATATAACCTCTTTATAACCAAAACTCAAATTGTGTTTCAATTTGGGTCTGTAAACTTATAAAAAAGTGATGTTACGTTGTTTTGCATTTTTATGACTATTTATATACATATGTATACTTATATACATATATATGTACAAGTGTATTTAACCGTTCATACATAACTGTTTATCATAAGTCAAATGTTATTAAATTTTGCTAATAAATACCAAAATCGGTCCGCATTGTAAACCATATAAAGCATGATGCCTCATAAACATCATTATTTGTACATACTTACATATGCACATCTGTTTACGCATGACTAATCACAAATTTAATTGATTTTAATCAAATATAAAATGAATAAAGTTCATTTGTGAAGATAGGCATGACACTTGTAAAATGAAAAGGCACGATGTTGCTGATAATTATTTAATAAATATATGTATTTATACATACATACATTCATATATACATTTATACATAAAAGCTCTTACCACACATTGTAATAACGGTGAATAGCGTATTTTTTATGCATGCACACATATAAACGCGTTACATTTGTTAACATATTTATTTGTATTTTATTTTTTTTCTTCTTCATTCAACAACTCCGTTATTACTTAATATTTTGCATTTACTTATTTATACATATATATACTTATATGCATATATATATATATATGCATGTGTACGGTGTCTTTCTCAATAGTCATATCCCGATTCATTCGCCGATTAGCCGAAAGTTTATTGTGAATGCAAAAATGAACAAGTAAGGAAGGGCTAAGTTCAGATGTAACCGAATACAGGTACATATATTGGGGATCAGGGATGTATTGACCCGATTTAACTCATTTTTGATACACAGAGTTAATATATATCACGCATTGACCGATATTTTCGGTAAAAAGTCAACTATGGATACTGGGTCCACACATTCGGGGTTGCCGTCGCCCCGGGCGCAACGTCTTGGGGGCGGCAAACGATCTTCGCTGTTTTTTAATATTCAGAAAATTGGTCAAAAATTCCTACAAATTGTGTCAAATGTGTGAGAATTTTGGAACTTCAGAATTTGCGTGGCTTCTAGTTCCTAAATTGTATATACGTAATATCGAAGATATTTTGTAAAAATACACTTTTGTTCGAAACACCTCATAAAACTTGTAGGTAGGTAGATTAAGGGGGCGGCAAAACATCCTTGGACCCGGGCGCCCGAAGTTGTAGCTACGCCACTGCTAAGGAATTTGGTTATTGTAGCTTAAGTGGTTTAGGATATACTATACATTAAAATCAAATAGAGGGCGCGGTCCACCTTTTACAATTTTTTAGCCCCCAAGTGCTTAGTTATGGCTTTTTATACGTTTCCGTTCAATGGTGTTTTGTGGCCGTGGCAGTAGTCCGATTTTGCCAATCTACAAACTGCGTTTTACTTTTTTTGGACCAAGTTTCATCAAGATATCTTAATGTTTACTCAAGTTACAGCCTGCATGGACGGACGGACAGACAGTCACCCGGATTTCAACTCCGCTTGTCATCCTGATCATTTATACATACATATGTATATGCTTTTTTTTGTTTTTGTGAGTTGGTAGTACTGTTAGTGACATCTATGCTAAATTTCACGTGAAAATATTCATTAGTATTTGAGATACGCGTCGTTTTGTGAGGCTCTAAAAGTGAATTCTTCGATTTTTACTATGTCCGAATTTATTGAACAAACGATAATTTACCATCTCATATTGCATTGATTATTCGAGATCATTTCGTCACATTTTCAACTAATATCGTGTCGCAACCACCGCATTCGCCTGATTAACCTACGTGTAACTACTGGTTATTCAACATAATCACATAATCACTCCGAGGACACTGTTTTGACTCAATATAAAAGCTAAATCGAAGAATGCTCTGATGGCCAACACGACGGAGGATTTTTCCAAGTGCTATGTTGACTGGAAAATTCGTTGGCATAAGTGTATTGGAGCGGGAGGGCATTACATTGAAAGAGATGAAATGGGCAAAATTCACCTTTCAATTTGATCACCGTAGTATATGTATGTTTAATCATAAAACTAATTTGTTCAAAGATGACTTCAAGACTTTTACTTTTTTTTTTTGTTTGTTAAAAACATTTTATTTTATTTTCTTGCTTTTGATTTATGCACTTTATATTTGTAAAATTTTTTGCCTTTTAAATACATTACTTTTACCATTAATGGAATGTAAGGCTCATAAACTCGTGTAATTATTGTTTCAACCAATCATGACTCGGCATAATTATGTTCTTATTAGTGTTGTTGTTGTAAATAAAAATCGTGTTGTAGTTAGGAGTATGTTTCTATTTGCTTAATACTTACACATATCCACTTTTACAAATATATTACCAAATAGAAATATATAAGAACCCTGTAGGAACATTTGGGAAATATGTGTAAGTACAAAAGTTTAGGTGATTTAAAATACTTTTTTCAATTTTTTCTTTGAATGACTTTTAAATACATAAATTCGGTGATATAATTAGCTTATGTTTATTTTTTATGATTATATATCTAAAAAATATTTATGTATTTATATTTGAAATTTTAGGTTTTATGATTATATATCGAAAAAAAAATATTTATATTTGAAATAAAGTACAACCAAAGCGATTTTTCATTTCCTTTCATTGCGCGATCAAATCGGTCGAAAACAAATTTTGTAAAATAAATCGTTTGAAGTGAAAAAAATAATTATGTGTTTTGGAGAGTCTATGAGCATAAAATTTAGTTTTCTTATGTGAAGCCTTTGCGAATTTTATATATAAAAATGCTAGTTTTTGCGACATTCTTTCACACTAGCAAAAGTAATCCATATTTACATAAGGGGTATTCAGACCGAAGCCTGTTAATTTGGTAATTCGTTAGTTGATACTTCGTTAAAAGGCTTAACAGTGAACATACTTTTTGCTCTACCTTGGTAGTATGGTAAATTTTATACCGAAACAGCTGATTCAATTTTAATAAAGAGTAAAAATGCACCAACAAAGTCCAAAATCAAAAATTGTCAGTCATTTAATTGAAAATTATGTGGAGCAGATCAAATTTATTACTGGTAAGTACTTTAAATTGATGTACAGAGGAGCAGGAGAACAGCTGATGTGATATTACCGAGTAACGAAACAATTATCAAGCTTGCCAGATGGATAGTTCGTTACTCGGTAAAACGATAGTCTGTTAATTTTACAAAAATAAAATACATGTAAAAAACTACCGAATAACGACTAACGAACTAACAAGGCTGGTCTGAATACCCCTATACATTTTACACTATTTTTCCAGCAGCACAACTCTTCTCTACAGGGTATGTTGTTTGCTTTTAATATAGTCGCTGTCTCATGTTGGATGAGCATGTGATAACTAGTGATGAACCCGTTTTGTCTATTGTTGGTTTGCTCCACTATCTGTGCGATGATCGATATGATGCGCTTAACTACACTCGCGCATACTTACATAACAGCGTAAGGTTCTTTTGTTCGTTGGATTTAGAATACAAATTTTGTTGGCTGACTGACAAGTAGAGAAATAAATGTCGAAAAAACCACGATCATTTGTTGACTTGAATGACTTGTGGCTAATAGCTTCGTATGACGTGAGTCCGCCTTTTTATGTGTGTCTAAGTCTTAATTTGTACAAAATTCTGACTTATTTTTATTTGTTTTTGTCTTTCTTTTCTATTTTTAGTTATTTGCGTCTTCACGGTAATTACTAATTGCTTGCAAACTTAAGTGCGTTTCGAGCAATTTCGTGTATCATTAAAATAAAAAATTACCTGAAATTAAAATTCTAGTTTGACTTTTTGACTGAAGTTCACTTTCATTAGAGATCACTGGATTAGCTTCAAGCATTAAATTTATTACTTGAGTGTAATTTTCGTTTACTTCAACTTCAATGAATAAGAAAACTAAAAATTGTATAATATTAAAATATTTTTTTTTCGGTATTTTATAATTTTAAGGGGTCACATGGGTTTCCTCGGGTAAAAAACAGCCTTTTGCAACGTTTTTTATTCTCATATAAGAAAAAAAATATTTTATTAAATTTTTTTTTATTATCAAGATACACTATTAACAAAGAAATCTGAAATTTGTGAAAAAAATATTTTAAACTCAGTCATTCCGACGCTTTTTTCGGTGACCCCTCGGAAAAAGATGCGACCTCGTTGGCAAGATAACTCCTTACAGGATCATCTAAAGTAAAAAAAAAATTCGTGTTTTAGTTAAAAGCTTAACTCAGAACTTGGTTGAAGGAAAAAAACTGAAAATTGGATTTTTGGCAGAAATTTTAATTGAAATTTTGCAACCTTTCTACTTTTCTGTGCAATCAAACGCACAGTTTCGAGAAACTTGCGTTTAAAGACGGTGCACGTAGCCTAGCTAGTCTCGAGCGCACAAGTTCTCAAAGCTGTATCTCCGAAGTTATTACTCGGATCAACTTGAAATATAGGAAAATATTCTACAGGTGTTGTAGAATTTAAAGAGACCTTGAAAAATCGATTTTTTGAAACCAGTGAACCCATGTAACCCCTTAAGGTAAAACTAGAATAATGTTGAACTTAATGTTTGGCTATGTGGGAGCATTACGAAAGATTAGAATATCGAATGTTTAAATTTCAGACAATAGTGACGATGTATCTTTCGAGATGTTCCGATATGTTTCTATCTTTGGATATTTTAACCGCAGAGGGCGACCTCTGACTTTAAAAATTAAAATTAAATCAGAGCAATTAAAGTTTTTCCGTGCATTTTTTAGAGTTTTCAGTCGTTTAAATTAAATTATTTTATTAAAACAATTTTCTTGTATTTATGCCTAGGGGAGAAATGTTTCTATATGTTCATACATATTGTCAGAAATACAATGGTTTTAGTCCACAATTCCATCAAAATCTATTGTTGCAAATATCACTTCCAAATACAGTATTTTGTGTTATGTTTTGTGACATCTGGAGCACACGATATTAAAATCAATGTGAGAGTATCACCCTCTCTACACTCGAAAATAACAATGTAAACTCTTGATTACAAGTTATACTATGTTCAGATCGAAAATTTAAAAGATTAGATTACATTTAAGCATTTCATAACCCAAAAGTGATCTCACTGCCGTTAGAAAGATCAAAAAACAGCTGTTATTGTCATTCATGAAGTCACATCGCTTAATATTTATCAAAAGAAAAGATTGTCATATAGTAGTTTGAAATAAAAGCAGTCTTTTTTCAAATATTTTCCATATAATAGAAATAATGGACGCATTTTTTTTATTTATCAAGTCGATTTTCAGGTGAAATTGATTCATTGCTTTAAAAAAAATTTGTTTTTTCCCCTTTGTAGTGTCTAAATCAGCTGTGATAATATAACAGATTTCCAGTGCTGACAAGTAGATTGCGCAAAATCAGAGTCGCACAGAGAGATTTAGCGTGGATCAGTTTCAAATCATTTCAATGAATTGATTTGGAACTGTCATTTTTGTATGGCGAAATCTTCATAAATTTTTAGGATTAGTGGGATAATCCATTCAACAGCCGAAATCGTGTGGTTAAGTGTCGGTCTGAACATAGTATTAGGTTAGGTTAAATGACTGATCGATGATTGCATTTCAAGTTCTCTAGTAGTATTTTCGCCTTAATTGGACCTAAAGGCGATGACGCTTAGTAAATCCTAGCGATGGAGTTGTCATGTTTCACACAATGAATTATACATACATAAGTATATGAATGTACATACATACTTACATATGTATAAGTATCTGAACTAGAGGTTTTTGGATATCTCACTACTTCCTTCTCACTACACATCAACAAAAACAGTCAAAGGAACGTGTCTGTTTTAGTTCTCCCGTGTCTATATCTGCCGATTGTGGATCTATAAATACAAAAAATAACTCTCACTGACAGATTGAGCTTAAATTAATTATTTTTGGCTCGACTTCTCTCCACTAAATGGTTTTGTATAAAATTTCGACTTTTTAAATTAACCGAAAACGATTTCTATAAGTGTTAAATAATATGACAAACAAAGTGAATGTGGCGACAAAATCACGTAATCGCAACAGCGACAAAAGCAACAATAACTATTCGACCAACGCATCTAAAAAAATGCAACAATTGCAACAGCAATTGACCATATAATCGATAATAACAATAAAAAAACAACAAACCCACAAGCAAATATGCAGCGGACGTAACGAAATATCACAACTACAACAACAACAACAACACCTACAAGCAAATCCAATAAAAATTACAATAGCCGTAAATAGTAAACAACAGTTGCAGAAATAAACTCAACTCGAACATACAAATAAACAAAGTGTTGACTTGCAAGTTGCAAGCGCGGCTTTTGCTGCAGCTCGTCGTCATTCGTCCACATTCCACCGAAATCCAGCACACAACTACAACAATGTTCGAAACACTTTAGAGCTTGTAAATATTTAGCTATGGCAAAACAAATAAATATTTTGGCTTGACCGAGTGAATGGCTGTCCACTCGGGCTCAGCTGGTTAGTTCAGCATTCGGCGCGGCGCACATGTGCACTGGACCAACAATGTTGACGCCGACAAGCAACTTAGCCAACTCCACCTGTTAGCGGCTAGCTGTAAGACTAGATTCAGCAAAACTAGTCTGGAGTAGCTGTCGGATGCGGCGCAGAAACCGAGGTTTCACATGAGTTTCTCAGGCCGAAATGTGTGTGCAAACGGGTTGAATAATTCCCTAAAATCCAAAGCAACACATACATACATATATACACATATATATGTGTACATATTTATGTATACATATATTTGTTTATTTATTCTAAGCATTGTTTGCGCGAAAAATACGTTCACTTTACTTTTTGTTCCAGCACGTTGTCACTGATTGGTTTTCGCGCTTGCGTCTAATACCAGATATTGCTCAGTTACTCGTTATAATTGTGAATATGCAAAAGAGGCTACAACTTATGAGGTAATTAAAGAAGAACGTTAAAACCACTTGCCTTCCGGCGCCAAGCGTGTGACACAAATTCTAGTTAATCATCGGGACAGCGAAACGAGTCCCACGGCACAGCGGGTGACAGCAGTGAGATGAAGCAAAATGCTGTGTAAAATGAGAGGTGTATATCGTCACTTGAATTGCAAAATAACGTATCATCAAAAAATTCGAAATTGCGTTTCTTATTTATTACGATTCACTACTTCAAATTGCTACATAATAATATATACATATATACATATGTATATGGGCCATTCCATCAATTGGCGACATGGTTTTGTACCCGTGGTTCTCCGATTTTGACCAAACTTTAGAATATCATAATATAGACCAATAGAAGAATATCTGTTAACTTTTTAGTGGTCAAAGTTGTCCTTTGTTTTTTGGCGCGCACTTCAAATTGAGATCAAACAAAAAAATGACTTTCTTTTATTTTTTAACGACCTCAAAATTGAGTAATAAAAATTTTTAAGTTATCCAATTTTATGTCGTATAGCGACAACTTTGCATTTTTTTTTGCTGTTCATGGGAGCAGAGTCCCATATTTTTGAACACTGATTCTTATGTAAAATTTAACGAGGAATGGAATGGAAAAGTCAATTTTGAAAAAGAGGTTGGTGAAAAAGCACAAAAAACCGGATTTTTGGGAAAGTAATGTTTTTTTGGATTTTGAGCGACAACTTTGCATTTTTTTTGCTGTTCATGGGATTAGAGTCCTATATTTTTGAACACTGATTCTAATGTAAAATTTAACGGGGAATCGAACGGAAAGGTCAATTTTGAAAAAGAGGTTGGTGGAAAAGCATAAAAAACCGGGTTTTTGGAATAAAATGTTTTTTTTTGGATTTTGAAATTTTTTTTGGATTTTGAAAATATTTTTATCAGAAAGCTGAGATTTTTTTACATAAAATTGGATAACTTAAA
>CM050327.1:34201485-34387212 GCA_027475135.1 Bactrocera correcta
ATAATGCGTGACATAAGTTTGGTTTTTGTTCGTCGAGGGAGAACACTACTACTCAATTGCCTGCTCAGTCCGAAGTATATGCAGTAGTTTTATATGAGCATACATCTTGAGACATCGACTTCATTTCTGACTTGCCATTAGTGCTTAGGAGTTGTCTCAAAATTTTTTTCGGCTCCTGATTTATCAGCAAACACACCCGGTATACCCGGTCCACCCGGTTTTTGACTTCAGAAGAAAGGTATGTAAGTCTTCGCTTAGCTTTTTATAAAACTTTTGTAAACCTGCCGTCATTCTTCCATAAATATTTATAGAAACAAGAAAAAATAAGAAATATGATAACACTAGTCTTTAGTAGTTTTGTTGTGCTATTTTCTTTTCGTAATTTTTGGTTGCCTCTCGATGTAAGTCGTTTTTAAAGGCGTAATAGAAACGTTTTCGATGTTTTACTGTCGTTTTTTATATTTACATATGTACATATACGACTTATAATTAAATAATCTGCTTCCGAATACAATAAGCCCTATAAAAGCCAGTATATATTCGTACATGTACATATGTACGCATGTATTTTGCCATGACAGTAAAATAAAGTAATGAAAATCGTACTTACATATTTAGAAATGATTTAAAAATCATTTAAGAAATTTGTTTATATAATTTTTTTTTAGCTTTTTTTGCTTTTTTACGCCAAAAATATGTCTGCATATTTCGAAGATTTCACACGTTTCGTTAATCTCTGCGTGGGTGGTTCAAAAAACAGACAGTGAATAATAAGCTATTAAGTAGACATACATCACTTTAAAGGTATTTGAACTGAAAGGAAAAAATATAAATAAAAATGCGCCATTGACGGACGAGACATTTCAAAACAGACAATAAAAGAATGGTGAAATTAAAAAAAAAAAATAAAAACAAAAGAATGCCAAATTTAACCTTAAACGGACTACCACACGGCTATAGGCAATAAACTATGTCAAATCAAATTGTTTAAAAAAATTTGACTTTCTTTCTAGACAATTTTCATGAATTTTAATTAGTCATATAATAAAATTAATCAAAACTATTACCAAATAATTTATAGTAAATAATAAACAAAGCGTAAACCATAGAAAGCACAAATATTTTTATGACTGACAGCTGACAAATGCTTATGGCGAAATTTTGTCAAAATCACTGTCAAAACAATACAAATGGCAGTTAAAAATTTGACTGATTGTTTATATTATATTTTTTTATTTTTGTGTCTGTATGTGTGATTATATTAATAATAATTTTCTTTGCAATAAATCACAATTCATTAGGGGCTTTCGTGATGTTCACGGCTTTTTGCACTAATGGAAGGCATTACTAGTGGCAGGTATCGCCGTTGTGCATATACGTGGCACACCCCTTACGCCTCTGATTCACAGTATTCATAAAATCGTTGATGTATGTGTGTATGTATGTACTGCTTTTGAAGTAAATTATTTACGGTGCTGCAAATATTTTTATAAGATTGGGTGTGATTGCTTGGTGGTACGTACTTGTAATGATTTGCTATGCGGCATTATTTTTTATTATTTCATTTTATTTATTTTCTTTTTGCATTTTTATGTATTTGTGTAATTTGGTATGCATTCACTAGTGCAAAATATCATTACAAAATTACGATTGGCCTTCAAAAGTCATGCGCATATAGCGGCACAGTAGTGGCGAAAGAAGATATAAATTTCAAAAAAAAAATAAATAAATAAATGTCAACACAACTAGCTAATTGTTATGAATTTCAATTTGACATGTTTTAAATATTTGCGCACACATTTGAAATTTCGAAAATTGAAGTCGTGAAGATGAACGCATCTTTTTTAAAATTAGCCTGCGTTTTGTGCCAACAGTAAAGCGTTTGCAGCTAATTTTTTGCCTTCAAATGAACATTACAAAAAAAAAAAATGAATGGACATGTTGAATTTCGAAAAAAATTTGGTTAAGGGGGTATTCAACTCTAGAATTTTGAAAAAATCGTTTTTTTTACATATATTTAAAGTTTAGACTTTCAAAAATGTGACCTTGGAAGGATTTTTCAAAATTCGACTTCTTTTCGGAGATACAGCCGATTTTGTGCGGTGGCGTCCGTGTTCACTAGAATTGTCTCCTAACCTTTAAACGCGTTTTTCTCGAAACTACTTTTTTCCACACGGTACCGGCATTATCTCAAGTTCTATACAACCGATTTACTTGAAATTTTGTGTGAACCTTCTTTATATAATACTTTATCGTTCCTACCAGCATCGTGTCAAAAATTTTGCTTTTAATATTAAAAAAAAAATTAGGAATTTAAAAAAAGAGCGTAAAAAATGATTTTTATTTTCAGGCAGTCGCTATTTTTCAAAAAAAAAATATTTTTCGTGTTCCTTGGGGTAGGGACTATAACAGCATCCTTACTGATTAAGAATTTCTTTTGATTTTTTTTTTTCAGACCACCAGGAGAGTCAGGATCAATGTCACCAGGATGCGCCATTTTTTTTACACCTGTCTCTTCTCCCCTCTAATTATTTTAATTTTTAATATTTTTTTGTAATTTTTTTTCTGTATTCTTAAGATATCAACAAAAACACCATAAAAAAATATAGTAAAAATATTTTTTTTTTTTAATAAAATTTAAAAAACTGTCCAAAATTTGATTTCTGGAGTAGAATACCCCCTTAACACTGGTACTTTGTTTTAATAAATAATTATCACACTTTACAGCAAAGAATTGCTTGATATTTACTATATTTTCTTATTTTATAAAAAAAAGACTTTTGTCAACTTTATTTGCACACGAGTGTACAATATAATATTATTCAATTAATAATTAATAATGGAAAGAGAAGAAATATGCGGGTGTTGGCAACCTCTGCCACTTGTGTCCGTAGCTGCTGGCATGCCTGAGCGCTTGACTGCCCACAAATATCCATGCATACATAACTACATACAAATACAAAAGTATGTATGTATGTATATATATGTAATATATTGTCTCAACTAGTGGTGGCGACAAGTTGCATGCCATGGGTTTGTCCAAATGACTAATTCAACAACTGATTTGATCCGAACGGCTGCCTGATTTACTGACGGACTAACTGGCTCGCGGTCTGTCTTTATAACTGTGCTGTGCGGGCTTGTGTAATGTGAGTTCTGTGCGTTGATGCATTACAAACTCAGCACCATGAACAGCACATATATATATACATACATATATTTACATACAAATTCATGTGGCTTAACGTAACGCAGTAGCTGCTACAACCATTCGTTGATTAAACACTGTTGCTTTCGTGGGTGGTGACTACTTGCTGCAATAAAGTCATCTAATGCACTTCACTATATGTATATACTATTATACAGACTAACAAATAAACAACGTTACAATCTAGCTTTTTTATTTTTTAACTTTAGTGCATACATTCTGCTATTATTCAGAAAACAACATTTTATGGCTTTTAACCGTTGTTATATTTATTCTAGATTAATACAAATCTTATCTTTTTACCGTTCCATAGAAGTATACTATATAATATTTTTATATTTCGAATGATTTTATTTAGGTTAGAGTTTTATTTAGGTAGATCGTAGTGTTGATCCAAACTCTATGGATATCGCATGGAAATAACGGGTGATCCAAGTAGAAGTATGCGAGACGCGTCAAGCTGTCATGTTATTTTAGTTCAATTCAGTTCCGTTTTTGTTTGGCATTTCATCATGGAAAACTTACGCCTAAACAATCTTTACATTTCATTCGACTTTATTACGAAAATTCACGTTTTGTAAAGAATGTGTAACGCGCGCTTCGCTCAACTTATGGTCAACATAATCGGCCTACTGAGCGTACTATTTGCAACACCATCACTCATATTGAGACCCATCATTCATTATTAGATAGTATTCAACCGAATAGACCACGTCCAGCACGCAGTGAAGAAAATATAGCCGCCGTAGCTGAGAGTGTATACGAACACCGTTGAAAGGCGATTCGGCGCCGTTTGCAGCAACTCGGACTGACGTATGGAACAACATGGCGCATTCTACGTTGAGACCTTAAATTGAAAGTGTACAAATCGCTTCGCTCTATGGACTCTGGAAAAGTTCCGAGAAGATCCGACGTTTCGTTGCTGCATTTGGGACGAAGAGCAATCTAAACAGACTCCAGAGCTGTCATTGTATCCGGAAATAACAACGGTTTGGCGAAGTTGTGGTCCAGTGGCCCATAGTTCTTCAAAAATGATGCCGGTGAGAACGTAACCGCCAATGGCGACCGTTATTGCGTTATGACAACCCGACTATTTGATGCCTGAAATTGATTTCGTGACAATTCCGCTTTGATTCAGGTCTTGGAGCGAATCGTTACGCTCGAAGGAGTCTTCGAAAGAAACTATGCAGAAGTAGCGGTGGAAATTTGTATGTTATTATTATATAGACCATTATTTTGACTTTGAAATGCTGAAGGATATTTGCAAAATTCAATGTTGGTGTTATGTAAAAGCATTGAAAAAGTTTTCAAAGAAAGAGTTCTTTAAGAACAATTTAATTTTTGATGGAATAACATTCGTACCATGCATAGAGCAAGTTGACTATATTGTTATTATAAACTTATTGGAACGTTATGAATTGATGAGTTTGTATTATGCGAAAAACGGTGATATGATGATTCCTCGCCAGAAATTCAAGCGAGGTGTCGACCTACTTCACTTAGAAAGCTAAAAAATATCTTCGCGTCCACGGTTTTACGATTTAATAGCACTTTATAGAGAAATCTAGCAAAGAAAAGAGAATATATATGACGCAAACTCGAGATCTTACTTATATAATGACAGTTTTTATCTCAAGTCGTTTCTCTACAATAATTGTACGCGCTCTCTTAATAATACAATAATTTGTAAGGAAATGTTTGTGCTTATCTCATTGAAGCGCTACAACTTCTTCTTTCTTTTTCATTTCTATTTAATTATGTCAGTATTCTTGATTTATGGCAGCTGTTTGTTCGATTCGTCACTCGCAAGTTTTGTCCAATAAAAGCCAATTACAGGTCGAGTTTACGACAGTCATAATTTGCTAACAGTCATAGGAGTATCCGTCGCAGGAAGGTCAATATTTTGAACTTTTAATTAGCGTTTTTTCACTAGCAGAGTGAAAATTGAGAACAATTCTACTTACTGCTCGTATACCTACAAACTAGACAAGTGATTGCACAGACGTGAAATACATACATACATATATTAGGTTGTCAAAAAAGTCTTGCGGTATTTTTGCTAGTTGGCGCGTAGTTCTAGTTTTATTCGTCGCATCGGGTCATGCTATACCTTTTTGGAAAGCTCATTTCACGCGCTAACACGTGATTGTCGTTTCTTTTAAGTCGTTCGTGAGTTATAGCGTCGCAAACATGGAGCAAAATAAAGAGAAAATACAGCATATTTTACAGTACTACTACGATAAAGGCAAAAATGCATCTCAAGCCGCCAATAAAATTTGTGCAGTTTATGGACCCGATACAGTTTCCATTTCCACCGCACAACGATGGTTTCAACGTTTTCGTTCAGGTGTAGAGGTGGTCGAAGATACGCCACGCTCCGGAAGGCCTGTCGTCGAAAATTGCGATAAAATCGTTGAAATGGTCGAAAGAGACCGGCATCGTAGTCATCAAACCGTTATAAACCATTTATAGAAGCTTGGAGTCACTAAGAAGCTCGATGTAAAAATACCGCAATACTTTTTTGACAACACATTATGATTATTTCCAAGTGTGAGACTATGTACTTGTGCTTTATTTTGGAGTATTTAATCATATGGAAACGTACATAAGTATTTACATACATACATATGTATGAAATGTTTGTGCTCGTCTGCGTCTGAGTCAATTTTCAATTCAGGCATAATTTCATGCACGCTCGCCATGCAAATAAAAATATGTTAAAGTAAGAGTGACGTGTGGCTATTTTAAGAAAATCATTTATTTCTTATTCTTAAGCGGTTGTAATTGTTGTAATCTCTATGCGCTGAAACGAATTAACGAATTTAAAACAAATAAAAAAATTTAAAATTGTCACAATTGATTGTTGAGTTAAAACGGGTGAGCGGCAACATTCATGAGGCGGAAAATTAATTACTGTGGATAAGTCCACAACGTCACCTAAAATGCAAAACAACGTATCATCAAAAAGGTTATATTGCATATACAATTGTAGCATAAAATATTCAGCTTCCGCTCTCAGGTATAACTAAGATATACCCTATATATAACCATATTGTAACCAATATATATCCTTTTTATAACCAAAACTCAAATTTCGTTTCAATATGAATGGTTTCTATTATATCGTTTTAGTGATGTTACGTTATTTTGCATTTTAGGTGACTATATGTGGGTATATATATACATATATGTACGTATGTATGTATAATACATATATGAATGGATTGTATGCATATACAAATGTATATATTTCTACATAAATTTATAATTACGTACATAACTCGGGAATAGTACTTATAGTACATAGTACAGCCCATAAATCATAACATTTACATATGCATATAGGTTTATATATACATATGTACAACTGCATGTGTCTGTGCACCTTTAGCTACATTAATTCCTTTGTCTACATTGCCAATGACTGTCAGTCACCTTTGACCGCCATAGCCCAATGCGTGGCATAAAAATAAACTGCACTGATGAGTTAATTTAAAATTAAGCGAAACAAAAACAAAACTCAGTTCACATTGTTTACTTGATTATAAAGTCGTCGCATTGTATTTTGTGGCACAGCAACACACTGCATATATTATTATTCATAATCATAATTTTGTATTATTCATTTATGCACGGTTATGCAATTGTTATTGCACGCGATGTATTTACTACGATTCACCAAAACTTTGAGAGTGATGAATCGAACAAACAACTGACATAAATCAAATAGAGATAGAATAGAAGCTAAACCTTACGTGTATTGTTAGTTACTCTCTGTACCTCTAACCCTGTAGCTTTTCAAAACCTTTATTAAACAAATGAGTAATTATATACTAACTAACACTAGTATGAGACGCTTTAGAAATAAGGTCAAAGCGCATGGCTAAAAATACATTAATTAAGAGCAGTCACTGTTGCTTAAAATATCTTCATAGTGAAATTAGCAATTCGCCGTTCGAATCAAAACTTTTCTTTTCCTAATTCACTCATTCATACAGCACACAAACCCGGCAAACAAGCGTTTTTTTTTTTTTTTTGTTTGCACAAATGTCATTTGAATTGCCTGAATAAAATTTAATTGCCGGCAGTCGTCATCGCATTGCGTCAAATGCCTGACTGCGAGTGACTCTTTGCCTCTCTGGAAATATAGTACACAATGATTGTGTGCGAATAATGGAATTTAATGAGAGTGGGTGCAGTCACTGCAATTTATTAAGAAAATAATACAAATATTTACAAAGAAAACTGATTGTCAAGCAGATGAGTAACTTATGGGTTTTGGGCGGACTTTGGCGATTTTCTGCTCAACTGGATTGAGTGGCTATGTGGGTTTGTTTGTGAGTAAGTAGTGTGATGAACCAAAAGGAATGCCAGGAAAAAAGAAACATTTTAACTCTTTTCAGTTTTCTTGGTATTAAAAACCTTCTTTTTTTTTGATTAAATGCAACAAAGTCAGACAAGAAATTTCTTCACTTTGTCCGTATGCGAAACGCCAGAAAAATTTAGTCTAAAATTCAGCCTTTGAATCGATTTAAATATTTTAATCAGCACATAACAGGTTTTTTGAGAGTTGCTACCTTTTTAGAATATTTTCTTTTGTTAAAGTAATTGAAATGAAATAATTAAATATTCTTCTTTATTGACGAAAATAGCGTTTACGCGGTTGTAACTGACTTTACAACAACTGCTTAGCGCCATTTGGAGATTCCAAGCGAAGCCAGGTCCTTCTCCACCTGGCCTTTACAACAGAGTGACGACTAGTTTGTTTGATGACAGGAGATATTTCGTCTTGTCTTCGTTCACTACCAGACCCATATGCTAAGCTTCCTTATCTATACTGTAGACGGTGTACGCCAACAGCTGTGCACTCTTAGAAAAGATTGTGACTTCTCGTTTCAGCTCGAATTATTTTCTCCAGGAGTAGATTGAAGAAGTCGCACGATAGGCAGTCGCCTTGTCTGAAACATCGTTTGGTATCGAACGGCTCGGAAAGGTCCTTCCCGATCCTGACGGAGCTTTTAAGAAAAATTCCTTGAGGTATTATTAGGAAAAAGGTTGCCACATTTTTGAATTTTTTTAGATTTTTTTTAGAATTTTTTTTTTGATATAAACGATTTCATACAATATGATTATGCAAGTATTGAGTTTATGAAAAATTATAAATTAAAATAAATTTCATTAACTTTTGCTCTCATTGTTTTATAAAGTTTAATCAAGTCTTCCGGCAACGTCTGCTTTATGTCTCGTTGTGAAATTATTGTAATCTAAATATGTTCTTTGTAACTTGTCCTTTACATGCCTTCAACTTAATCTCGTTTCCCAAACGCTTTGACCCGCGTTGCTTTGTTATAAACTCGCTGGCAGCATTGTCAAGGGTTAATTGACTCATAACACACACACACACACACTTTACATGCAAGAAGACGCGCCAAACACTCGCGTTATTGTTTATTAATTCTATTCAAAGCATATAGTAATTGAAATTCCAAAATCTTACATTTTTCTAAGCTGAGACTCTGCCCATGGCAACGAGTTTGAGTATGTTTAAGGTTAAGTGTAATTAAATCAAAATGTGAAGGCCTGCTTGGTGGAGAGAGGTAAAGCGCAGCTTATACCCAATAATCACACACACATATGTACATATATACATCATATTTACATATGCAAATGCAGAGTTACATTGTGTTTAGAACTCGAGTTCGATTCTTCGCTAAGCACGACACAATCAAACTGCAGCTCAAGTGCAGGTTTCGTATTTAAATCTCAAACTGCTTCTCTATTCCTTAAGCCATGCTACTTCATGATTAGATATTCAGTTTTATTATTTGTTTTTGGAAATTCCTCAAATGCCGCAGCTGCTTAAGAAAATGAAAAATGATGCATGCAAGCCAAATTCTTTAATAAATTTTATTGCTGTTTTTTGTGCTTTTGATTATTGTTAGTTGTTGTCTTGTATGTCAATCGCCATTAGTAATTCTTTTTCTATTTTATTTTGTTTATATTTCTTATTTTGTATACTCGCTACTAGAACTACAACGTTGGCTGGCAGTAAAAAATTATTGTTGCATTGTAGTTGTTGTAATTAAGCAAAAAAGTTTCCAATGCATACATTTTATACATATGTACACACTTTTGTTGTTGTGTTTCTATGTAAACAGTGCGTTGTTGAAATACTTGTTTCTTGAATGTTTTCAATTTAATGAGTTTCTGTTATTGTTTAAAAGAACTATAAATTGTTGTTGCTGGTAAGATAATGTAAGTTGCTGGCATGTGGAAAACATTTCAAGTTTATTTTACTGTTAATTGAAGTTAGAACTGCACCTCCACCTAATTTTGTAGTCTTATGCTTTTAAAGGTTAGAAAAATAAATGAAAATTTTACAGAAAATGTTTTATAAATAAAATTTCAGTTTGTTCACAATAACTAAATATAATTTATTTTTTAATTTCAGATTTTCCACAATTTTCTACATCAACAAAGTAACATTTGAAATCATCAAAGGTATGCATTTATCAAAAAAAATATTGACTATATTTAAAACAAATTTAAAAAAAATTAAAAAAAAAAAATCTTAAAAAAAAGGCATACACTGGTTTATTATTTGACAGTTTTTCATTTTGGCATAAAATTGGTTTTATTGTCTTCTACAAAAAAATTTTTCATTTTGGCATAAAACTGGCTTTATTGTCTTCAACAATATATAAATAATATATACATATGTATATACATATGTACCTAAAACTCGTCTATTTGAACTCGCTTTGAAACAGTTTTTAACTAAAGGTTGGGCCATATAAAATTTTAAATTTAAAAAGTCAATAAAAAACCGGCTTAATATTTATCAAAGGTCTAACATTTATTTAAAAGGTTGTTTTGTGAAATTTATTTGTGGAAAACAATTTCGGACAAATGACCACCACGGCTGAATTTACAGTAGCTTATCCGATCCACCCAATTTTGGAGTACTTTCTCGATGGTTTCAGGCTTTGTGGCAGCTACAGCAGCTTGAATCTCGTACTTTAGATCTTGAATTGTTTCTGGTTGGTTGGCGTAACATTTATCTTTAACAGCTCCCCACAGAAAATAGTCCAACGGAGTTAAATCGCAGCTTCTGGGAGGCCAATTCACATCACCTCTTTTGCTGATTATGCGATTTTCGAAGTGTTAACGTAACCATCGAGGTGGAAATGAGCCTCGTCCGAAAAGATAATTTTTCGGTAAAATTGACCAACCTCAGTTTTTTTTCAATATTTCCCAGTTTTTTTCTAGTGAATAGCGACCCATTTCGTAAATTTTTAGACTTTTTACTGAATATCTGTCACTTGCCGAAGGGTACTCGTATTTGACGTTTCCAAGGTCGAAATATAGATAATTCAAATTTAAAACTTTAGATGGCCCAGCCGTTATTTTCTCTTGCGAACTCTCCAGGCATTTAAAATTGTGTCGTATCAAAATGAGTTTCATGAAGTTGTTATACGGGACTTTATTTTCAGATAATTTTGGGTTCTGCATTCAAGTTCAAATAGTATATAAGCCAGTGATCTATCTCCGGACTGAGGGGTGACAGACTTCAGTTATAATTTCGTGCCTTTTTTCATAAAAAAACATAAATACAAAGGCAAATTATTAAAAATTCTAATTAAGACTTAGGAAACCTCTTGTTTCCTTACATAGTTCACAAACTCAGTGT
Source organism: Bactrocera correcta (assembly GCA_027475135.1). Lineage (NCBI taxonomy): Eukaryota > Metazoa > Arthropoda > Insecta > Diptera > Tephritidae > Bactrocera > Bactrocera correcta. The sequence goes on from CM050327.1 coordinate 34,212,384, forward strand.
TTTCAGGTTATTGTTAAGAGGTATGACAGTTTTCTGGTACCAGTTTTTTATGTATAAATAATATAAGCAGTCATACGGTCTGACATTTTTGTGCATGAAAGAAATCGGAGCAAATAAAAGTAAACAGTGCAGGACGCTGATGAACCCTTATACCTGTATTGCATTCTTAGTGCTGTTAGAAGATAGTTTTTGTGAGAATGTGTGTGTAATTTAATCAGTCTTGAAGTTAAATCATCCTATTCTTCGTTCGTCATACATCTAGTTTCGTCGATAATAAATGATTTTTTTTTTAAAGTAACACAATTTCCAGAAGTTCGAGATTTTTTACTTCGGTCCTGCCAACAGCCTATTAATTCCTTGTTCCGGAACGGCTAATAAAAAGATAGCAAACTATTCATTGTTTTATCTTAGATCTTATCTATTGTATTCTTTGATCTCTAAAATTTTTATCAAACTGTGTAACCTTATTAATCCTAGAATAATAAGAAAGAAAGTTGTAATTAAACATAATAAACGGTGTTTCAATTTTCGATGACTCACTCGTTCGAGCATTTCCACTGGTAATTGGCGAAAGATATGCGTGATATTTTGCTCCGCGGTCTGATTCGAAGTGAAAAGTGTAACGGTATAATATCATACGATCTCGGTGGCAAATCGACCGGCACAAAATGTGAAATTATCTACTCACTGATTACATGGATTGATGCGATAAGTGGGAAGTGGCGCCGTCTTGTTGAAACCAATTGTCGCCGAGATCACGAGCTCAATTTCAGGGATCAAAGAAACGGTTATCATGGCGCGATAACGATCGCCACTGGTGATTACGTTCTCACCGGCATCATTTTTGAAAAAATATGAACCAATGATTCCATCGGCACACAAACCACACCAAACTGCTGAAATGGCAGCTCTTGGATCTCTTCAAGTTGCTCTTCGTCCCAAATGCGACAATTTTGGCTCGAAAAAGTCGGATCTTTTTGGAAATTTTCAAGAGCTCAAAGGGAGAAGCGATGTCGCTTGGAAAGGTCGAGCGGCTTCAGTTCTTGCACAAGCTGTATTTTATACCCGTCGAATCGACTCTCCACGGCCTCCGTTGAATATTATCTAATAATGAATGTTGGATCTCAAGATGGGTGATGGTGTTTCGAATAGTACGTTATAGTAGTTATAGTACGTTAATATAGTAACAAGGTCGCACTGTAGTTTTTGTGAATTGCATAAAGCTCATCGTGTTTGAAGTATCTCCTTCTACCTTTCCGATTTCCTATAATTGCTATTTGTTGTGTGGCGTCCATTGAGTTCTGGTATTTCAATGCTCTCTCTACTAGAAATTTACACAAAGATTAAACACTTAAACAAAAAAAAAATCGTAACAATAAAGTGTTAACCCTACAAGGTGATTGAGAATTAATGATTTTCATTCATTCTAAAGTCGACGTTGCACAATGAGACTTACGTTGGTTACTTTCTTCAAGGCATCGCAAGCAGATAAGCCGTCTGATGGGTAGTTCATTGATCTATAGTGCAGTGACCTTTTCTTTTTCCTTCATTATGTAAGCACGCACCTTTTTCATAATATTTTCCAGTAGGAAAACGCGCTTTAGGCATCTTTCGTTAAGTGTCCGCAGTCTTGAAACATATTTAAGAAAATCATATTACAAAATAATTAACATTTCAAGTGTTAGAAGGCACACCGTTGGCTAAAAAATTTTCTTACATCACATTGTGTTTCCTTTTTAATTAGCCCATAATAAATGATGCAGCTAGGAACCATGCAGATTCAAAGCATATTCCGACAAAAGCATAATAACCACCTTTGTCGATTTATTACTTAACGCGCTTCTTTCAACATTTTAGTTGTTAGCTTATACAATCAATGTCCATATATACTTAGGTGTGTATATACTCTATGTTTATCTCACTTTTCAGCATTTATTATTGAAATTAAAAATATGTTTCTTTAGTTGTGCTCATGTGTGGGTTATCTTTCTTTTGGAAAAGTGTTTAGAAGACATTTCCGTTGAAACTTTATAAGAAGTTTAAAACTCAATTGGATTGAACAAAATTATTTTATTTTAGAGTATTGATCGCGTGATTGTTGGTTGAAAGGGCTTGGGGGAAGCGGTTCATATTTTGTTCAGTAGTATCGTTCCCATAATTCTACTTTATTCCATTTTATAAGTCTTGTATATGATTCAACCCGTAGTCGGAATTTATATTATTTAATATATTCTCACTTAAGAAAAATTTGAGGCGGCACGATCTTAGTACCCACTTTATGTCATTTCCACAAGAGAAAGCTATCCATGTTTTCAATCTCTTAGTTTTACTTCAGTATGAAAGTTTTCGAAAAAAAAAACACTAGCTCATAAACCGCACTAGAAAACGGTTTAATCCGTTTTTTAAGAATTAAATCATCTTGTTCTATACAAACCTTTTTCCGGACTTTGAACTTCCAAAAAGAGAACAAATAACAATCAGCATTTAATTATTATTTATTGTGACGGTTGTCTACAATGTCGATTTTGATCAGCAAAGCTGGATTCCAAGCTCCACCGTATTTTTCTTATTTCGAGATGATTTATTAAAATTTTTTATTATAATTTTTTTTTATCCTGAAAACCGATACCATGTTGAGTCCTACCTTGTAAGCTCTAAATAAACATTCCGCCTGATTTTGAAATACAGAGAAATAGACAGATATTCATTTCCTAAAAAATCCCATTTGAATATATGTATAATATAATATAATGCCAAGTACTACAGTAGATCTTCTATGTTCTCTTCAAGGCTAGAAGATTTTAACAGCGCACTAAACACATGCAATATTGTATCTTATTAACCTTCCTCGGTTCCTCAAATACTACGCAAACTTAAGGTCTTCGGGTCATATTGACCCGATTTAAAAAAAACTTGTTGTTTTTGTTGTTAATCTTATAAATTAAATACAGATGGAATTATTTATGTTACATATTTATTCAAATAAAATAGACGCAATTTATGACATTTGTAACTCTTGACAACATGAGAGGCACATATAATAATTTCCGAATGTCTTGGACAGATGGGTTTCTTACATTTTTTACAGATTTTCGAAGTTTTGACATCTTTTGATGGCGGACATACATTACACTTTTTTCATTTATTACAACTCTGTACACTGGAAATAGCTGTTGTCTCAGTAACACCTGCCTTCACTCGTTGTACTAATTCCAGCGATGCATTTGTCCGAGGAAGAGTTTTCCTACGCTTAATATGATCATTGACCAATTCCATGCCCAGTTTTCTCAAAACAGACGTCCTCTTCTGTTTCCAATCGGGATTGGTATCACAATATAATACGTAAGCATTGAAACAAGAGATATCAATCATATTATGAGATATGGCTACAGGCCACCTTCTTGTCATACGTTTGCAACTACTCGTATAGGCCGAAACCATTTTGTCTAGAAAATCAACAGCTCCCTCAGTTGCGTTATAGTCCATGATCATTTTAAGTTTTTTCTGCTCGGAATCATGTTCATATTTCAATCTTGTTGTGGTTTTTACTGAGTAAAATTATGTTTTTGTTCTTTTTCGGAATATATGAGACAAGAACCATTTTTAAATTGAATGCAAGTGAGGATGAAAACACTGGTTTCTTCGTATCCAAAAGTTCCAAGAACGGTAAGCTTACGGTCTAAGAGTGTTTCGGCTAATTCATATGATGTAAAAAAGTTATCACATGTCAGATTGTAGCCCTGTAAGCCCTCTGGCCGATCTAAAACAACACGCATTCTTTGATTTTTTTCCGGAGCATTTCTTTGAAGTTTTCCGGTATAGCACTGAATTGAACGAACATATCCTGTTTCATTGTCACACAAAATCCAAAATTGTATGCCGTATTTACTCGGTTTACTTGGCATATATATGTAGGTGAAAAGGACAGCTACCTCTGCATGAAAGTAACTGTACGTCAATTGTGATATTTGTATTCGGATTATAGTAGATAGGCAATAGTGTCGCCCATTCATCCCATGTATCTCTTATCACTCTGTCTCTTTACTTCTCGATCCAAACGTTTATCAAAACGCAAAATGGCGGTAATTTTTTTAACCGTTTTAGGGTCATTGTTGCTCGAAATATAGGTCGTCCATAAACTTCAGACCACAAGCTGTCGAGGCTTTCATCGTTAGACTTGAAAACGCCAGCAAATATAAGAAGACCTAGATATACATCTAACTCTATTTCATTCATCGCATCCCATTTATTTCACGTTCCACGTTTCCATGTTTGTTTCAAAACTATAGATTTTATGCGTTTGTTTATAAATAAATCAAAAGCGCTTCTAAATGTATTGATGCGATTAGAAGCATATCTGGTAATTCCTGGTGTAAGTTTTATTAGGTTTGCGACCTCTTCCTTATAATGGGATTTTCGACCACACAAACTCACCATTTTTTGATCGCATTTCATTTTCACTAACACTATTATTGGTCATATATCTTGAAAGAGTTACTTCAACGCTACTAGATTCGTCACTACTACTTCCAATGTTCCAATCATCAAAGCATTGTACTTCACCAAAGACGGGTATTTCTGACCCGAGGATTTTTTCATACTCGGGTCAAAATGAGAGCAAAAAATGCATATTTCCTTAATTTAGCAGGCATCACCTAAATTCACAATACTAATTTACAATAAATGCATAGTTAATAATTCTCACGAAGCTGTTATGGAATCTATTAGATATTACTACTTTTATTATAAATTAAACTTTAGATTCGGGTCAATATGACCCGAACAACCGAGGAAGTTTAATAACAAGGTGTCGGGATTCAACTAAGAATACTCTCAGAACTTAAATTTATTTAGATTTCTTTGTTGTCTCTTGCTAGTTATGTCTGGGTAAAGTATGCGCCAATAAACTGGGGCTGAAATAACCATAGCCATGAGCGACAGGGGAAACTTATTGAATAATAAAAATAATAACCTAGATCTTAACATATAAGACGGCACACTACTATTTCTCAATTTAAGGCCAGAGCCCAAAATCTCGTATTACCATTATTTTCAAAACTCCAGAAAAATGTATATCCTCGCGGGATCACCCGCCCAGGCGATTAAATAACAGCTGGAAAGCTGGATAAATAAGACAGTGGCAACCGCAACGTGCGGATGGACATATAGAAATGCTTAAACCCTAGTAATAACATATCGCTGCACTTAGCATTGTAGCTTTTCGGAAGTGGCGTTTAAAATTAAATAGGGAGCACGCATAAAACAGAAACTATGTATAGGGTACTAAGGATGGAGATATGTACTGCAACAACTATGATGGGGTCGGTGGTAGCGGACTTTTTCTACTATCATGTGCATATAAATATATTTATACCAAGTCTACAGTAACAATAACAACAGCAAATGGACCAATTAAATAGGCGCTTGGAAGCTTCTTTCTAATCGATTTCCGTGGTACGCTGTGTAAGAAAGGAAGTTGGTTTGGAAGAGAACTGCTTGTTAGGCAATAACGAAGGTGGCTAAGTCAGCAGGGCAGACAGACAGACAGGATTAGGTGCTTGAAGTGGTGCCAAGTAAGTGCTTATTTAAGTCTGATTGCGCTATTAGAGCTAACAAGAGAAATATGCATGTGCATGTGTGGAAATAATTTGTGAGCGTCAAAGAACGGATGCAGTTGGAGTTGTTCATGAGTATGAGCTGTTCAAAAATGCACTTATCAATGGCTGCATGTATAGGTGCCTATAATTACCGCAATAACAAAAGCCACGGTGTAACAACAAACAACAATGAAACAGATAAACGCTGCCGGCGTGTAATAAATAAACTGTGTGTAATGCAATTGAGCTATCCACATTGAATTTGTATTAGAGAATTCTTTCACGCACACATACACGCACTCACTCGGTTGCCGTTGGGCTAATGAATACCTGGTAAAAAAACGTTCGAGCAAGTCGAGGGTTAAATGGCAGGCAAGGGACGCAAACATACATATAAGAGGAGTGAATTGAAAAATTGAAAAATAAAATAAAACTAAAAATAAATGAACAAGATCTACGTACTAAATGTCAAAGTTTGTATAAAAAACTAATTACAAAACAAAATTTTCTACAAAACCGCTTCCAAATTCTCGACAATGAAACACATTGTTTGCGTTAGAAATTAAAGAAAACTAGTCTTTAACGTGCATTTTAAATAATCTGTGGATCACAGTAAAAGTAAATTGAGCCGCTTTGGTGCTATGTTTCCCTTAACAATGAGATTCGCCCTGTTGGATGCAGCATCTGATTTGGTTCTACTCGGCTTGATTGCTATGTTTCTGGCGACTTTGTTTCAGCTCGTGAAATTGGTGGTCGAACAGGTAAGAATGTCTATTCATCGGTTATACTTAACAGTATAGTCTAAATTAAACAGAACTTACAATGACCGTTGCTTAATTTCGATTTCTCACGGAATGCTGGCGTAGTTGTAGTTCTGTACTATATTTTCGCGGTGGGCCCAATCGTTTCCTCGTCTCGTCGTACTCCTTTTTGGTTTATGAACAGATGTTGCAATGATTTGTGGGAAGTCAAAATTTATTATGGTATTGTATAGTTCGATTACATCTCAGCTTCTGAACATTCTTAAAGGGTTTGGTTTGAAAACTTTTGAAGGGGGGTTTGTTTGCACAATTTCGGTTAATATTCTGACTTTAAGTATCCAACTTTGCCCAATATCGCTAACGAGTCGCTTGTGTCTATTAGGACTTCTACTTCTGAAGTTACTTGAATTATAAGAGACCTAAATCCGAAAAAGGCATCAGCACACGATAATATTATTCCAAAAATGCCAATTGAGTTACCAAATATTGCTATAGCTGTGCTCTCCTTGCTCTTTAATGCAATTCTTGGTTTCGGATACTTTCCAAGTTCGTGGAAAAAGTCGAAGATCATCATGATAGATAAACCTGGGAAAGACTTAACACAACCGTCATCCTAAAGACCAATAAGTCTCCTACACTATATTTCTAAAATATTTGAAAAAGTGTTACTACCAGATATGAGTTCTTTCCTCCACAAAAATAATTAAATCTCTAGTCCCATCGTCTTCTTTTTCCTAGGCTCCACTTCTCGTACAGTTATAAACAGCGATCAGAGCCTTGGGGAATTTCTGCAATATTAACTTGGGTGGTGTTATAGGAGAGTTGATATAATATATCATTGGTTGGCATTTTTTCTTAGAGTATCAAGCTCGAAACACAACTTCATTGTCGTTTGGAACAGTGTAACAAAATACCTGGAACGGTGTAACTATAAACCTTTGACCTCGTTAGAAATTGTTTGCGTTGCTTGAACTCAATTTTAAATTTAAAAATTTTTCTCCTATTCCAGATATTTTCACAATGTTTTGGATGCGATTTTTCTTTTGTTTTAACACTGCTTAGATGTATATATTTTGTAGAAACATGTAATACCTATTCATACATTAGTACGCATGCAAACGGGCTTACGGCGCAGAATAGTCGAAAAGTCAAATTGTCATAATTTAGGTCAAAGATTTCGGCTTACTCGAAAACAACTGTTGTTTCATAATTGAAAGTGTTTAATTAAGCTTTTCTTTATTGGCACAGTTGTTCAAATATTGGCTTGCTTTATGGTAGTCTTTGGGCTTCACAGCAGTGTGAGAACGAGAACGTTTTCAGTTTCGTTGATGTTTTCTATTTTTCAAAGTAATTTGAGCAATTTTTACTTGTAAGTACTATTTCGGTTAAGCATTATTCATTCTAATTAAATATCGCAAAAGCTTTCAATGCATTCCTAGTTCTAATCTTTCTTTACTTTATTACTAGTTTTTGCATAATGTTGCATAATTCAACTTTAGCTCGGGCCCTTAGTATTTTACAAGAGTACATACATTTTACATCATCATATTATTGGATATTATGAAATTCGTTCAAGCTGTGGAGTTTTTGAGTTTTTGTTGTTTATTTATTTTAGGTTTTTAGTCTAAACAATTTCGAAATCCTATGTATCAGCTTGTCATCAGGTATCAGGTGTTCCTTCATTACTTTTATCCTTCTATAACTGAAATTCGATTTTTTTGGTTTTTCCTTTAAAATTTTTTTCGATGTTTTTTTTTTGTAACCATAGTTATTCTACTCTTCCAAAATGTTGCTACAGAGTATAATAGTTTTGTTATCCTAACTGTTTGCATCACCTAAAACTTATTTAATGGCCAAATTTCGTTGAAAATTATAAAGTTTGGCGCTGAATTAGAATAGAATCAGTCTATACCTGCATCTAAACCTTACCTCAACGCAATATACAAAATTTAGCCTGTTCGGTCGAGTTAATCTCATATTTCACACACATCTCATTTGAAGATATTTTAATATAATTTTGGCAAACGCGAACTAAAATATAGTAATAAAACTAAGTCTAAATTTAAGGTCTGCAATGTAAGTCAAGAAGATACCAAATTTGATTGTATTGCATTGGTATTGGATGTTTAATTCATTTTCGTCTCCTGACGGTATTTCCCAGGCTTTGATTCTTGCAAGTTGCAAGAGTATGAAATGTCCGGTTATACCCGATTTAAACCTTTGCTTTCTTGCTATTAATTCATAACATACTTATAATATACTATAACTTTATGCTAATTATGTTTCTAAAATCAATATTCTCTTCATTTCAGTGGCCTTTTTTATGTCCAAATTTGATATGCCCGTTTATTTCCTGTTTCATGAAGATAGATTAAGGTATTTGTTGGTTTAATAGTCGTCATTGCTACCTTGATAATTTTTACAGTTATTTGAAGTTTTCAATGTCAGTAAAGTAGTACAGTAAAGCTTAAGTGTTTTTTAGCCTTTGTTTACTTTTCCCTTTGCCACAAATTATATTTGTAATTACAGATTTGCTATTGTGTGAATATATGTATTTATTTGGATTTATAATAGCTGTATTAAGTTTCTTAATTGTGTGTTATTTCGCTAATTGTCTGGTATGTTGCCACTGTACAACAAGTATTCGAATATTTTAAAATATATACTATACATATTCGTAGTTATAGATATATTGTATTTAGCTGTATTTGGTTTGTTTTTTGAACTTATATTTATGAGCGAATTTTGTTCTAAATTGAAATTAGTTATTATTAGGTCAAAATTGTTATTGAACTGCTTTTCTTCACGAAATCTGCATGCCAGAATTGAGTCTTGGCTGCATTGTAAATGTTAAGAAGACTCTCTAAGTCGAATAAAACCCTTGCAGGGATTTCAAAGTTTTCTGAAGCTCTGACAGCTGTCAAACTGGATATGCATACACGTTGAGGTGGAAAGAGAACTCATTCAGCAGTTTGATGATCCAAAACCAAGCGCTGAGGGTAGACCACGTGAACCTTCACAAGAGTAAAATGACCTCAGTCCAGCTTCTTTTCAATATCGAGAAGGGCGGCTACGACATGGCTTTAGTCCAAGTTGCCGAACCTCTGCAGCACATTTAAAGCTGAGGTCTTGGATATTGCGAAATCCACGGAGCTGGCCTGTAATGTACCTGAGGGCAATTCAATAGTCAACAGCTACGTAGACAGCCAAGCAGCAATCAAGGCAGTAATCTCGTATTGCATTTTGGCCAAAAGTGTCTTGAGAAGCAAAGGGACAGAGGAAAGTTTTGCCAGAAGCAACTTCATTTTTACTGGGGCATCGAGGGCAATGAAATAGTGGCGAGATTGCCAAGAGTGGTGTACGGCTAACATCCGAAAACGTAATCAACAATAATCCATGCTTTATCAGTACGACGATCTCGACAGAAGCATGGTAAAGAAGAGCAAAACCCGTTGGAATTATCTACCTACGTGCAAAACTACAAAAATCATATGCAAAACGGTAGATCGGAAGTACACAAAATTCCTATTGACACTCGATGGTAGAGACTGTAGGAACATGATGGTAATACTAACTGGTTACTGTCCCGAATTGGCAAAACTACGCTGTAAGCATCTGTAGTCGCCACGGTATGATACGAGAGCTGCTATATATATTTCTAGTCTAATAATGAAAATAGGCATATTTATCAACGATTTTTTTTTTCGTTGGATTTGGCTCGTCTTGATTGCGAGTTTTTCAGCATTTCTTTACACCAATCCACACGAGCCTTTTTTTGAGCGATTGTCAAATTGTGCGGGATCCAACGAGAACAAACCTTTTTACGGCCAGGTGTACATGCAATATCGAATGTATGCTGGTGGGAGAAATGCATAGGCATGCCTCTATCTGAAGGTATGTTACATGACGGTCTTGCATTATCAGTTCACGTACGGCATCGATGTTTTCTGGCACAACGGCTGGTTTTTGACGACCACGATTGAATTCGTTTCAGTTTTCACAGTGCTATAGGATGGTGCTTCATAGCCATACAAAGATTTTAGTTCATCGATGCACTCTTGTCGTGATAATCCACGTCGAAAGTTGTGAAAAATGATCGCACGAAAATGTTCACGAGTTAATTCCATTTTTTGGCCGAGATGAATTTTTTAATTCCCTGTAAATAAAACAATTCACGATTAAATGACAAAACGTTCTGAGTGATGTTATGCTAAAAAATGTCAAACCTTCCAATGGAAATGTCAGATTGCACCTGGCAACACTTAGTGTTGCCTAGTCCAGAAATATATATAGCAACCTACGTACACTGGAGGAGATATCGATAATGAGGCCGCAGAGTCTATTATATTTGGTCATGAAATCTTTACCTTAGGCATGCGTCAACGAAACAGAGAAACCCTTCTACATTTACAAATGTAAATCGTGTCAATGTGTGACTAAATGATTATATTACAACAAAAAAAAAAATAATTTTTAACAGAATTCCCCACATGGCCAACCACTTTTACTTCTAGTCGTGCTCAACAAAATAATAAAATATTGTGAAAATTTTCAGCCATAAAAACAATAATAAAGAATTACAACTATAAAAGAAACATTCAAAAACAATATAGATGTATGTGGAACTACTTGTAAACATGGCATACAAGTGTCTGCTAACCTGTTTAGGGCAATTAACAGAATCGCTTTTTCCCACTTCCACGACGGACGCAGCCAACAAAGGAAGCCGGTGTGAAGCGCAAAGAGCAAAACGCTTGCATGTACCTACATACATACCTAATATTTGGCTGCGAAAACAAAATAAAGAAATACAAAATTTATTGAATAAAGACAGTTAAAAAGACCATACAAACAGCAGCAAAGGCGCAGAGGACTAAGAGAGAAGGAATGCTAAGCAACAAAAACATGTGTCTAGAATAAAAGAAAAAAGTTTCGTAAAAATGTTTTGTACTAAAAAAGCAAGAGCTAGAAATTCACTTAATACAGACGGGTATGTGTGCTTCATGCGCGTCTCTACTTTAATTTCTTCGAGATGCTGCGCCGGATAAAAGATAAGCTCATCACATGTGAAGGTGCCTACAGTCGGGTGCGCAAAAATAAGAACTGATAGTTAATAAAAAAATTAAAAGCAGCTTTGAAATTAAAAAACTAGTAGTGTGTGTCGATCCTCTTTTCACGGGTCCTAGATGGTGTATATCTGGTCAGTTGTTCATTTTCCATGCCTAAAGGTAGTTGTCGCAGTTTGTGGGTTCTCCTTTTTTGTGGATTGGACAGAGCACACTTAAATTCCAATCGTCGGACATGCTTTCGGCAAAACTTATTGCAAAGTTAATTAAAAATGTCATCACAGGAAGAATATTTTAGCATGACAAATTGCAAAGAATGAACCAAGTGTGCGCACACGATAACTTTCAAACCATGTTTTGTATCCACCAAAACACTCTTTCTTTACTGCTGCAGAAACCGCTAACGAGTCGTTTTTTTTCTTTTCGCAAGGTGGCGCTAATTGGAGGTTCCAAGCGAAGCCAGGTCCTTCTCTGCCTGGTCGCTCCAACGGAGGAGTGGAGGTCTTCCTCTTCTTCTGCTTCCTCCGGCAGGTACTGCGGCGAATACTTGCTGAGTTGGAGTGTTTTCGTCCATTTAGACGACATGACCCAGCCAGCGTAGCTGCTGTCTTTTAATTCGCTGAACTAATTCGATATTCGCAGTCAACGTGCAAAGGTCCATAAATCTTCCGCAGAACCTTTCTCTCGAAAAGTCGTAACGTCGTTTCATCTGATGTTGTCGTCGTTCATGCCTCTGCACCATATAGCAGAACAGGAATTATGAGTGACTTACACGGTTTTGTTTTTGTTAGTCGAGAGAGGACTTTCCTTCTCAATTGTCTACTTAGTCCGAAGAAGCACTTGTTGGCAGGAGATATTCTGCGTTGAATTTCGAGGCTGACGTTGTTGTTGGCGTTGATGCTGGTTCCAAGATATACGAAATTATAACCGACTTCGAAGTTATGACTGTAAACAGTCACGTGGGTTGATGACAGGAGATATTTCGTCTTGACCTCTTTCACTACCAGACCCATTTGTTTCGCTGCCTTATCCATTCTGGAGAAAGCAGAACTAACGGCGCGGTGGTTAAGGCCAAATGATATCAATATAATCAGCATAGGTCAGCAGCTGTAAACTCTTATAGAAGTTGGTAATCCTTAGTTCGTTTGTCATTGTCGTCATCAAAAGAAGGGTCTCCAAGGCTATCGATTAGTTTTCATTGGTAGTGTTTTTTACTTGGAGGGTCCTAAACCAAGCGCACAACTCTGTGGAGGGGATGTTTCGCCTTCTCACTTTAGCTTGAATTCAAACGGATGTTCTTTAGCTACCCAGAGGATACTTGGCTTAGGATCGGAAGTCGTGAGCTGCTTGAGCCATGTAAAAGATTCGTTCCTGGCCATTCCCAAGTGAATGGCGATTAGAGAACTTTCCTCACTTGCGTGAACTTCTACACATGACTCCATCCTCCAAAACACTCTACCATCTCTATAATATGTGCGAGTAATATTTAAGAAAAGTTTCGACTTGTAGTACTTCAAATATGCTAACTTTGTGTCGCACAGTTTAAATTTTTATTATGAATGTTCTGTTTTTACGAACACAACTGTACATATATAGTATATATGTACATATTTACGAGTCACAGCGCTTCCAATGTAGTCATTGAGCGCCATTACCAGCCCAAGGGGCACGACGCTGAATGCGACATTCAAGTGTCTGCTCATTGTCGGAGCCTTGACTGCAACAATTGCCCTTATTCTTTACGCTTGCGCACTTCATGCACTCTACCTTCTGCGCCTCATCACCTCTGCGCCACTGCTATGCTTTATATTTGTGTGTATATGTGTAATAGATTATTATTTCTTTATCCCATTTTTCATGCCTCACCTCACATTCCGACGTTGTCGCCGCGTTCTAGACACTACCACAGCGCATTTACCGTGTCTAACCTCTTTGCGGCCGCATTGTTGCTGGTCTGTGGTTTACTTTTCAATTGTTGTGCTTTTGTGCTTTTGTTTGTGGCTGCACTGCTTGCGCCCTTTCTTTGAGATCGTTATCGTTAGTTTGTTTGTAACATAATTATCAGCGTGTCTTCTATTTGAAGGCATACTTTCTAGTGTTGCTTTCTGGAACGAACTTTTTTTTTTAATTTTTCACATATTTATTTGTTGACTTGTCTATATTTGTTTTCTTTAACGCTTTATTTATTCTAAAAATATTTAATACAAAGCGTTTCAGTTACACGAATGTTTACAAAACGTACTTACATACACACCTCAATAAGCGCCCGAAAATGCTTCGCTTGACTCGCTTGCCTCGCTTTGGGCAAAACTTCATTACTTATTAACTGATTTGCTTTTCTTCATTGCTGCCAGCTTAATTTTCTTTCATTCTGTTGATTGAATTTGATGTCTTTTCTCTAAATTGTGTTGATTTCGGGTATGTGTGTGTGCGTGTGAGCAGCTGTGAAATAAAAATAGAAATCAATTTTGTTTTCATTTTCCATCACAAATAAATAATTATCCACTACCAAAATTAAGCTTTGTGAATCCACTACCACAACACGTTTCGCTTTTACCCGCTGCGCACACATCTACATATACACACACACGCTTGCCTTCATTTCGCCCAATTTGTGTTAAACAATTTGTACAGGAAGTATTTTCGCCTTGGCATGGGTCTCGTTTGCTTCATTGCTATCATTTCAGACTCATTGATATCCAACAGTTAATGTTATTATTTGTTATTTTTTCTTTTTTGTTTGTATCCAACGAGCAGAAAGTGAAAAACTCTCACTTCGATTTGTAAAATTTCTTTTGCCTTTTCATTTAATCGTAGCTAGTTGGGTATTACTACAAAAATAGACCACCTGTTTTACCCGGAAGTTGATTTGTAGAATATATAAATGTCTCTAATTTGTTATATATAAAAAGGTAAGTTCAGTCACTGGAATTCACATACTTACGTATGAAGCGATTGGCTAATGAATTTGGATGTTTGAGTAAAGGACTAAGAGCTCCAACTCAATCCCAAAACAAGAAAAAACCTTAATTTCGGCTGCACCGAAGCTAATTTACGCTTCACAAGTGCATTTCCTTTAGTAACGCTGTGTCTAGTTTGTATAGCAGCTATATGCTATAGTAATCCGATGTGAACAGTTTTTTCGGATATTATCTCATTGCCTTAAGGGGCTATACCAGTGTGACACTTTCAATAAAAAATTATATGTTTTTCGAAAGCTTATGTTTCCATAAATATCCTGTGAAATCGGAAAGATCCTATTTTGAATAGTTTTTGGATGGCAGCGTTCTAAAGAGCGACCGCTCAGAGGTGCACACATATAAAAGCGTTTTTCTCGAAACGACATTTTTAAAAATTGCTGACATCATAACTCAACGAGAAATTGACCGATCTACTTCAAAATAAAACTGAGTATTTTTAAATACATACATTTACTATACAATGACCTACGGTATTTCTGATTGGTTGAAAATTGTTAATTTGGCATTAAAAAAAACGATTTTTTTTTCATAATTACACCATTTTGTTAATTTTTTATATTTAAATTTTTTTGGTTTAGCTACTCAATCGGCCGGAATCATGCCAGCAGTTGGGGCACTTTTTTTTCGCACCTCCGAAGACAGCCCATAACTTCGTTATTTTTCAACATTTTTGTAAAAAAAAATCTTAACATACTACTATGTCCAAAAAATAAGGTGTATTTATTTTGAAAATTCTTTATTTATTCTTCCAAATCAATTTCATCCCCTTCAAAGTAATCCCCTCCCGATACAATGCACTTATGCCAACGGATTTTCCAATCTTCGAAACACTGGTTGTAGTCACTTTCCGGGATGGCCTTCAGTTCCATCTTCGCTGCGGCTTGAATCATCTCTATCGTATAAAAACGGTGTCCCCGGAGCGGTCTTTTGAGCTTGGTGAACAGCCAGAAGTCGCACGGCGCCAGATCAGGTGAAAACGGTGGTTGCGGAACGATATGCGTTGTGTTTTTGGCGAAATGATCACAAATTACAAGGGCAGTATGGGATGGTGCATTATCGTGGGGTAAAAACTAAGAATTGTCTTTCCACAATTCCGGCCTTTTTAGGCGGATAGCGTTACGCAAACGACGCATAACGTTCAAATAATATTCCTTGTTGACTGTTTGACCGGTTGGAAGGAATTCATAATGCATAACACCACGATAATCGAAGAAAACAGTCAACATGAGCTTGATTTTTGAGCGACTTTGGCACGATTTTTTTGGTCTCGGCTCTCTTTTGGCACGATATTCGCTCGATTGATCGGTTGTTTCGGGGTCGTAAGCATAGATCCAAATCTCATCGCCAGTTATAATGCGTTTAATGACACTCTGGTAGTCGAAAAGCATCGTTTCACACACTTCAACGCGACGCCTTTTTTCCAAAAAATTCAATGTTTTCGGTAACAGTCGAGATTTGACGCGCTTGATGCCCAAAACATGCTTCAAAATGGTATTGGCTGAGCCTTTCGATATGCCAACTTCATCAGCAAGGTCTCAAATTGTTAATCGACGGTTTTTCAATACCAAATCTTTGATTTGTTGAACGAGATCTTCGTCGGTTGAGGTTGATGGTCGCCCTGGACGCTCTTCGTCTTCGACACGTTCACGGCCGGCTTAGAACTCACTATACCACTCCGACGCTTCCTTCTGAGTGTTACAAACTTCGTGACAAACTCAATATACCCTGTTCATTGTATTTAATATGTTGTGAAATTTAATTTATAGTCTTCTATCGGTTAACTTTTCTCAAAATTAATTTCTTTCTTTTAACAGGTAATCCAAGTAGAGGTACTTTTTTCAATAGTCTTCTTTTGCCAGATCACGCTTGAGACGTGTCAAGCTATCATATTATTTTTGTTTAGTATTGTTTGGTATTTTATCATGAATAGAATCACGCCTGAACAACGTTTACAATTTGTTCAACTTTATTACGACAATTCACGTTGTGTATGAATTGTGTTCCGAGCGCTTCGCTCAACTTATGGCCTTCGGCCTGTTGAGCGCACTATTCCTAACACCATCATCCATCGTGAGACCCAGAATTCATTATTGAATAATATTCGACCGCATAGACCACGTCCAGCACGTAGTGAAGAAATCATAACAGCCGGAGCTGAGAGTGTATACTAACAAGTGGAGTTCACAGCACAGTTCGCAACAACTCGGTCTGCCGTATGAAACGACTTGGCGCAGTTTACAACAAGATCTTAAATTGAAAGAGTACAAAATACAGATTGTGCAAGAACTGAAGCGGTTCGGCTTTCCCAAGCGAGATCGCTTCACTCAATGGGCTCTTGAAAAGTTCTAAGAAGATCCGACATTTTCGAGTCAAATTTTGTTCAGCGGTGATTTCCATGGCTCAATGGGTATCTAAACAAGCGAAATTGTCACATTTGTGACGAAGAGCAACATGAGAGCTGCCAGATCCAGAAAAAACAACGGTTTGGTGTGGTTTGTGAGTCGGTGTAATCATCGGTCGTTATATTTTCAAAAATGATGCCGTGATAACGAAACCGTCAATGGCGACCATTATCGAACCCATGTAAACGACTATTTGATCACAGAAATTGAAGCTCGTGATCTCGGCGACATTCGGTTTCAACAAGTCTTCCAGCACATTGCATCAATCAATGTATTTATTGAAGGAATATTTCGGTGAACAGATAATTTCACATTTTGGGCTGTTCGATTGGCCACAAAGATCGTGTGATATTACATCTATCTATCTATCTATTCTTAAGTCTATGTGAACAATACCGCTTCGATTCAGACCTTGAAGAAAAACAACATCAAAACATAAATGCCAATGAATGTTCTTTCGAAAAACAAACTTCCCCATTAAATTTGAAGTTTCTGTGTTTCGGTAGGGAACCTTGAAATGTATCACCTTTCAAATGCATTTATTATTAATTTCACTTAATATCTTGAAGAAGGTATTGAATCTATATATGTATATAAATACATATATAATATATTATAATGATTCTATCTCGCATATATATATATATATATATAAATAAACGTTTACGTCTTGAAAAAACGGTATATATATATATATATGCACAATAGTTTTATTCAAATTATTGCCTATTTCAAACCATAAGATGGGAGAATCATCTTTCTGGTAACTATTTTGTGCATTCCATCTTAAATTAACTGCGCCAGCTGACTGACCACGTCAGTAGCACCGAGCTCAGGGCAGAAGCAAAATTTTCCAGTCGCTGCTTTCCAAATCGTTTTTAAGAGGCTTTGCAGCACGAGGCCGAGCGTTATGATATTGGAAAATTATTGCCTCGGGGCTAGTTCTGAGTTTTTTAAAGGTTTCACCTGGTTTAATAAGGTTATAATATAGCAGGCACTTCTGATTCGCGATGTCTTTTCGTTCCGATTGCCTTTAAACACTTTGAGAGGGATGTTGCGTAAACTTCTGCGAGCTCTTCTTGTGTTTTACAATAATCTTCACCAAGTAGTGTGATTGGTTCTTCATTTAGGTCGTCCTCCAAAAATCGAACTTAAACATTTTCTATTAGTTTCTGTTCCACTGAGCCGTGGTTTCTTCTCAAAAAGTGGTTTCTCACAATAACTCACTTCCTCAGTTTCTAATGCCAGGTGATTCCTGCCTCTTCCTGACTTGTTATCTACGTTTTATTTAAGGATAATCTAACCGGTATTTATGACTTAATAATTTTACTGCTGTGAGTGAAATCCTTTTAAAATCAAAAAACTATGTAATCGGGTAGAATATTATATAATTTATGTAAACATCATTCACTGCCTATAAACCGTTTATTTTCTATTAATGCTTTTTGTAATAAAATTTAAATAAATTTCTCCTGTTTTGCCATAAACCCTCTCGCTAATCATTTAATTTTTATGTCTTCACAGGTCAGCCATAAAAGCGCAATGAATTCGCGATAAACTCGTAAGTTTTGTATTTCATATAAAAATTTATTATTCTATTTAATATATTTAAATATAATCAGCACTTGCTTCGTTTCACAAGTATTAAATTTTTATCGTTAAAGGAGATAAAAAGCGAGGATTTTTAGATAATGAATGGCTTATAAGCATTGTTTCCATATTAATTAATTTTAAGTGAATGTAAATAGTATCAAATAAAATGCCATAAATATTCATTTCCATTACACTATGCATAAATTGAAAGTGCTTGCCTCATACATAGAGTTAGCAAGAAGAGTGGAACCACAAATTTAGGCTTTCTCCTTTACTTTTTAGTCGAATAATGCAAATTCTTTCAAAAGTCGATTCCACTTGCAAAGCTATTTATTGACTCGATTTTTTAAAATTCCACCAAAATTTAACTCTTGCTTGAGATCAGAGCTGACAGTTTTTACAAAATCAATATAAATTGTTTGGAAGAAATTTTACACTATGTTCGAACACCATTCAAATTCGCGTTAATTGTTATACCAGAAAAGTTGTTGAAAATGCATCAAACAAGCATAAAAAAAGTACTTTGAACCTTTCACAAATCAGTTGGCGTGACTAGTTTTGATTCCTGCCAATTTGCAGAAATATCTGACTGAAGGTGTGTCATTCAAGATGTTTCGACTCTCGCTTTGGAAAAAACCGAAGTTCAGAAGAACATATGTATTAAGATAATTCTATCTCGCATTCTTCAAGAAAACTTTCACAATCGGCGAGCATTAAAATGTTTAGTCTCACAACTAGAGATAGGGATCTGAGATTTCCCATACAGCTGCCATTCAAACTGACCGATCAAAATCAAGCTAAAAAATTTTTCCCTAATAAGGCACCTTAATTTGACTTGAGCGTTATTTTTTGTTTTACTGAAGTTGCCAAAGTACTATTATTTGAAATCATAAAGTAAGTTCGGCTACTTTTTCGGCAATTAAGAATTGATTAATGTAATTAAGAAGAGAAATGCGGAAATACTTGGCCTAAGTAAAACTGTTACTGTCTCCACATTTTCTTTGTTGTATTAATTTAGCTATAAACATAATTATGTTGCATAAGAAATATAAATATACGTCAATTAAGCAAATAAATTTCTAAAATGTTGTAAGTAATGCAAATATTAGGAAATGCTCGCGGCAAAAAGCGACAAAGTGTGCACACAAAATTACCCAATGGCGAATTTGATTATAATTTTCGCTGCTTAAGATAATCGAAAATTAACGAGTAAATAACTGGATCTAAATATGTATAGTATATAAAGTTGGAGTAAAAGAGCACTTCAGCTGTAGTTATGTACATATGTATGGTTGTGTGCTTGTTAGTGCATACCACAAATTTTTATTGCAGGATTATGTCGCTTGGCTGCATGCAAAAACGTTATTAATTGCGGAAAAGTTCAGTGACTGCCAATTGCGAGTTTGTCAGCCGTTGCAGTTTATGCAATTTATATAAGCGAGTGCGGAAATCAAACGCCTGAGGTTGGTGCAATTCAAATCACTCCAATTTCGGTGCAGCAAAGTATTACCATTAATTATAGAGCAGTTTTGCTTCAAATACCTGTCCGTGAATTGTTTGATTTCCTGTTTCTCATTTCGTTTACAAAATTACACAACACAGCTGTATATATGTATAGGTATATTATATGTATGTATAACATATATAAAAAAATTATATATAAAATTTAAATAAGTTCTGGTAAAAAAAAAACAATTCTTTACGGAAAGAACGAGTCTTGGTTAAGGGTGTTTTAGTTAAAACCTTAACTTAAAAGTTAGACGATTGAAAAAAACTGAAAATTGGATTTTTGACAGACATTTTTACACAAAAAAAAATGAAAATTTCACTGAAAATTTCGCGACATTTTTTTCAAATACTTGGAATCGAACAAAAAAATTCTACGTTCAAGTTTTAAAAATTATATATCAAATATCATCTAAAATTTCATGAAGATTGGTTGAGTAGTTCACGAGAAATCTTGCCAACCGACTTCAAAAACACAATTCCGTTGTTTTTAGAGCAGAAATGTTTACTACTTTCTATTTTGGAATGACAGTGACGAAGTCAGTTCCATCTTTCAAATTTAACCCTAAAATCATAAGCGCGAATCGTAGTTCAAAAAAACTTTGAATATACAATTTTCCAATACAATTTTTCCATATAAAATGTACTATACACGACCATGTTAATAAAAATTGACAATACAACCGAGTAGATCCATGAGGTTAAATGTTGAACTACTAAATATTTTACTTTAAACAAATTTTTATAACTTATGTAATTATAGGTTATTTTAAGGTGTTAAGAATATATAAATATTTGTTGTTGAATATTTTTGAAATTAGTTAGGTTAGTTTAAAGTTCTTTTTAAGCACTTCAACAATATATTAAATGTTGTTTTCGAATGGAGAAAATTCTATAATATTCTAATATGCTACAAATGAATAGTCAGACTTTCATTATTGATTATTGATTATTGCGTTTGTGTTTGTTTACTGATCACTTTTCTTTCTTCTTCGTTCACATGTTTGCTATAATGATTTCCTTATTATGGACGCAATACAAAATATATATGTATTTGTAGATTTTTAGTTTTCTTCTTGTTCTTGTTTCTTGGAATTCAAATTATGCAAATGATTTACCTTTATTCCTTTAATCTTATTCACATTCCAAATCAACAGTCGCATCGATTGAATTTTAGTATGCTAATCACGTCGTTCTCCAACTCAAACCCAGTTCATCAGACTCATTGATATTCCTTACTTAAGCATTACCCAGTAAGCTTTTTAGTTTAAGAACAACTTAAGCCAAATGTGATATTAAGTAGCTTCTTGACAAAAATTATAAAAAAGTACTATACTAACATTTTATACTCTTGCAACATCTAAAAATCAAAGTCCGAGAAAATCCTTCACGAAAATATGGGAGTTGGGACCTGACTGATTGACCTGATTTTATTCTTATTTTTGCCAATACTACATACTAATAACAGGCCACCTAATAAAAAATTGTTCACTGAGTTTCATTAAGGTACCTCACATAAGTTCATCTATCATATGGAGTACATTCACCCAGTTGTTCGAAATTTCTGATATTAGTTATATAGGGGTTAGATCAAGTTTTTGCCCGATTTTATAAATGTTATGCACAAAGATACGCTGTTATGCTTAAAAAACGCTCTCTCATTTTCATTGAGATAACTAACATATTGACCAACATATGGGTTTTAAAGTCATACGGAAGTTCGAAAATCCTTAAATTAGCTTTATGGGAGCTTAGGGAAACATTGAATTGATTGATACACAGAATTACTATTGTATGGATAAGATTCTCTCTGAATTGCTATTATATTATATCCCACACACTGAACGAAATTTTCGGTCAAAAGTCAACTAGAGATACTGCGATACCTAAGGGCTGAATAGTTTTGATTGAATTTGGATAATTTTTGTCATAGGTTTCATTGCGTATATAAATCGCTTTTTGATTTGTATATTGGAAAGTGAAAGAATCAGATGGAATTAAAATCTGTGATATGTGGAAAATAGGCGTGGCTGTAGTCCGATTTCACACTGTAACATAAAAATGTTATAAGAATGCCACGTGTCGAGATATGTGATTTCATCTAAAAAGAAGAATTTTTACATCGGCTCCTCTAAATCCGGCTCATACCATCTGGAATGTAAAATTGAATTCTCTGGCGTGTGTTATTTATTTATCGCACTTTTAGTAGTTTTTCACAGTACCGTAGTATGGGGAACGAATGAGGTTATCCTCCTATTTCATCCATTTTCACACTGTCGGTAGGAATTCTTAAATATTTTCGTAAGGCGAATTTGGTTTTTGAAGCTTAAGTGGTTTAGGATGTTTGTAGTAAACTTATTGGAGGGCGGGGCCGCGCCCACTTTTTAAAAACTAATTTCTCAATATTATGAGAACAAATCAAGGAATAAGGTTTGAGATAATGAATTATCGAATTTTGTTGTGTTTACGTGGTTTCCATATCTACATATATATATATGTTTACAATATAGAATACCAACAAATACATACGTACATATGTACATAGTTTCATTAATTTTTATAGCCAGTAAACTTACATAATCATGCGATATGTGGCTCCGATAGATTTTGCTTTTATCATAGAACATTTCTAATTTACATACATTCAAACATATGTACTATATGTGTATGTATGTGTGTTCAGATAAAAAGTCTATTTCAAAGGCGTACGCAACTTTTGCTGCTGCCATCAACACGCTTTGTAATAAATATCACAGAAATGGTAATGAATATGAATATATTTTCTTCACAATAGTCTCTACTTTATTGTCCCTCTCTGCTTCACGTATGTCTGTAGGTATGCATTAGTAGGGGCATATTGTATTTCTATTCCTGTCACTGAGTGTTCCAGCTCATCGCTCAATATTTTTTATCGACTTCTACTTGTTGTTGCTGCCGCTGCGCATTAGCAATCAAATTGATTTAATATGCTGACGCCTACAGACGAAGCTTGTTTTGTTGTGGCCGCAAATCGTGGATTCTTCTGTACAGTTGTACATAGTTTATGTATGAAGTGATGCCCGACTGGTCGGCCAGGCTCCAATGATTCCATTTATACATATAAATACATACATATATCTGCAGGTTATGTATATGTAAATACATACATACTTATATATATATATATACTAGCAGCCCGTCCCGGCATCGCACGGGGTAGACAATTATTTATTTTTTGAAATTTGGATATAAACACTTTTTTCACAAATACTTTTATTTGTATTAAAAAACAGTTATATTTGTATGTAAGTCTATTTATGTTCAATTTCTTTGATGGTTTAAGTGGCGGGCAGTTTTGAAAAATTAAAAAATAAAAATAATAATAATCAAAAAATTAAAATAACAGTAGTAAATAATGAATTCAGTCTTTTTACATATAATTAAATAATAAGTTATTAAATAAATATATTAAATAATAATAATAATATTCTTTAAAAAGTAGTGTATAAAAATATTATAAGTAAAAGTAATAATTACGAAAAAATAAAAGAAAAAAAAATAAAAATACTAATTTTGAAAAATTAAAAAATAAAAATAATAATAATCAAAAAGTTAAAATAACAGTAATAAATAATGAATTCAGTCGTTTTACATATATTTTTCGTGCACAATTCTGCTAAATAGCAGCGACAACGTCGAATTCCTTACTTTGATTCTATCGGCTCCGTTAGCCGCACATCGAACATAATACAGAATTCAATTTGCACCTTCTCTATACTTTACATTCTCTGGCCTGGCGCGCTTTTCAGGATGCATCGCAAACATTCGTAATATCTTTCGAATGGAAAGTCCAATTTAAAAACTATTTTATAGGTAGTTAAATGGTCCTGACCTTAAAATATTTTATTTGGATAAGGATTAATATAAACACATAAATAGCATGGTTTGAATTTGGTTAGCATTTTCATTAATGTTTAAAATGAAAAAGTTGTTGTAGTGCCATAACCACAATAGTTGGACATATGCTACCGCGCAGTTTTTTGTAGACATTATGATGTTCTTCAATATTGTTGTACATTAAATATTTTGTTCTAGCGCTAATAGTTTCGGCAGCGCATTCGACGAAAGACATTTTAAGACTCATTTTTCTACTCCTTCGGTTACATTGTTCAAATTTTACTAAGGATGTCCAACTTTTTTCAAAATGAAATGTAGCCTATGTTAAATTGGACGAATGTAGCCTTCTACTGGTGAAAGAATTTTTTAAATCGGCCCAGTACTTTTTGAGCCTATTCATTACAAACATACAAACATACAAAAATAGGTACAAATCTTTCCTCTTTATAATATCAGTATAGATTAGGGTGCTTCAAAACAAATTTTTGAATTTTTTTTCAACCCTTACCGCCTCAAATGTTAGTGATTGACAAAAAAATCCTTCCTCAAGCCAGTGGCTGTAGCTTAACTCTAAGAGGTCGCTATTTTTTTTTTTTTTTGTTTTTAGAAAGCACCCTAATATATACATACATACATGTATATACATGTGTATGTACATGCATAAATATCTTCCATCAGCTAGTAAAAAACTTGCGCTTAATGTTGAAAAAGCAACTTGCTATGTCAGTGATAGTTCTATTTTACTATCTTTGTTTGTTTATTTTTCTTTTTCCTTTTTTTGTTGATTTGTTGTCATTATTAGCAAAATATTTTATTGAATTTTTTGCTGGTTTTCATAATTTTATTTTTTATAATTTCTTCTCATGTTGTTTAATGTTTTGTTTTCGTGCTTTCGCTGGTTAGGTGATGTAAAAAGATTAGGTTTATAAAACAAAAAAGTGCAAACAAGTTGTTTTTGCAATTAATTGTTTTTATAAGCGGCGGTTTTTTGCATGTAACAGTTTTTTTGTAATCTTTCTGATATTTGGAATTTAATTTTTCCTCCATTTTGTTGATTTTTTATCAAAATGCTTTTTGAATCGCGAATTATTTAATCATTTTGTCGTATTTTTACGTTATTTTCAATCCAAAGTTTTTCAACTTTTTTTGGTATTTTTTTATTTAAATTATCGTCATAATACGCGTTTTATTTTTTGCCCACAATTTATTTGTAACGCTTACATATTCAATGGGTTTATACATATGTACATAACCTCTCTATGAAAGACTGATAGATGTTTCTGCGAACCTACATCTACTTATGTACATCTACAAGGCACTAACTGTTGAGAGAAATTTTGCCTTAAAATCACTGTTTGATCGAGATTTTGCTTGAAAACTACTATTGTGAAACCGATAACTTATGAAAATGTATACTTTAGTCATATCTCCTATGTAAATAACGGGGTTTTCAATAAGATCGCTACAAAAGTTAGTGTATTTTGTATATGAGACTCGATTTCTTTTGCAATTTCGCGTTCGATATTCTTTTGAAGTTCATCAATCGTCGCTGGCTTGTTGGAATAGACCATACATTTGACGTAGCCCCACAGGAAATACTCTGTCGGGGTCAAATCGCACGACCGATGCGCCATTTCGTGAGATAACACGTTCACCAAACCTGGTTTTCAATAAATCGAAATGGAACCACATATTATTCAAGTCCATCTCATCCAATTCGGGTCAAAAATATTCGGTTATCATTGAGCGGTAGCAATTCCAATTCACAGTAACGTGTCGGCCCAATGACGCCGCCGGCCCATAAACTGTATTTTTTCGCGATGTAATGGGTACTCATGGAGCACGTACGAATGTACTTTCACAGGAATGAAGATTTTCATAGATATTCCAAACCGTTTGTTTTATTAAAAAAAAAAACTTTCGTAGCGCTCTTATTGAAAAATGCGCTCTTAAAATTGAGGCCACTGAATGCGAATTTCGGTAGTAAATTTTAATAATTTCGACTCGTTGTTGGATCGTATATATTTCCATGATGATGCCTTACTGAAAAGAAATGTCGAAAGAGCGGGAAAAAATGTGGCGTCGTTTGCTCGACGTTTTGAGACAGGTAGAGCGGCTAACCTCCAATGTTAAAAAGTCTTTAGATACTTAACTATAATTACGAGATTTGGAAATTCACAGATAAAGTGTTGCTTTTGGCACTGCAACATAAGAGCTTTGAGACAACGCAAATATATGACGTCAAACTTTCTTTAAGTGTACGGATTTTTATAATCAAAATTTACTCTTGTATTATGTACAAAGGTCGAAAAAGTCTCAAACTTTCAAAAGAAACAAAATATGTATGTATGTAGTTTAATTAAGTGGTCATTAAATGTTTTTTTTTTTTCTTCAAAGGTCGACGTGCGCTTTTTGAGAATATGTATAATAAGATAATACAAAAATTAAATTTTTGACACCTTAAACTGTCGTGTGGAAGTTTACACGAAGGGTCACTGAAATACAAATATGTATGTGTGTATATAGACATGCCGAAATGACTGCAATCATCGTGTGTGAAATGAGTGACTTCGTGTCATCGTCAAGAGAGTAACTTGAAATTTAAGTGGTTGAATAATAAGTGTGACAATATTATCCACTATTACGTGGTTATTTTCTAGTTAGAAACAAATTGACAGCAATTAACCGGGAACAATGAAAAACACGAAAGCTTTTTAAGCGAAACAGATAGATGAGAATTTTGCATGCTTTTAATAGCTGTTTTGAAGTTTTCAGCAAAGAGTGTGTTGTTTAATATTTTGACGATCTGTGCACGATTACAGAAAATTATGTATCAGCTCTGTCATTCTATTATATTATGAAATGCGCAATAGCGTGTTTATGACTGGAGCGTAGGCGGTGAGTAAAAACTTAAAAATAAAGAGTTACACAATGCCGAAAAAATAGTACAGTAAATATTACTGTCTCAGAGGTTGTTAGAACAGTCTGGCATGCACAATATGCACATAGCTGAATTATTAGTGTAATAAAAATTAATTACCTGAAAGCTATTTGAGAGTGATTTTACCTAATTACTTCTCCGAATTTCACGAACTAAATTTTCTATATAAAAATGCAAGTAGAAAGGTCTTCTGTCTTTATTTATTTTTAAAAACAAATCAGCTCTGGTTCGTGCTGTAGAAAGCAGCTTTGAAATGGACGAAGAAGTGTGTGTGTCGATCCTCTTTTCACGGGTCTGGTGAATTTCCAGTCCTAAAGCCACATTGATAAGGTCCAATCAGTTTTTTGACGTTGGGCTTTAATCTTTCACACAGTACGCTCGACAGAACCTTATATGCGATATGGAGGTGGCTTATCCCACGCTAGTTGGCGCAGATTATGGGGTCTCCCTTTTTGTGGTTTAGGCAGATCACACTTTAATTCCAATCGTTGGGCGCGCTTTCGTCCGACCATATTCTAAAAAGAAGCTGATGCATGCTCCTTATCAGTTGCTCACCGACGTATTTGAATAGCTTGGCTAGCAATCTATTAGCTTCTCCTCTTTGTTGTTCTTCAGACAGGTAATTGCTATTCGAACTTCTTCAAGGTCGAGCAATGGAACGTACGCTCCATCGTTATCGATTGGAGAATCGGGTTCACCATCCCTTGGTGTTATGCTCCATCATAATTTCAGTAAGTTCTGAGCATCAGTCACTAGATCACGGCTGGGGGTTCTACTAGAGTTTGCTTCGGTCTTGAAACCTTCTGTTGGTCGCCGCAGCTTTTCGTAGAATCTTCGAGCATTACCCCTGTCGGCCAGCTCGTCAAGTTCTTCGTACTCACGCATTTCGACTCTCTTTCCATTTTTGTCTGCAAATGCGTCTCGCTTGCCTCTTCAACGCTCGGTAGCTATCCGTATTAAGAAGATATTGTTGAACAGTAGCTTTAAGAAAACATTGTAATAAATCTATACAATCTATGTCAAGTTCATATAATAATCGTTTTGCATCGTCGTGTCGCAAAATGTACATTGACCTTTGTAATTTAAGCAACACTTTCTCAAGCAAATAACATAAATTGAAAAAAATCGGTTACAAATTTCCACAGACGTCTTAACTACTATTAACTACTGTTTGCTTTTGACTGCAACTTTTCGAGAATGTCTGATGACCGGTTAGCAGTTTGTCAGGAATTTCACTTGGCACGTCCCAAACCACACCAATTTATACGCACGTCAAAGAGTATAGACGCATATACATACATAGTATATGTACATGTATAGTATATGAGTATGAGCAACTAGGCAGCGCAGTGACGACTTGTCAGCAATCCGTCATTCCGTTTGCCAGACTGCCAACCAAATGGTTGAAATCACACAATGCGCTTCAAAAACGAAATGTAATGAAGAAGTTTAATTGTTGCTGGATTTGATTTTCTTTTTCGTTTTGAATTGTCATTTGCCAAGTGAGAGTTTTCACTTTTATTTGCTTTTACTTAAGTACGTAGCATATTTTACGGTTACATACCACAGGTTTAAATGAACCCCGATAACTTATATAGCATTTGCTTGCATATTTACGTCCAAAAAAGTACACGCGTTGCAGTGAAATTTTGTGCTCACCTAATTTGCATACTTTTATGACCGCCTGTTTGACTGGTTATGAATGAAAATTGTCATGGTTTTGGACAATTATTCAAAAATAAATTGTAGCAGAATTCTTATGGCATGCCATGTGACTACATATACGCTTGTAATGTTCTCTATTGTGCCATTTGCGTTGCAAATAAATATTAAATAAAGTGACACAAGCTATTTCGAAAATTAAAAACTTTGCTTCTAAAGCAGAAGTCATACAAATAATTTCAAACAGGAAGCAACACAGTCATTACATGGAGTCATAACTCATTGACGAATATGAAAAAGATAGCGCATGCAAACCCACCTAAAATAACGCCACAGCAACTGGCTCGGTGCTGAGCGCTTATACTATGCATATGTATGTATGTATGTATGTGCGATCAGTTGGCGAGTTAGAATTTTCCATGCAATTGCGAAAAACGCTCGCATGCAAGTGAATGAAACACAGGAAGTTGTCAGCGAAATAATGGTAATTTGCGCAAAAAATCATAAATCAGTTTTTAGCAAATCGTAAACAACAATAATAATGTTTACTAAGAGTATGTAACGAAAAGTAATTGCTTGAAAATAGTTTTCTGCAATAAAAATTATTTTCAATTTATAATTGCCAGAAATTAGTGAAACAAATCAAAAAGTTGCGGACAGCATGGCTGAGTAAACGCATTGCATGCCAGCGAGTAACGCTCATTACTGTTACGTATGTATGTATGTACATGGCGGTAATTACGATTGGCGGGCATTGGCAGTGCTGGCAAGTGGAGTTGGGTGCGCAGAAATTACTCGAAAATTGTATAATAATAACGAGTAAATAATATTGCCAACAATTTAGTCACCATTTATTTTGTAAGTGTCGTAATGCGTTTACTCTCTTTTCCTCATTTCCATTAAATTTCGTTAACGACGGCTGCCATCACCCAAAATTGCATAAAATAGTGAATTTCTTCAATTTCACTGTTGTCTTATTTTTGTGAAAATTATTTATTCTTCATTTCACCCAAATTCTCCTTCTGGCAAATTTTGGAACAAAAAGCTTTTTTACAAACTTAACAAGTATATCACGAAGTTTGTAACACCCAGAAGTTAACGTTGGAGCGGAGACCCTATAAAATATATATAAATGCTCAGCATGACGAGCCATGTCTGTCTGTCGCTGTGTGCGCGAACTAGTCCCTCAGTTTTTAAGATAATTTTCTGAAATTTTGCACACGTCCTGTTCTCCCCAAGAAACTGCTTGTCGCAAGCTGATCGGATAGTGACGATCCACACGTCAATAAAGTAAAGAAATTGATGCTTGATAATCGACGAACAATAGTCAGGGATCTTATTGGCATCGTTGAAACATCGGAAAGATCTGTGAAAACCATTTTGAAAAATCATTTGAGCCTAAGAAAAGTAAAAGCACTATTGGTTTCAAAATCACTAAATTGTTTCAAACAACAGCGTCACGTTAACGTCTGTAGAACAATGCTTTCCAACTGCTAGGACGTCATGACGTATTATTACTGGCGATGAGTCTTGGGTTTATGCTCACGACCCGGAAAGAGACGATAAATCGTACGAATATCATGGCAAAGGTGGGTCGAAACCAAAAACACCACGTCAAAGCAGGTCAAAAGCAAAGGTTATGTTGACAGTTTTCTTCGATTATCGAGATGTGGTGCACTCCGAATTTCTTTCGACCGGCCAAACTGTCAACAAGGCATAATATTTGAGTGTTATGCGTCGTTTGCGCGAAGCTATTCGAAGTAGAGGCCAAGTCTTACTATTTTTTGCCGATAGCAGTGGTTGATGTAACCTTTTTTCTGGATATCCAATATTCGCTGTACATTTACAGCAAACATTTTTCCTCAACTTAAATTTTTGCTTTTCTATTTATTTACTTGCAATGCAGACGGTACTTTTGCGCTAAGCTTCAAAAGAGTATTTGAATTTGCAAAGCAATTCTCGACACATCACTTTTGATCGAAAAATCTCTAAATATTTGCAGATTCTGCGCAAACAAAACGAAAGACATTTTCACAGACATGTGCTAAAAGCATTTGTAGTATGCCGATAACAAGGAATATTTCACTCAATCAAACAAATTGAATTCTGTTTACTTAATTTGCAATTTGAAAATCTCAATATGTAAATATATACATACATACATACATACATACATATGGCACAGCCATGCTATTAGCATATTCACATATTGCATTAAATTATTCTGCAGAAAGTTAAGCACAGGTAAAGGGCAAGAATATAATTGAATTGACAATTAAATGAATTAAGACACTTAAGCTTGGTGTTGCCAGACTAAGATAATTATAAATAGTTGTAAGTAGTCAATAAATTGTCAAAGCATAACATTTTATATATAAAAACGGATTTAGTTTATGTAAAATTTCGTAAAATTAAATATGAAATGTCAAAGTTATTCGCAAAAGCTAAATTTACAAAAATTGCTCAAGTGACAGCTGTCAAGTTTAACTAACAACAATTATAGAATCAGCAGTGACTTAATAGGTATTCTGGCCTAGGATTTTGAAAAAATCGATTTTTGTTTGCATATTTTGAAAGTTTAGACTTTCAAAAATATGACCTTGGAAGGATTTTTCAAAATTCGACTTATTTTCGGAGATACAGCCGATTTTGTGACGTGGCGTCCGAGTTCATTAGAATTGTATCCTAAACTTTAAACGCGTTTTTCTCTAAACTACTTTTTTTGAGGTGGTTGACATGATATTTCAAGTTCTACTGAACCGATTGCTTTGAAATTTGGTATATATTTTCTCTATACAATGCTCTATCGTGTTTGCCTTCGCTTTCCAAACATTTTGATTTGAAGTATTTTAAAAAATTCGAAAAAGTCGAAAAAATCGGGTTAAAAATTTTTTTTTTCAAGACGACGCCTTTTTGTTATTTTTTTTTTTTTTTTTTGAAAATGGTCAACCCGATAACGACATCCTTACTAATGAAGAATCTTCTTGTTTTTGTTTTTTTGTGTTTTAGATCTCTACAATGGTTGAAATCACGTCAACCAGGGCACACCGTTTTTTCTGAAGCCCCCACTCCACCGGCCCGACGAATTTTGGGTTTTTTCCTTGCAAGTTTTTTTTTATATTATTAAAATGTCAATGAAAAACATATAAAAAAATGGATAGTAAAAATGTTTTTCATTTTTTTTATCTTAGTTTAAAAAATGGCTAAAATTCATGCGTCTAGACCAGAATACCCCCTTAAGAAAAACTTATCAAATACATATAGTACTTCGTATTAACGATTTTGGTAGAATAACACGAATGAAAAACGTTTCTACCAGTTAAGAGGTTACATGAGTTTCTTCCGGTAAAAAGCAGCCTTTTTTCAAGAATATTTTTTTTTTCATATAAAAATGAAATTTTTTATTAGATTTTTTTATTGTTACAAACATACACTATTAACAAAGAAATTCTGAAAGTTTTGTAAAAAAAAATTTTAAACTCGGCCATTGCAACGCCATTTCCGGTGACCCCTCGGAAAAAAGTAGCGCTCGCATTGGCAAGATGACTCCTTACAAAGAGAAAATTGTTGTTTTTTTTACAAAAGAAAAAAATTTAAATAAAAATTTCACTTTCAAATAGCTGTAATCGAAAAAAAACCTTCGCCCAAGTCTTTAAGAATTGCATCTCAAAGACCTGTGTAAAATTTCACGAAGATCGTTTAGTAGTTCTCGAGAAATCTTGCAACTGACTTCAAAAACACAGTTTCGAAAAAAAATTCTTTTAAAGACGTCGCACTAAGCCCAACTAGTCTCGAGCCTCCAAGTTCTAAAGGCTATATTTTCGAAACTATTACTCGGCTCAACTTGGAAATTTCATATAAATGGTCAGCATGACGAGCTGAGTTGATTTAGCTATGTCCGTCTGTCTTTATATACTCGAACTAGTCCCTCAGTTTTTGAGTTATAGATCTGAAGTTTTGCGCAAGCCATTTTCTCTTCCATAGCTGCTTATTTGTCGGAATCGCCGATATGGGACACCTCTAGCATATAGCTGCCATACAAACTGAACGATCGGAGTCAAGATGAATAACTTTTATACCCTTTTATGTTTTAAAAACTGCAACTGTGAAGGGTATTCTAGCTACGGTAAAACTGAAGTTAATGTGTTTTCTTCTTTTTTTTTTATTTTTCAATTGGCAACTAAAGCAGGTGGCAACCACGTCTCAGTGTAAAACCAACCGCATTGTATGCAAATTGTTGTGTCATTTGTGGTATTTGCTGCCGTTGCAAGTTTAAATGTTTACCTGCAACTATTCAACACAATATTTAATTTAATATGTAACAATGCAGCAACGACAACAACAATAACACCAGTAACCGTGGCAATAATTTATTGCAAACGCTATTTTTAACGTCAATACAATAATTGAAAAAATATATTTATTCATCGGAATGAAAATGTAAAAATGCATAAATATTTATATGCAGGTGTGTATGCACGCACATATGTATGTATATTATGGTAATTATTGTTGGCATAACAGTGCGCACGTGACTATCGGCGATCAGGTGGTAAGTGGGACAGCCAGCGGGTAGTTGTCCTTCTGCGTAAAATTTTGCAATTTTCTGTAAAAAAACCACACTTTTGGCATAATAAGCAGTTATGTAAGTCAATAACCACAAACGTGTATAAATATTATTTTAAGCGCTTATAGCTGATTTTAAATGCTGACAAGCTGGTGTTGGAGCGTGCAGCCATGCGCCTTAACGCATTGTACTATTTTGAGAAATATTTACTCGAAGCAAACCGCAAAACGGATTTTTTGCTATTATTGTGTGATTTTCCTATTTATGGAACAAATTATTACCGTTTTTTGAATCTATATTTCGCGATCTTTTTGACATTTTATAAATAAAATAAATTTTCCATGTGGTTAGTGTCCTTGGCTTACATAATAATTCGCTATTAAACGCAGATTTTTAGATCTTGCGAATTGCGCTTAGTGACACGTTACTTTTGCCTATTTTACTCCGAATAACGGTAAATCAAAAACAAGAAAAAACGTTAACTTCGGTTGCACCGAAGCTGAATACCCTTCACAGTTGCATTTCTGTTAGTAACTATGTGTTCAGTTTGTATGGCAGCTATATGCTATAGTTAACCGATCTGAACAATTTCTTCGGAGATTACATTGCTGCCTTAGAAAATAATCTATACCAAATTTCGTGAATATATCTGGTCAAATGTGAAAGTTGTCCATACAAGCATTTGATTCCGATCGTTCAGTTTGTATGGCAGCTATATGCTATAGTGGCCCGATATCGGCCATCCCGACAAATGAGCCACTTCTTGAAGAGAAAATGACGTTTGCAAAATTTCAGAACGATATCTTAAAAGCTGAGGGACTAGTTCGTATATATACAGACAGACGGACAGACAGACGTACATGGCTAAATCGACTCAGCTCGACATACTGATCGTTTATATATATACTTTATAGGGTCTCCGAAGATTCCTTCTGGGTGTTACAAACTTTGTGACAAACTTAATATACCCTGTTCAGGGCATAATGAGCTAAATTATGAAGGACCACACTTCATTTTAATTGTCAACTGACGTTAAAAAATGAAAAGTGATGGGAGTTTTCTTGGTTTGATTTTCAGCTTTAAAATAGTCCTTATTTGATATTATGGACAGCGTTTTTTTTCAATTGTCGAAACATTTCTCAAATTCGATTTTTGGGATAGCCTTTAGCTCTTTCATCTATCTTGTAAAGTTTTCTTTATTTTTGCAAACAGGAAAGAATCACCATTTCCGGGGAATATGGAGCTTCATGCTGTAATATTGCACTATTGTTTGTGGCCAAAATTCGCGAACAAGCAACGAAATGTGAGCTTTTAAACCAAAATCTTCAAGTTCATAGAAACACGTCTAATCAACGGTGGCTGCTACAGGCAACGTAAGCAGTGTATACAGCGGAACATTTTATCGCACTTCAGCGGCATGTATATATGGCATAATAAAATTTTGTCAATTGGACTCTCCCAGCTCACGAAATTTCAAGTATAAAAATTCGCGTTATTTTCTAACACCCTCGAATAAGTCCCGCTTCCATTAATTTCAAATGACTCGACGATATTTCTAAGCATCTTCGAAAGTAATTAATATAAAGAAGCTCAGTGTCATTTCATGTTGTATGAGAGTATACCAAAAAATAAGAAAATTAAGTATAGCTATAAGCAGCTATAATACCCTTTACATTTAAAAAACGGTTCCATCCAATAATTTTATATGGCAGCTATACGCTACAGTGATTCGCCATCGGCGCTTCCGACAAATGAGAAGCTTCTTTGGGACGAAAGGGTGTGTGTGACTTTTTACCGAAACTATCCGTCAATGTGATATATAATAGAAATTCAGACAGAACCCCTTCCTGATATAAGTATGTCTGTGTGTCAAAAATGGGTTCCCTTAGCCCCCATATTTTCTATACAAAGATTCTCGAATTTCTGGGTGACTATACCGTATACATCAGACAATATGTAAGTTATCCTAATAAAATTGAGAGGGCGTGTAATAAAGCGTGTAATTTTTTATCTAAGACTTGTAAGTCTAAGCAAGGAGCAGCATTTCGACTCTGTGCTCCACTCCAGTCTGAAACAATTTCTGGTGGAAATTTGTTCCCTTGTCTGCCTATTTCGAAAAGATTCTGTACTGTTTTGTGAACTCTTAACTTATAGAAACAAAGTGTCCCAACGCTGATAATTGGAGAATGTTTTGCCTCAATTATGAGTAGCATCTCCAGTGGTCAAATATATATTGCTGTCCTTAAGCTTTTGTTGCACGTAACAGAATGGGAACGCACAATAGACATTGGTTTGACAGCTATTGGCAATTCAATGAGCGATTAATGAGCCCGATGCCCTTGCAAATGTTTATAGAAGTCAATTGAAATTGTCGATGAACTTGATAGTGCTTGTAGTGGTGGTGAGAACAGTTATAACTGATTTGACATCTGAAAGTATTACAGGGATTCATATAAAGTATGCACTTCAAACGGTTGTATAAAATTCCTTCTAAATATGTTTCATAGACGTCGGTGGATGCGACTTTTTATAGGGTAAAAGCCGGCAATACTGCCTTTTGATACTTTATGGTGTGCTTCTAATATCATTTGGCTCGAATAAGACAGTTTTGAAGAAAGATCTTGCACATCTCTTGTGTTTTTTGTAGAAATATATCAATATAAAGTAACTTTACTCTTTCGTCGGGCGTCGAAACGTACGTTTTGCAAACGTACTATAATCTGACAATATTTTCTTACCGCAATTCACAATACAAAGTCTAACGAAACTAATCAAACCATTTTTAAAATTACTTTCGTAAAACACTTTCAAAAAGTATTTTTTCAATACTATAGATAATGCCTTTTTTGTGAGACCTACTTAAGTATTTGTCCTCAGCTATTTGTTTTCAAATAAGGTTTAAAGTCTCAAAAACCATATTTGACCCCAATAGAATATAAATTTATTCTCAGTGATCCCCATATTAGCGTTATTATTCGCATAAAATTTCTAAGTAACCGAGTGATTGGACATTTCCAAGACCTTTGCATGAAAATACTTTGAAATTCATTTAGAAAAAATATAAATCGATAAGAAACAATAATTCAAAACGTTTTTTTTTGGATTTTAATTATTTTTTTCAAGCTACAATTCGTGTAGCTCGTCACGTACCTTCATAAAGCCAGGATTGGCTGGCTCAAGGTGAATATTAATTGCTCAATAACTTGACAAAACTCGTCTAGCAATTTAGCACATTGACACCCATAACCACGAAATAGCTCGGCGACTGCATAGAAATCATGACGACTGCTTGAATCATTGTAAAGCGCAATAATAATTAGCTCCAGATGAATGAGTTAGCTTAGATTATTGGACTCGTATTTTCTATATGTTTGCTCTAATATGTTCTAGCTGCAGACTCATACACACATACGTATGTATGTATATGTGTGTTGTTTTGTAGGGACTAGGTCTGCTTTCAGCATTAATATCACACACATACATACTATATACTAAAGTATGTATATACATGCGTTTGGATAATTGAAATTCATAGCGCATGCGCGCACTAAAAAAATAGATATTGTTACCAAATCGAGGTGATTGGAATTTTTATATTTAACACACAAAGGCCGACGTGTAGACTTAAGCGTTCATGACGGTATATGTGACGATTGTCATTGACAATCGTGCCAAAGGAAAAACAAAATGCTGAAAAATAATTGGCAGAAATCGCGTCGCCCGAAGTGTACGCAATGCAATAAGAACTAATAAAGCAAACAAATTTTTACGAAGTGAAAGGTTATTGTCTTCGATTCGCCAAGTCGTGTAGGGTGTCGAATAGAACAAACAACTGATATACAAATAGACTGGCATAATCCTAGTGAAAACGGAATAGCAAGCGGTTATGCCACTTTAACCCTTTGTACTGTATTAATACCAAAATTAAGGTGCACAGAGTAAACTGTAATGCCAATACAATAAGATAGAAAGCTTTGAAACGCACTGACAATTAAATAGATTCTTCTTACATGCCGTTTATTATTATTGCTTGAAAAATTTTGTATACAAGAAAAACATTTTTCAACTAAAGTTGTTTCTGGACGAACAATCTATAGCTAAGTTTATGATTTCGTCACTTTATATGGATTTCTACTTTCTATTATTAAACTTTGTCTTAATATTATCCAATAATTGAACTGTTCTACAAGTCTAAAGCCAACTGTGTACAACGAATGCATTTCCGGAGTATAAGACTACAGTTGCTTAGTTTCGTGATCATATGCGGTAAAAGTAAGCTTTGAGAATTGCTTAAGAAAATTACTTTTCCTTCCCAAGCTACTAATAAAAAAATCATTTGGATGATTTGTTTATATTATAAATATTCATTTAAAATCTTAGCTTGCTTTTTTTTAAGGTATAGACTATCGGAATAACGAAAAAAATCGAATTAAAAAATATAGACATCAAATATTCAGAAACAGAAACAAAACAAGACAATGTATGTACATCCGATCTCCATAAGATTTTATGAATACAGAAAAATTAATAAATTACTAAAAATCTGTTTAGACAAGTTCAGAATTATTTAGGGCTTAAAGAAAGTTTTTTTTTTTCACAATAAATGTTTTCTAGAAACGTATTTCTTCAAAAAAATCCGCACCTTAAGCCATTTATAAGACTTTAAGAAAACCCCTCTTACAGATATTCTAGTTGCTGAGATATGTACTCGTATATCAATATGTATATCTATACTAATATTATAAAGAGGAAAGATGTGTACCTATTTTTGTATGTTTGTAATGAATAGGCTCAAAAAGTACTAGGCCGATTTAAAAAATTCTTTCACCAGTAGAAGGCTACATTCTTCCAATTTGACATAGGCTACATTTAATTTTGAAAAAAAGTTAGGGATCCTTGGTAAAATTTGAACAATGTAACCGAAGGAGTAGAAAAATGAATATTAAAATGTCTTTCGTCGAATGCGCTGTCGAAACTAAGTATTAGCGATAGAACATGTCACTACAACAATTTTTTCATTTTATTTATGTGTTTATATTAGTCCTTGCCCAAATGAATTATTTCTTGGTCAAGACCATTTAACTACCTATAAAATCATTTTAAAATT
This sequence comes from Bactrocera correcta, assembly GCA_027475135.1. Lineage (NCBI taxonomy): Eukaryota > Metazoa > Arthropoda > Insecta > Diptera > Tephritidae > Bactrocera > Bactrocera correcta. The sequence continues at coordinate 34,250,443 of CM050327.1, forward strand.
GTACTTTCCATTCAAAAGATATTACAAATGTTTGGGATGAATTTTGAAAAGCGCGCCGGGCCAGAAAATGTAAAGTACAGAGAAGGTGCAAATTGAATTCTGTATGATGTTCGATTTGGCGACTAACAGAGCCGATAGAATCAATGTAAGGAATTCGACGTTGTCGCTGCTATTTAGCAGAATTGAGCACACGCAGTGGCAAAAATATATGTAAAACGACTAAATTCATTATTTATTACTGTTATTTTAATTTTTTGATTATTATTATTTTTGTTTATTAATTTTTCATAATTTGTATTTTTATTTTATTTCATTTTTTTCGTAATTATTACTTTTACTAAAATATTTTTATACGCTAATTTTCAAAGAATATAATTATTATTTTATTTTTATATTATTATTTAATATATTTATTTAATAATTTATTATTTACTTATATGTAAAACGACTGAATTCATTATTTATTACTGTTATTTTAATTTTTTGATTATTATTATTTTTATTTTTTCATAATTAATATTTTTATTATATTTTTTTTTTAAATTTTTTTCGTAATTATTACTTTTACTTAAAATATTTTTATACGCTAATTTTTAAAGAATATTATTATTATTATTATTATTATTATTATTATTATTATTATTATTATTATTATTATTATTTAATATATTTATTTAATAATTTATTATTTACTTATATGTAAAACGACTGAATTCATTATTTATTACTGTTATTTTAATTTTTTGATTATTATTATTTTTATTTTTTATTTTTTCATAATTAGTATTTTTATTTTATTTTTTTATTTTTTTCGTAATTATTACTTTTACTTAAAATATTTTTATACGCTAATTTTTAAAGATTATTTACTTATATGTAAAACGTAAAAATATTTCTGAAAAAAAGTGTTTTATATCCAAATTTCCAAAAATAATATACATATATAGTATATATATACATTTTATTATAACAAGTCTACATCTCATAAATATGTGATTATATGCGACTTTGTCGTTTATAAGTATAAATATGTAGACATCCGTTAGACGTGATTAGGATGCTTAATTTTCTCGCTCATAATCACATCACATCCTCATGTACGTATATATGTACATACGTACTTATATGCTATGTATAATATGCAAATGAATAGTGGATTTCCTTTGATAATTGATTTCATATCAATTTATGTAAATATGTATGTATGTATGTATGTATGTACCTGTGTTTCCAGCTCACTTTATTGATTTTATGTGATTTTATTCTAATAGAATTCCGTTCAATCGACTATTACTTAACAAAAAAAAAAAAACAAAAAAATTTATAAAATATATATATATTTAGTAAAAACAATTGTTGTTAGTAAGAGTTTATATTATACATACATATGTACGTATGTATATGAAAAATAAGCAATCGTATTACATCAATGTCTCAATTTAGCAAACATTTTCTAGAAGTCAACAAATTGTTTATAAACATTCTGTTTATTTTAGTTTTTATAGCATAGCAATTGAATAAGGAAGTCAATAAACAAATAAATTAAATTGTTTTAGTTTTTTATCAACGCATTTGGTTTTTAATTGAGATCGTAATATTGTCATACTCACATTTTTATGATTACAGCACACAATGTAACTATTTCGCGCTTGAATCTATGCTATATAAGGGCAACTAATCGCAATAGGTAACTTCCGAGACTGAATAACTGCACTCAGGCACTTACTGTAAATAATTGTTTAGATATTCTGTTCAGTTTCAAATGTTAATATTCGTTATCCAACGAAAACGGAAAACTCTTAAAGGGATCATAACGTTTTTGATTTATTTTTGCGGCCAATAGAAGTGTTGCATATAATGCATTAATTATACCCTGAACAGGGTATATTAAGTTTGTCACGATGTTTGTAACACCCAGAAGGAAGCGTCGAAGACCCTATAAAGTATATACATAAATGATCAGTACGTTGAGCTGAGTCGATTTAGCCATGTCCGTCTGTCTGTCCGTCTGTCCGTCTGTCTGTATATATACGAACTAGTCCCTCAGTTTTTAAGATATCCTTTTGAAATTTTGCAAACGTCATTTTCTCTTCAAGAAGCTGCTCATTTGTCGGAACGGCCGATATCGGACCACTATATCATATAGCTGCCATATAAACTGAACGATCGGAATCAAGTTCTTGTATGGAAAACTTTCGCATTTGTCAAGATATATTCACGAAATTTGGTATATATTATTTTCTAAGCCAACAATGTAATCTCCGAAGAAATTGTCCAGATCGGTTAACTATAGCATATAGCTGCCATACAAACTGAACGATCGGAATCAAGTTCTTGTATGGAAAACTTTCACATTTGACAAGATATATTCACGAAATTTGGTATATATTATTTTCTAAGGTAACAATGTAATCTCCGAAGAAATTGTCCAGATCGGTTAACTATAGCATATAGCTGCCATACAAACTGAACGATCGGAATCAAGTTCTTGTATGGAAAACTTTCACATTTGACAAGATATACTCACGAAATTTGGTATATATTATTTTCTAAGGTAACAATGTAATCTCCGAAGAAATTGTCCAGATCGGTTAACTATAGCATATAGCTGCCATACAAACTGAACGATCGGAATCAAGTTCTTGTATGGAAAAATTTCACATTTGACAAGATATACTCACGAAATTTGGTATATATTATTTTCTAAGGTAACAATGTAATCTCCGAAGAAATTGTCCAGATCGGTTAACTATAGCATATAGCTTCCATACAAACTGGACACATAGTTACTAACAGAAATGCACCTGTGAAGGGTATTTAGCTTCGGTGCAACCGAAGTTAACGTTTTTTCTTGTTTTTAATTGTTTTTGCTTTGCAACCACTAAAATCCTAATTAGAAGAGTTTTTTTTTAACTTTTTAAACCCAAATAACAGTTTGAAAAAAAAAAATCCAAAAACCCAATAAAAAGTTTATTTGTATTTTTTTATTATACTCTAGATCGCTGATCGTCAAACGGACACATTTCTACTTTAACAATATTCTGATTTTGGGTTTGAAAATTTCAAAAAATTGTTTTTTAATATTGTATTTAAAATTCGATTTTTAATTCTTAATTCGAAATTGGAATTGAAAATTAAAAAATTTATTTTTAATTCAAGATGTCGCATTGAAACTGAAAATCTAATTTTCTATTAAAAATTTTTGAAATCAAAAATTCGTAACCCTGGCCAACAGATCAAGGACTAATGAGTCCTAACAATTGTCCGGCCACTCTGGCGAATTAGACCGAGCGTTGCGTAGCTTTTGAATAATTGTTTTCTAAGCTTCGTCACCTGGTTTTTCTTTTCAAAGCTGCTAAAAAAATTCTTCCAAAGTGTCGCTTTACGCACCATCTTTTTGAAGTCCCTTAAAAGACTAGAGCTCCGGCAAGGGGCTTCGTTTTGTGCTTGAGTCGCAGAGTAGGATAATTTCTATTGCTTTATTTATTTTTGGCAGCATTTTAGTTTTGTTTTTAAACTCTAATTATTTGGATATAATAGTTGGACTTTTGGATAGCTCTATATACAATATTTCATTATTCAATAAAAGAATAATAATATTTTGATTTTGAATATATAAATATTATATATAATATAAAGAGTGATCCCTTTTGATGTGACCTACTTTTCAAAAGAAAAAACACAGACACTTCAAATTTTATGGGGAATGTTTATTATAATTCGGAAAAACATTCTTTGGCGCTTATGTTTTGAGGATTACTATTTTCAAACGATAGCCACGGCTAGTCTCAGATGGTCCATCCGTTGAGTACAATTTTCGCTGGCTCGTTGGAGCATTTCGACTTGTAACTGGCGAATGACATGCAAGCAGGATTGTCCGCATAGACTTTAGACTTTACATATCTCCATTAGAACAACACGATCTTGTTGACCAATCGACCGGCCGAAAACGTGAAATTATACGCTCACCGAAGTGTTCTATCAATAAATTCATTGATTGATACGATGTGTGGGAAGTGGCGCTGTCTTGTTGAAACCAAATGTCACAGAGATCACGAGCTTCAATTTCAAACTTAAATAGTCGGTTATCATGGCGCAATAACGATCGCCATTGGTGATTACGTTCTCACCGCCATCATTTTTGAAGAAATATGGATCGATGATTCCATTGGCCCAAAAAACAACACCGAACTGTTGTTTATTCTGAATAAAATGGCAGCCCCTAAATATCTTCAGGTTGCTCTTTGTCCCAAATGCGGCAATTTTGCTTATTTACATACCCATTGAGCCAGAAATGAGCCTAATCGCTGATTAAAATTTGGCGCGAAAACGTCGGGTCTTCTTGGAACTTTTCAAATCCCATAGAGTGATGTAACGTCGCTTAGGAAGCTCGAGCGGGTTGAGTTCTTACATAAGCTGTATTTGGCATGCTTTCAGTTTAAGATCTCGACGTAAAATGCGTCAAGTCGTTCCATAAATCGGTCCGACCACCACTAAGCAATTACTGGTTGAATGGTTATTTATTCTTTAAAATAGGTAATGACAAGTGTTATTTAGCATAATTTGCTTTCAAAAACTAATTACCTATGTATGTATTTACCAAAAAAATATAAAAAATAACTATAATTTATGGGTAATATATGTACGTATGCACCTATGCAATTAGGTATGACGCCAACATTTAGTGTTTTTGGAAAATATTTACGAGCAATTCGTGCTAAATTACAGACGCGGTTAATATTTGTGAAATCTGTGTAGTGCTTTGGCGCATTTTCTACACTCATTAATGAACACATCCATGCAAATATGCAGATATGTATGAAGTACATACATATGTATGTAAGCATGTGTGTGTCTACACCCAAATACCAGAGTGAGGCAAGCCCAAGTTTGGACGAACTTCAGTTTGCATCACTCAGCTAAGTTGTGCAAACGTATTTAAATCAATAAATGGCTAATAGCCAGAAAAAATTACAAAAACAAAACAAAAACTAAATTATAAAACAGCAACAAAGTAGAAAAACAACAACAAAGTAGAAAAACAACAACAAAGAATCAAACGCAAAGCACGAAGTGAACGAGCCAAGCGATTGCGGTAAGTTCAGCGCACAGCTAGAACAATATAGCGAGTAAAAAACAACAACAAAACCGACCACTAATGTATAACGATAACCTGACTAAGCCTTTGGCCAAATTCATACCTTTACACACACACAAACACACACATGCACATCTGTGGCAGCGCAAGAGCAATTTGCAGCAAAAAATACGCAGGGAAAATGTTGACTTAAAAATTTTCTCACGTAACAGGCGAACGATGCGACACTAATAACACATTTGCAACAGCAACTGCAACAACAACAACAACAACAGCAGCCTCGGTGGCAATAGTGATCGTTAAAGTAGTGCAACGAAATGGACAAAGAACGAGCAGCAAAAACTTGGTCACCACAACAACAAACATAATTAAGACAAAACCAAGGCACCGGGGGAAAAAACAAACTACAATAACAACAATTTCAGTGCCTAAAGTAAATAAAAATATGCATACAAAAAGCCAATGCTTTCAAAATACCGCACCAAACCGAACCAATTGAGCGTACAAGTGGTTTAGGTAACATAAAATAACAACAACAACAACGAACACTTTATACAAATATGCAATAGACAACCAAGAGCGGCACAAGTCGGTGAAGCGTGGCCCAAATCGCGCGCTTACCAGTGTTTTAGCTTAGCAAAAACTGCAATTGCCAATTCTTGCTGCTGTTGTTGTTGTTCATACTATGCAACAACAGCAGGCACGGTATGGCGTTATGCCAAAGCAACATGCGCAACAGGGTTTTAGCTTCCATTCCAGCGTAACGCAATATTCTACGGCCAAATATTTGGTTTGCAGTGCCAACAACAACACCAATTATTTGCGTGTACATATTTACCACAACAACAAAGCGCAGCAACAGCAAACACAATATTTTGCAAATTGCTTACCCCACAAGAAATTTCATGAAATTTTTAGTTTTTGGAATTTTCTGTTATAATAAAACAAAATTATAAATTTTAACCATGTCTGTACTAGAGATACCGAAAGTGATTGACGATTAAAAATATTGAATCAATACATCTTAAAGCGAAACAAACGGCTGAAATGTTTACATATTTCTTTCTAGACAAATGAGAAAATTTGTTAGCATACATTTCGGAGCAAAAAGTCGATTTCCTATTAACTGAACTTAGTTCTTCCTTACTTGTCCTTCTTTATGTTACACACTTCCTCGCAAGCTTAATACTATATGTATGATAAGAATAAGTTTAACCACAGACCTGTATTTGTTCATATTTCTGGCCTAATAATGAAAATATATACATATTTATCAACGAAAATGTTTTTTTTTTTTTTTTTTTTTTTTGGCGTTGGATTTGGCTCTTCTGGGAAGACCCACACGGTCGATTGCTGTTTTGTATCGGGCTCTTACGCATAGATCTATGATTCGTCACCTGTGACGATCTTATAAACGTCTTTTGAAGCACCACGATCGTATTTTTTCAGCATTTCTTTACACCAATCCACACGAGCCTTTTTTTGAGCGATTTTCAAATTGTGCGGGATCCAACGAGAACAAACCTTTTTTTACGGCCAGGTGTTCATGTAATATTAAATGTATGCTGGGTGGGAGAAATGCCTCCTCTTTGAAGGTATGTTACATGACGGTCTTGCATTATCAGTTCACGTACGGCATCGATGTTTTCTGGCACAACGGCTGTTTTTGGACGCCCTTTCACGGAATTCGTCTTTGAGCGAGCGTCGGCCACGATTGAATTCGTTGTAACAGTTTTTCGAGTGCTATAGGATGGTGCTTCATAGCCATACAAAGGTTTTAGTTCATCGATCCCTTTCTTGTCGTGATAACCCGACGTCGGAAGTTGTGAAAAATGATCGCACGAAAATGTTCACGAGTTAATTCCATTTGTTGGCCGAAATGAATTTTTTAATTCCCTCTAAATAAAACAATTCACGATTAAATGACAAAACGTTCTGAGTGATGTTATGCTAAAAAATGTCAAACTTTCCAATGGAAATGTCAGATTGCACCTGGCAACACTTAGTGTTGCCTAGTCCAGACCTATATATAGCAACCTATGTATCAGGCGTGCGAATACGGTGGCTTAGGGTTGAGTATGGTTTTGTGTTTGCCCCGAAAGTCAGACACAATCATGCCATAATGTGACGGCGCATTCAATTTTTTTGGTACGAGCCTATCTTTGCCACGTTTCACTCCCAAAACATTAAGAGAAATGGTTGAGTCAATCCATCGATTCTTCTGATGCCAACACGACGATTTCCACCTTTTCGACGCACAAGACTCGTTTATACATTTTTTTTTTAAAGAATTAGCAAATCTTTTGAACCGCTTGTGTACTTGCACCTTTTAAATTGTACTCTTTGCTGAACATTTTAGTCTTCCAGAGCTGACACAGCGGCATTGCAAAATAATGCCGCCCAAATGACCATTCCCTCCTTCGTTCAGAAGTTGCTACTATAAGCACATATATGTACATATGTATGTGTGTATACTTATGTGGGGTATATATCTATGCACATATCTGTTGTTGTTTGTAGACGGCGTCATCCATTTGCCAAATGGCAGTTGTGAGAAGCATTTATAAACACACATACATTATTGCTTACAGCACGGAATGTGTGAAGGCTCAAATGGCCCAAATGACGTATACATATACAAACTGTATAATGTATAAACGGGTGTTTGCACATATAAATATATATATGTATGTATAAGTGCCAAGGTACTCGTATGGGCAGCAGCAACGGCAACGGCAGCTGCATGCCAAATAACTTAATGGCGTCTAATGGTGATTGTTTTTCTTGTTGCAGTACATTGTTTACTATTTACGCCTCATTGTTCCATTTGTCGTTGTTGTTATTGTTCTTTTTTGGCACTAGCGGCTTTTCCATTGGCAAATGTGTGGCGAGCGCCAATCGAATCAAGTAACCGTGATATGTATGTACATGTATGTGTGTCGCTGGTGGGTTGGTGACTGTTCGGCGGTCGAACGGTCGATCGTTTTGGTCGCTTCGTTAACTCTTTGCTATGCAATTCATTCACTAAAACGCGCGGCTGTGGCAATTTTTCGCTTGAACTTTTTAGGCATACTTACCCAAACGCATGCAAATACAGTGGTACCTCGACATACGAGTTTAATTCGTTCCGCAATCTTGCTCGTATCTTGAATTGCTCGTATCTCGAAGCAAATTTCCACATATAAAACAATTGAGCTATCAATAATCCGTTCCAACCTCCAAAATGTCAACAAAAACGTATTTATAAATATCAAATATTTATTACTCAAAAACAAAAAAGAGAATTTAAAGAAATAAATTAGTTATCCTCACTGGTCCTTGTCTTTTTCGCTACATTTTTCTCGCTTTCACCTGTAGGCCGTTTAGAAAAAAAAAAAACATGTCCAAGGAGGCTTGTTTCTTCCTCGCTCTCAGAATGTGCCGGAAATGAGTTAGGCAAGTGTCATTAAAAAGGTCCGATGCACGACCTGTTGCAACTTTTTCTGGGTGTTTTTTTTTCCCCAAGAACTGTGAAACTCTCTCCCACACTCCTAAGATCTCCTTTATCTCACTTGTGGAAACAACCTCCTCCTCTGACTACTCAAAACCAATTTCTTGCATAACCTCAGTATGCTGCTGTGACTGTAACTCTTGTATCTCCTCAGTCATCAGTTCCTGGGAGTGCTACTCGAAGACCGAACCGGACTCGTATCTCGAAAGCAAAAAATCACTTGCTCGTCGGCTTATATCTCGAAAAACTCGTATGTTGGGGCACTCGTATGTCGAGTTACCACTGTATGTATGTATATGTATGTACCTCTATGTATATAATTGTCATTGTTGTTGTACATATCAATTGCTCTGTTTACTGTTGTTTCTCATTGGTAATTTAATGCCAAAGTTTCGCTGCACTTTATTGCATATGAAATCGGTGATGTTGTTGTTGAGCTTACGTTTGTGCCAAAGTGTTTTTCCTAGTCATAGCGAGAATTCTGGATATTTCTTAAAATGATAAATTCACATATCTTACATACATACGTATGTAAGTACTTATCGCTATATACTATATAAGTATACATGTATAAAAGTGCATATATACATATATGTACAAGTATGTATATATATAAGTACATAAATGTTGCTGCAATAATAATTCTAGCCTTTGGCTGCTCACAAGCTCTTCACACTTCCAAACTAATAGACCTGTGTGTGTGTGTACGCTTGCAAGTGTTTGCTTGCGCTTAGAAATTTGACTTTTGACTTAACGCGCGCTACCCTTGTTGTTGTGAAAACTTAGTAAGGCCAAGCGCTTGGCCGAATTCAGTCTGCAGCGTCCAACTGCTTCGGCTTACAAGTGGCTCTTTCGTTTCTCAGGCTTTTGTTGACCGGGCCACTGATTATCGACCGGCCAAGAAGTGAATGAATGAACGCTCGCTCAGCAGCAGCAGCGTGTAGGCAGCTTGAATGGCAAACATATGTACATACATACATGCATTCTTTTTTCTATTTTTCAACTTAATCGCGGCGATCAGTGTGTGAATTATTTTTCAGCTTGCATTTTTACTTCATTATTAATTTAATTTTTTTATTGCTTTTTCTCGTTGTTAGCTAACGATCTCCAAGAGGGTCGTAATGAGCCAATCGAGAAATTTCACTTTTAAGCGTTGGATTATAATTGAATATTTCTTTTAATTTTTAATTGAATATCTTCACATGTTAATTCTTAAAAAGAGAGTATTAAAATATAATAAAAATAAAAATATTTCTATACCTCTATGTATATGCTGCACTTTGCTGCTGATATCTTTATTCTAAATTTCTATGTTTTTATATATTCTTGAAATAAAATTTTTCTTTAACAACATCCGCAATGAATAGAAGACGGCAATAAAGTAAAAGCTTCTAAGCGTTAAATGATTTTCCATTTTTTGTTGCATTTTGTTGTTTCATTTGCCTAATTTTTGTAGTACCGAAAATCTTAATTAAAAATAATTTTTAAATTTTTAATCCCAAGTACTGGACTAAGAATAAAAGAAAAAATTTTTTGTTTCAAAAATTTAATCAAAAATGAATTTTCATTTTTAACCCCGAATACCGGTATTTCTAATGGAAAACATTTTCATTTTCTTATTTTCAGACTTGAAAGATTGCTACTGAGTTCGCCTTCCAAAGTATAAAATACTAGTGTTTTGTCGGACACTTTCAAAAATAATTTTTTGCTGTAACTTCACAACAAAAATGTAAGTACATAGAATTCTTTTAACTCACAAAAAATATATGTATGTAAATAATCGCTTATCGATCAACATACAAATATGTATATGTATATAGTAGCTCAGAAATACAGTGCTTTGATATACGAGGTGTGTTCAAAAAGTATCGCGAATTTTGTGTTTTTTCAAAAATTATTTATTTATTCATGAATATCTATTTTGTCCCCTTCAAAGTAATCCCCATAAGATATTATACACTTGTGCACGGTTTTTCCAATCTTCAAGGCACTTCAAAAAATATTTTTTTTTTTTATCTTCTTCAGCTGCTCCTTCGATGCCGTCTTTATCTCGTCAAGAGAAGCGTAACGTCGTCCTTTCATGGGCCTCTTCAGTTTAGAGAACAAGAAAAAGTCACAGGGGGCCAGATCTGGGGAATACGGTGGCTGCGGCATCATTAGTGTGTGTTTATGGCCAAAAAGTCGCTCACGAGCAACAAAACAGGGGCGTTATCGTGGTGCAAAAGCCAAATTTTTGTTCTTCCACAAATCCGGGCGTTTCTGGCAGATTGCTTCGCACAAATTTCGCATAACTTGCAGGTAATATTCCTTATTGACCGTTCTTCCCTGTGGCAAGAAATCATGATGCACCACGCCCCTGCAAAGAAAACTGTCAGTTACGATTCCCGATACTTTTTGAACACACCTCGTAACTATTCCAACCTTAACCAGATATTACTATAAAGCACTCTAGAAAAGTTAAAGAAACTTGTTACCACCTAAAACGAAGGGGTGCATTGAACTAGAAACTGAACTAGAAGAATCGTCATCACATAGTTGAAAATGTGGCGAAACTATCACGAATAACCAATGCAGTATGAGCTGTTGCATTATGGTACTTCTTTGTTCAATAAATTCAGACTGTGCCCAAAAAACAAGGTGACATTGTATTTATTTTAAAAATCCTTTATTTATTCTTTCAAATCAATTTCATCCCCTTCAAAGTAGCCCCCTCCCGATGCAATGCACTTATGCCAACGGATTTTCCAATCTACGAAACACTGGTTGTAGTCACTTTCCGGGATGGCCTTCAGATCCGTCTTCGCTACGGCTTGAATCTCCTCTATCGTATAAAAACGGTGTCCCCGGAGCGGTCATTTGAGCTTGGTGAACAGCCAGAAGTCGCACGGCGCCAGATCAGGTGAACACGGTAGTTGCGGAACGATATGGGTTGAGTTTTTGGCGAAATGTTTACGAATTACGACGGCAGTATGGGATGGTGCATTATTGTGGTGTAAAAACTAAGAATTGTCTTTCCACAATTCCGACCTTTTTAAGCGGATAGCGTTACGCAAACGACGCATAACGTTCAAATAATATTCCTTGTTGACTGTTTGACCGGTTGGAAGGAATTCTTACTGCACAACACCACGATAATCGAAGAAAACAGTCAACATGAGCTTGATTTTTGAGCGACTTTGGCGCGATGTTTTTTGGTCTCGGCTCTCTTTTGGCACGACATTCGCTCGATTGATCGGTTGTTTCGGGGTCGTAAGCATAAATCCAAGTCTCATCGCCAGTTATAATGCATTTCATGACACCCTGGTAGTTGGAAAGCATCGTTTCACACACTTCAACGCGACGCCTTTTTTTCCAAAAAAAATCAATGTTTTCGGTACCAGTCGAGATTTGACGCGCTTGAGGCCCAAAACATTTTTCATAATGGTATGGCTGAGCCTTCGGTATGTCAACTTCATCAGCAAGGTCTCTAATTGTTAATCGACGGTTTTTCAACACCAAATCTTTGATTTGTTGAATGTGAGCTTCGCCTGTTGAGGTTGATGGTCGCCCTGGACGCTCTTCGTCTTCGTCACGTTCACGGCCGGCTTGGAACTCACTATACCACTTGTAAACATTTCTTTTAGACATAGCCTCATCACCAAAGGCTTTCTGCACCATTCTCAACGAATCCGCAGCAGAAAATTGATTCCGTAAACAAAATTTAATACAAGTTCTTTGCTCAACAAATTTCGACATCGCAAAAAACGAAAAGCTTGCTTTGAGCAGCTCACAAAACGACACGTATCTCAAACACTAATGAATATTTTGACATGAAGTTTGACATAAATGTGACTGACAGTACTACCAACATAAAAAAAAAGAATTCTCCAAATCCTTCGACGCGCGCAGTTTAAATTCAAATGTCTTCTTATTTTTTGGGCACAGTAGTACTTAATAAAAATCGAAGAATTCACTTTTAGTGCCTAACAAAACGACGCGTATCTCAAATGCTAAATACTTTGACGTAAAATTTAGCATAGATGTCACAAACAGTACTACCAACTTAAAGAAAAAACTAAAAAAACAAATTTTTGCGATTTCCAAACACGCGAGGTATAAATTAAAAAGTCTCCTTTCAATTTGATCACAGTAGTATATAACATGCTGACACATTCCAAATTTCATCGTGTTTCCTTAGAAGTTTGCCAACATATTCCTCTTAGCTGGCTTATAGAAAGAACTAAGGTAGCGATGGAACTAGCGATCTAAGGTCAATCAAATGCTTACAATTTTTTATATATGATAAATAAGAAAGTTAAAAAGTCAGTAGGTTCTATTTGAATAGTGTAAATTAGCATTTTTTAAGCATTCTTGTATCATCTGCTACTTCTTCTTTTCCTTTATTGGCATGGACAGCGCTTACGCGGTTTTGGTAGAGTTTACGACAGCGTGCCAGTCGTTCTTCCTTTTCGCTGTTTGGTGCCAATTGGAGATTCCAAGTGTAGTCAAGCCTCTCTCTTCCTGGTCCTTCTAACGGAGTGGAGGTCTGCCTCTTTCTCTCGCTCCCTCGGCGGGTACTGCGACGAATACTGACGGAGCTGGAGTGTTTTCATCCATTTGGACGTGAAGATCTAAAAATCGCAGCCGATGTCTCTATGTATGTCAATGACGTCGTGTAACTCGTACATTTCATCGTTTCATCGAATGCGAAATTCGCAGTTGCCAATGCGCAAAGAACCATAAACCTTCCGCAGAACATTTCTCTCGAAAAGTCGTATCGTTGACTCATCAGATGTTGCAACGTAAAGCAGGACGGGAATAATGAGTGACTTATAGAGTTTGGTTTTTGTTCGCCGAGAGAGTATTTTACTTATCAGTAGCAACTGTTGGCAAGAGTTATTCTTCGTTGGATTTCGAGGCTGACATTGTTGTTGGTGTTAATACTGGTTCCAAGACAAACGAAATTATCTACGACATCGAAGTTATGAATGTCAACAACGCCGTAGGAGTCAAGTCGCTAGTACGACGACTGTTTGTTTGACGACAGGAGATATTTCGTCGTTCCTCGTTCACTGCCAGACCCAATTGCTTCATTTCTTTTTCCAGTCTGGAGAAAGCAAAACTATTGGCGCGGATGTTGAAGCCAATGACAACAATATCATCGGCGGCCAGCAGCTGTCTTATAGAAGATTTTACCTTCTCTATTCACATCTGCAGCTCGAATTATTTTATCCAGGAGGAGATAGAAGAAATCGAACGATAGGGAATTGCCTTGTCTGAAGCATCGTTTGGTATCGAACAGTTGGAAGAGATCCTTCCCGATCCTGACGGAGCTTTTTTTGACTCAAAGTCGGTTTACACAGCCGTATTAGTGGATACCAAATTCAGCCATAGCGGCATAAAGGCAGCTTCTTTTTGTGCTGTTAAAAGCAATTTCGAATTCAACGAACAGGTGGTGTGTTTCGATCCTCTTTTCATGGTTCTATTCCCAAGATTTGACGCATGGTGAATATCTGGTCAGTTGTTGATGGCACACTGATAAGGTCCGACCAGTTTGTTGACGGTGGGATTTAATCTTTCACACGGCATGATCGATTGATTACCTGCTACTCCAATTCGGGAATATTGCAACCCTGAGCTTAAAACCACTTTATTTGAATGGAATTTAAAGATTTTCTGTCGAGTTAAATCGTAGAAAGATAACGGGGATAACTTAAAACTTTGTCTGTTAACATGATACTTCAAGCTTTCATATTTTTTTTGACCACTATAGCTATACCATATGAAGACATGATAAATGCATCATACCCCAGTTTTCCCCGCTTCTATATAACCTTTGGCACGGCCCTATTTGGTTTTTGACGCCACATTTCCTACTTGGGCGCATGTTGCATATCACTATGCGAGCAATGGTGCCTGTGCAACATGTTGTTGGCACACAGCACGCCCGCCTCTGGCAAGCAAAGCAATTTTCCACTGCGCGTGCAATAATCGGCGACATTGCGTTCTCTTTTTTTGTGCCCATTTTTCGAAATTGTTTGCATTTTCGCGATTTTATTTTTTCTCTGTGTGTTTTCGTGGCATGTTGCAACGCGCCGCTGCTGCTGTTGCTGCTACCAATGGATTGCATATCCGCACGTTTGGTCATTCAGCGAAAACTGGTCAGTGGAAAGGTGTGTTGCTGCAACGGCAACTGGCACGTAAACACTTCTTGGGAGCTGTGACACCCAGCGTCGCCGAGCAACGCGCATTGGAATGCCCTGCGGCAACGTCCACCGCTTTATGAAAACGAATACATTCACGCTTTGTTTTTGTTGTGGCAAAAAAGACAAAAACCTTATAAAACATGTTCTCTTTCGCGTCGCTTGTGCAGTTGTTTTACTGAATCATTTCACTTCAATTGATTTTGCGTTTTTTTCGTGTTTTTTGGCTCAACAGTCGCACTTTTTGGCCAGCGTAATGTTGACCCACTTCTTGGCGACTGCCTCCGTTGCGTGCTGTGTGCACTTTTGGCAATTGCCAAATCCATTTTCGGCTAAATATGCGTTTTCGTGTGTTTTTTTTTTCCTTTTTTTTCTGTTGTTGTTGGCGCTGCACTTGTTTGTTGATTGCATATATTCGCGCTCTTTTTCTCGTGCGGTCTGCGCTTTTAGTGAATTTAGCAATTCAGATTTGATTTATTTAGTTGCAAATTTTTTTTTTTAGTATTTTTTTTTTTTTCAAACCGGATAAGTCGCCAGTGAGTTTTTGTTTCCATTTTGGCTGCAAATAAGGCAAGCAAACAAATTGTGCTCAAGCACTGAGCATAAATTACGCTACTGTGTTTATTTGCTGTTGCTTTAAGTTTTGGTTTGTATTTAGGTTAGTCTTTTCATAGCAAATAGTTTACGAAATATTTTAAGCTAAACCCACACATCAAATTCTGCTTCTGCGCCGCTGTGCCATTCTAGCGTGAGAAATTTTAAGCTTCTCAAAATACTTACTGCAAACTAATTCAGGTGCAGATCTCAGTAGTATTTACATACATACATACATATGTACATTTGTAAATATATGAATTAAAATTTCTTCCCATTCATATCAAATTCAAAGCGCTAGCAACTTAAAAATTCAATCGATCTGGATATATTTGCCAAATGATGAAGAGGTACCAAAACTGTCTTATATTCCTTCAGTGTATAAGACTACCTCTTTCAATAGCAGTGGCTGTGGTGTCCAAAGAAGTTATTACAAGTACTTGTATAATATGCAGGCAGACATATTTGAACTTATCCATTAATGATCTTGTTGTTAAAGCCCAGTTTGGAAATTATTCAAGGTTTGATCACCTTTCACTCTCTCTGAAAATACAGAAAAGAAATACCAACATTTTAAGGGGGCATTCTAGTCTAGAAATCAAATTTTGGGCAGTTTTTTGAATTTTATTTAAAAAAAAAAACCAAAAAATATTTTTACTATCCATTTTTTATTGTGTTTTTATTGATATCTTACGAATACAGGAAAAAAATTTTATTTAAAATTTTTAAAAAATATTAAAAATTAAAATAATTAGAGGGGGCAGGAAAGACAGGTGTAAAAAAATGGCGCATCCTGGTGACATTGATCCTGACTCTCCTGGTGGTCTGAAAAAAAAAATCAAAAGAAATTCTTAATCAGTAAGGTTGCTGTTATAGCCCCTCAGGGAACACGAAAAAAAAGTTTTTGAAAAATGGTTACTGCCTGAAAATAAAAATCATTTTTTACGCTTTTTTTTGAAATTCCTATTTTTTTTTTTAAATATTAAAAACAAAAACACGATGCTGGTAGGAACGATAAAGGATTATATACAGAAGGTTTACACAAAATTTCAAGTAAATCGGTTGTAAAGAACTTGAGATAATGCCGGTATCGTGTGGAAAAAAGCAATTTCGAGGAAAACGCGTTTAAAAAATTCGATACGGCCGAAACGGGCTAGGTACTGCGTCACTAAAGTAACTGTAGCTCTTAAAATAATTTTAATTTTTAAAAATCCTTTGGTGGATATGTTCTTAAGGGACTAAACTTTAAATACATATATTAAAAAAACGAGTTTTTCAAAATTCTAGAGTAGAATACCCCCTTAATCAAATATGACATAAATAAAATGCGCAGAAAATAATTACATAACATTTCTTGACTTCAGTTTTACATGAAACATGTGAAGTCTATCAATTGCAATATAATATACATGAGAGTTTCATTCATATATACTAGGTACATCTTAAGGATCCTGTTTAAAATTAAAATTGGTAAAGCAAATTTTACTTTCTCACTATCGCTTCTATTAAAACACTTTTCCTTATAGGTCCGTATACAGTTTTTAAGCAATCGCTCAAGAAAAAAATTCATTATTTCTTGAGCTGTAGTCAAGTAATTTTAATAGCTTGTTACGCATTGTGAATGATCCACTTTAAAAGAGCAAGAGAAAATAAACAAAGAAAATAGTCTTATGTGTGTAAGTATTAGCGGTGTGCAAACCCGGTTCGATTCGAATCGAATCGAATCCTTAGATCGATTCGATATTCGAGTCAAATATCGAAATATCGAGTTGTTCGAACTATTCGAATAATGCGAATAATTCGAGCAAATTGAAATACTCGAAGAAGTAAAATCTTAAATAGATTATTCTATTGCAGTAATAGAACAAAATTATCATTATCATCTCCCACACCAACTTCAGGTTCTACTTCCACAATCATACTATCCTCTTCAATAAAGTTTAAGGGAAAAAAATTTTTCATTTTTGAAAATTTTGCAATTTTTTTTTAAATAAATAAAAAAAATATAAAAAAAAATCGGGCCACTCCGTGATAAGCAGGGATAGTTGTCAAATTAATTGAAGTTTTTTCGAGGAAAAAAACAAAAATGGCAAACTTCCAAAAAATGGCGAACTTCCAAAAAATGACGAAAAAAACGATTATTTTATATAATTGATCGTGATAAATTTTTTTCGTGTATTTTTTCGAAAAGTTCATTCAAAAACAAAAATTTAAAAAAAAAATGGTCCCCAAAAGTCAATTTCTACAAAAGTTATGGCTATTTGAAAATAAAAAAAGCCATTTTTTTTGAAAAATTCATAACTTTTTTGAAGTTGGAAAAAAAAAAATTTTGAAATTCTCAAAAATGTTTTTCAAAGGGTAGAAAAGGATGGATACGTTTCAGCAAAATCTAAAGGGGTCGGGTTCAAAAGTGGTCGATTTGGTATGGAATACCCCATATTCATTGTAATTTAATGAATCTGTAATGAATGTGAAGTGTGAAGTTTTATACAAAATTTAAAAATGAACTACAATTTATAATAATGTTTTTAACTAATTTAGGAAGAATTTAATGACTACTTTGAATTCCTTTCAAGTAACAATTGTTGATTTCATGTTTCTTCACAAAACCAGCGTTGCCATATTCGCATTTTATTTAAAAAATGTATTAATAATTAGTACCAGATTTCTTCCAAGCTGCATAAGCGTTTTTTGATATGAAGTTTTTACATTTCTTGAGAGCTGGATTCTAAGCTTATGCCTCTAATTTTTCCTACTGGGAAATACCTATACTCAAATGAGAATACGTTGCCACTTGTGATTGCGAGCCTATAAGCACTTGACTGCGTAAATTTTGCAATTGTTGAATGGCAAGCCAAAAATTGTGCACACTTTTTTATACATACCGATACACATTTGTACATATGTACGTCTGTGCATTGGTACATACTTGTAAATTTGTACAATATGTAATTCATATGTAGTACAAAGATATATGCTGTCTTTCATACAAAATAATGACCACTCAACAGCGCCAGCAAAAAAAGCAAAAAACCTCAAAAACAAAAATTTAAAAAATAAAAAAACAACAAAATAATACATTCCAAGTGAAAACCCTTCGCTGGCAAAATCGGTGAATGGGCAGCAGCAAAGCTCGCACACAATTTTTGGTAGTTTCTGTGAGAGCGCCAGTGTATTCAGGCGGCGCGCTAAGACCTCATGTTAAAATTGAAAGTACATTAAAGAGAAAACAATTGCGATTTCAAGCATGTGCAGAATGCGGATTTTTATTTTTTTCTTCATTTCTCTCTCGGCTTTTCTTGTTTTGATGTTGTTTTATCGCTTCTGTGATGTTTTGTTGTTTATATTACTTTGTTTTGCCCAAATTATTTATAAGTAAATTATTTATAAGCACTTGTAAGTATATTTGAAATTTGTGAGCGTGTGATAGGCATTTCAGTGTTTACAGCTGCGAGGTGATTATTATAAGCGCTATCGAAATAACGAGCTCGGTAGCTCATAACTTAAAGAAAGTACGGTAGGGATACAGAATGGAAAATATAGTTGGAAGGATAAAGTTGGTCAGGGGAGCTAAGTCAGAAAATCAGTCAATTATTTGACAACAAGAAAACAAATATGTTTTTTCATTATTTTATGGCTTTAAAAATTCTATGAAAATTTAAGGGGGTATTCTAGTTAAGAAGCATGAATTTCAGGTAATTTTTAAAGTGTCTTAAAAAAAAGGCAATTAATATTTTTACCATCCATTTTTTCATTAGTTATTTGCTAATTTTAGAAGAGTACAGAAAAAATTTGAAAACTAAAAAAAGTAAAAAATTTTAAAATTATGAGCAGACGAAGTGGTTATCTCTAAAAATTTCCACGTGACCATACCCATGATTTCAACCCTCATAGTTAACTGAAACTAAAAATAAAAAAGATTATTAATCTAGAATAATGTCGCAATGGTCTGAACTATGGAAAAGTGGGGAAAAACAAGTTTCACAAAATGGCGACTGCCTAAAAAAAAAGTTTTTTTGAAACACTTTTTCTGACTATTCGAATTTTTTAAAAATAATAAAAATAAAAATTTGGGAATGAGGCTAGTTCCAACCATAGACAAGCCTATAAAGAAGACGCTATAAAAATTTCAAGTAAATCGGTCCAGTAGAACCTGAGAAATCGTGGGTATCGTTCCAAAAAAGTCAGTTTTGAGAAAAACGCGTTTAAAGTTTCGCGTTCCGGCCGAACCAGTTTGGATGCCGGCTCAGAAAAATGCCTATATCTCCGAAAATAATTTGAATTTTGAAAAATCCTCTCGTACACATATTCTTGAATAGTTAAACTTTGAAAATATAAAAAAAATTTAGATTTTTTTAAATTTCTAGACTATAATACCCCCTTAATTTGTGAAGATATATACAAATGTGTTCAGCCGTTCCAGTGCAGAAAAGACTTTGGTTCGAGCTAAAAAAATCACTTTGACTTCGGCGCGGATTACTTTCACTGCTTTTCACTTTTATTCGACGAAATGCCTATAATAACATGGTCGCCATTTTTTACAGTAACTGAGTTGAATCTTACGAAAATATCTCTTTCTTATATGAAAAGCGTCAACTGTAAGCTTTTTTTAGATCTCTCAAAATTTCATATTGTGGAGTTACACTTTTTTATGAAAAATTTCATACATCAAAATATTTTATTTCTTTCAAATGAGTTTAACACTTTGCTCTTTATACAATGTATAAAATCATTTTGCTAATTTTTTTCTGATCTTTGCAATATGAAGAGGTGTGCAGGCAATTTTTCTCACACTCATCGATTAAATTATAGATTTTAATGCTATCTCTACAATATTTAAGAAATTAAAATGCATTTAAATGCAATTTTTCAAAAGCGCATGAAATTAAGATTCATGAAATTGTGATGGCCGTCACAGTTTTTGCAGCAAAACCCCGCAATTTCTTTTGGTGTGAGAAAAATTTTACGTTTTTTTTTTTGTAACAAAAAAGTAATCAACAGTGCAAACTTGATAAATGCAGATAAAAATCAGCAATCTGCATTGGGTGATTGCATTTCTCTCACAACTAGCTGGTGAAATGCTGGAGAAGAAAGCAAATCGCCGCCGAAAAAATATGACAAAAAAAGAGAGCAAAAAGCAATTAGGACAGTGCAATGAAGCGACTAATAAAGTGAATGTACGTTTACTATGTTTGCGCTGCTAATTTTAATTTGCATTGCATTTTTCTATATGCACACAAACATACATAAATATTAAGAGTACCTACATAAATGTCAAACAACTGAAAAATATTACTATAAAAGTATGAAATATGAAATTGCGGTGAGCTGCTGAAATTAAAAATGTGTGCTTGCTTTTTGCCATTTTTTACGGTTGTCGAAACTTGCTTTCAGTAATTGAAAAACCGATACAGCAAAGCTGACAAGTATTTTTAATTAATCGCGGACCAATAATTGAAGATATGGCATTCCGTGAGGTTTGCAAACTAATTTCATTGGAATAGTTTGATATCATATTGTGACGATGCCTATTATTTAACTATTTTTAATTAAATGTTGTAAAAGTCTTTCTATTTACCGAATAGAGACACATTGCTCGAACTACTTTAGTTTTTCCAGCCTTATTTTACTTGTTAGGCACTTTACCTTTGTAAAAGGAGGTGGAACCTCTTCAAAAAATTGTAGCAGCTCCTTCATCTTAACTTGCCATTTTACAAGGCTGGCAGTCTTTACCAAAAATATCTTTGACAGAAATATTTCTCCAAAATCGGTAATGTTTTAGACGCTGAATATTTAAAAAATGTGTGGCAATTAATTTTTTCTATATTTTTTATTTTTTTTTTTTAAGCTGGCAAAGTCTTCTTTAGAAAATTTTTCTATACTTATTATTTTAGGAATGACACCCATATTATTACATATAATTTCATTACTTTACTAAAATATAATATTAAGCAAGTGGCAACACTCATATTTAATTGGTTTTTTAAAGATTTCAAGTTTAGAGGTTTTTAGTATTTTAAGTTTTTTAGCTGAAGCTTTTCAAACCCCATTGATAAAAAAGCGCTAAAGAATTTTAAATTTATTTTTCACAAATTTTGTTAAATATGACTTGTCGTTAGCAATAAATACAGAAAAACGTGAATAATTATTATTAAAAAAAAACCAAAAATTGTAGTAAATCGAAATTAATTGAAGACGCATTTTCTACCAAATCCAAAAAAAAACAAATAATTTCTCAAATGTTATTTTTATAAAAGAAATCAACAATACATAAATATAAAAGTACAGCAACCACAAACAAAACTGTATGATGATGCCTGACAATGCGCTGAGAAAAAGAAAGGAAATCAAAAGACTTAAGCGAGCAACCTGCCAACGATGGCAACACAGTTGTGTGGAATTTTTACAAATTTGTTGAATATATGTTGCTGCCATCGTAGTAATTACGCAATAGCAACAATATAAACATGGTTTGAACACAATGATAAATGTTTTTAATTGGAAGAGTGACTGATAAAAGGGCGCAAATGCAAATAAAATGAAAATAATTGAATTATTAATGGGCAGAGAGGCAAGAAGCAAACAGGTGAATCACAAAAACGCTGCAAATGAGCAAAAAATCACACAAACTGTGTAAACTTCAACCAAACGCCGCATTACAAAGCACACAATGAACAACTGTGGCAAACTGAGTTTTTTTTTATTTTTATTTTTTATTTTTTTTTTTTATATTTTTTTATAATTTTTTTTTTTATAATTTTTTTTTTATAATTTTTTTTTTTCAATTTTTTTTATTTTTATATTTTTTTTTTTAATTTTTATTATTATTATTTTTTTTTTTTTGTTGCGCTTACTCGTCCTCAGTTTTATTTTTCATACTCATATTATTGGCGAATATCTGCGCTTTGTGCAATATTAATGATTACTGCGCATTGTGTGTGTGACAACAACAACAACAAACGGAACAAAAAGCAATATTGCACCTGCAGCATTATACCGGCCACAAAGTTGAGTGGCACACAGTGCGATTGGGCAAGGCAGCGACGAACAGCCGGACTCTAGACGCTTGCAGTGACTTCTGTATGCAAATATTTCTTAGTTAATAAATTAAACAAAACAAAAACAACAAAAGCAACCTCAACAACTACGTAAACAAAACAACCGCACAACAAAGCGTAAAATGGCGATTTATGAAACACGACAAAAAAATCAAAAAACCAACCCAAATAAAAAGAATAAAAACAACAACAACGACAATTCCGCTTTACAGGTTAATTGAGTGGTGCAAAACCTTCAACAAACAGTTACTATTTACTATGCAAAAAACCGAGATGCTGCAAAAACAGTCAACAACAAACTCACAGCATTTTGCTTCTTTTTTTCTCACTCACCTTTTGACTTCATCGGAGGGGCGGAAAATGTGTCACAATATGCACGGCTTGCAGCGCGTAACAGCAATTACTGGCGACAAAGGAAATCAAAAAATTACAGAAATTTGACGGGGGGACAGGGTATGCCGTGACGATGATAATTAACGGTTACGTGTGCTACAATGTTGTTAAAAGAAAAAACTACTGTTACTAGCACAACAGCGACAACAACAAATGAAGCACACCCAACCGCTTCTTTGCAACAATTTCGATGGCTGTAACAGCAGCGTGAAGCGCAAAACATCTGCTTGATCTAAGTTGATACCAGCACTGCCATACACGTACATATGTATTGACTTAAATATACATACAAGTATATGTGGCTTATGTTTTTATATGCAAAACTGTTGCTACTTCGGTGTATAATTGCTAACAACATATTTGTTAAAGAGGTCGCAAGTCTGCCTCAAACCACAATGCATACATATGTACATAGTAGTTGTAATGTAATATAACGGTAATAATAGTATAACTTAAAACAACGTTGCTAAGTTGTATTCAAACTTCTGCACAGTTACATACATTTTCTCCCGAGCTATTTAAGATCGGGCACAATTTCCCTCATGTTTTCTAAAAAAAAATCGTTTTTTATTCAACATAATTCTTTTCAAGGGTGACACACTGATTTTAACGCACCTCTAACTTTAAGATACCATTTTTGTAGTACGCTCTGTCTTTTGCTTCTAAATAGCCCTCAGTTTCGGCGAACACCTCTTCATTCGACGAATGTTTCTTTTCAGCGCGCACTCTTTTGAGATCTGAGAACAGGAAATAGTCGCTGGTGGCCGAATCTGGAGAATACGGTGAATGCAAAGCCCAATTTATAAATTTTTGCCATCGTTTTCACTGACCTGGGACATGGTGCATTGTTTTGGTGAAAAAGCACTTTATTTTTCTTCAAACGGTCGAATAACGCTATGTAATAGTCACTGTGGCTGGTTCTTTCAAGGTAGTCAATAAAAATTATTCCATGCGCATCCCAAAATATAGACACCATAACCTTGCCAGCCAACTGCTGCATTTTTCCATGCTTTGTAGCGTACTCGTCGTGTGAAGTTCACTCGGATGATTGTCGACTAGACTTCAGAGTGAAATAATGGAGAAATGTTTCATTCTTTGTTACATATTGACGCAAAAACTCGATTAGGGATCTATATTAGACATCTCTAAATACTGCTCCGAATCTTCAACTTGTCGTTATTTTCAAAGGCTGATTTCTTCGCTACAAAGTTCAAATAATGTTGATCAATCAAAAACTTGACGTTAACAGTGTCCCAAAAAAAAGCAAAAAGCACTACACACGAAATCAATTTTGATCCATTTTTCGCATTAACAAAAGCTGCACTCAAAATAATATGTTTCACAAACTAATTATCCGACAGTTGCCAAATTTAAACACCCGCCTTTTGAAAGTTAGGGAACTACTAATTAAAAACATGTGAATTTAATTCTAGTAGGTAAAAGGTAGCACCGCTCACATTTAGATGAATACCTATGTATATCTCGACACCTCCTCTGGCTGATTTCAACCAAATTTGCTAAGTAGCATTAAGCAGTGTGAAAATAGGCGAAATCGGACTATAACCTTAAACTCCATTTGATTCTTTCACTTTCCAGTATACAAATCAAGAACCAATCAACGCGAACAACACACAAAATTAAACGAATAGTGCTTTTGTGTGCCACCTTATGGCCAAAAATTGTCGAAATCGCACTAAACTATTCATGCTCCCAGATGCCGAATATGTGGACCACAGTTTCTTTTGCAAACATTTTATCGAAAATATTGGTCAGTCCGTGTATATTATAGAAATTCGGAGATAACCCTTTTCTGTTAATAGAATGTCTATCATGTATGTCAAAAATTGGTTGAATTTAATCAGTAATTCTCGCAGTTCCCATTATAACTAACATATGAGTTATCTTAATACAATTGAGATAGCGTTTTTTTTTTCTAGTAATGGTGGCACTTTGTGATTAATGTGAATATAATCGGGTGAAAACTCAACCAGTTCTATGTATTTTTGTAAATATTTATTACTTGCTTTAACACTTCTCATTTAATATGAAAACGATTAGCATTTATTATACAACTACTTAATAGTTTATTAATATTAATAAAATGACTATTGATTCCAGTTTTCAGTGTTTTGACAGCAATTCAGCAGGAGCAGCATGAAAAAGTCATTATTTGCTTACATTCACTTACTAAATTCATTCAAGCTATACTGCTGACGTAGCTTTCAACAAAAAAAACTGTTAAAATTTATCAAAAAAAAAAATATTGAAATTTCTTATAATGAATGGAATTTTTCCAACTATGCTTTGCTGAGAATGAAAAGCAATTTTTATGTTTACTGATTTATTAACTGTATCAAACATGGCAAATCAGCGAGCAAATAAGTGCGAATAAGAATAAAATCAGCTAAGCATGTAGGATTAATGGAAAGAGGTGTTAACGAGGACTGCGCTTTCACAAAAAAAAAAAAAAAAAAAAAAAAAAAAAAAAAAAAAAAAAAAGTAATATATCAATACGTAGATGGGAAAAACGAAAATATGTGTATATGAATGTGTATGTATGTATATGCATATTAACGTATAAAGAATTTATGAATAATATATATATATGAATAATATGTTATTCTTTATTTTTCATAAAGAATAAAAAGCGTTAAAGGTCATTCTAATGTGTGAAAGTTAACAATAGTATTTTGCATAATAAAAAAAAATTAACGCCATTCTATTATACTTTTACACAATTAACTTTTTATATGCATTGTATAAAATTTCTCGGTACAGCAACAATTTTAACACATTTATTTTACTCTCATAAAATTGCTAAATAATTTGTTTATAAACAAGATTGAAATGACCTAAGCCAAGTGCTTTTCCTTTGCCGCTGCTTTGACTTTGTACCGGAAAAGAACTGTTGACGGCAGGAAGTTGTGCAAGCGAAGTTCAGTCAACTTGGCTCAACTCACGCACACATATATTCAATTACATATAAACGTAAACAAAATGTATGCATTTATCTGTGCGTTTTTTGTTCAATTAGAAGCAATTTGCAATCATTGCGTCCATACAAACAGCAATTCTAACTTTTTCCTATTCCGTTTGTGGTCCAAATTACATATTATGTCACCTGAATCCAACAACTGTCATTGTTTATCCGAACAATTTTATAGTCAATGTTCACTGAAGAAGTGTTTTTGAATGAATTAATCCTAAGAAGCTTAGTATCTATTATTATTTGGGAGCGAAATCTAAATCTAATTATAAAGAAAAAAATTCTAAAATAAATTTTTAAACTTTTTCCGCACCAAATTTTGAAAGAATTGTTCTAAATTGAAGCGATTTTCATGGAATTAAATTGTAAGTACAAAAATTGGATTAGTCTCCTGCCATCAGCTTTATCGCAAGACACTATTCTTGTTTATATATTTTGATGGTAGATTCCAACTGTTCTAGGGCGATCCAAAGAACTATTTTCATAAAGAATTAAAGTAGAGGAAAACTAACGAATAAACCAAGGAAATGTGTGGGTAAAATATAATTATTTTTAACTCAAATAATCGTAGAAAATGCCTTAGGTCAAATTTCTATATTAAAACTTTATAAAGATTTAATTGATAAAGCGTCAAACAGCGTATAAAGGAATATCTTATAATACCGGTGCGAGAATATACCAGGTTGTTCAATAAGTTTTATCGTTTGATAAGAAAAACACAATTTTATGATTCATGATTCTTCCTGAACATTAATACACTTGCTCCAACGATCCTCCAATCTGTGGATCCCATCCCTGAAGTGAGAATCTGGAAGGTCTGCAAAATACGCTTCAACAGCCGTTATGACCTTTTCATTTGAACACACATTTTTTGAGTTCTGGAAATAAATGAAAGTCACTGGAGGCCAAATCTGCTGAATACGGTGGATGCTCCAACAATTCGAACTTTAACTCATGGATTTTAGTCGTTTTCATTTAATTTTTTCCTGTTTAAATGGGATTTTTTTCTTCTGCAAACCGGGTATTTTTTCACGAATTTTTTCCTTCAACTGATCCAAATGCAATAATATTCATAATTAATTTTTTTACCAGTAATCCACAAACAAAACTCCTTTCGCATCCCAAAAACTGATGCAATAACCTTCTTGACCGATTTCCGGACACGTACTCGTTTCGAAGCCGAATAACCAGGTTCACACAACTCTTTAACCTCTTGTTTTGTTTCGAATCAAGCGCAGGCATTCTAAAGGAAGACTACTCCTCTTGGACCTACCAACTGAACTTCATCTGGCATCGCAAAGAACCAAAACTGGTCTATACGTAGCTTATTGGCCTACCAGATTAACCTAACCTTACCCATAATACAGACATGTGTGTAATTTTTCAGTTACATAAAAGAACTGATTTTATTCAAAAAATTGTTCGAATTAATATCTCTGTTGAACCTCATCGGGTAAAATTTTAGTGCAACCCTATATGCTACTGAATAAGAGCCCTTTATTAACTTTTTTCCTGCTTGATAAAGGTGAGATCTGAAGACTAAGAGAATGTTTTACACCCTGAACAGTTTATAACACCCAGGGATGCCATATATATGTACGAGGTGTGTTCAAAAAGTAACGCAAATCGTAACTGACAGTTTTCTTCGATTGCAGGGACGTGGTGCATCATGAGTTCTTGCAATAGGGAAGAACAGTCAATAAGGAATATTACCTGCAAGTTATGCGCAATTTGCGCGAAGCAATCTGCAGGAAACGCCCGGATTTGAGGAAGAACAAAAATTGGCTTTTGCACCATGATAACGCCCCTGCTCACACACATCGTTGCTTGTGCGCGACTTTTTGGCCAAAAACAACACACTAATGATACCGCAGCCACCGTATTCCCCAGATCTGGCCCCTTGTGACTTTTTCTTGTTCCCTAAACTGAAGAGGCCCATGAAAGGACGACGTTACGCTCTCTTGACGAGATAAAGACGGCATCGAAGGAGCAGCTGAAGAAGATAAAAAAAAATGATTTTTTGAAGTGCTTCGAAGATTGGAAAAACCGTTGGCACAAGTGTATAATATCTCATGGGGATCATTTTGAAGGGGACAAAATAGATATTCATGAATAATAAATAATTTTAGAAAAAACACAAAATTCGCGATACTTTTTGAACACACCTCGTATATATAAATGATTAGAATGATAAGTCGTTTTAGCCATGCCCGTCTGTGTGTCCGTCTGTATATAAACGAATTAGTTCCTAGTAGTTTTTGAGACTATACCAGAAGCTGCCCATTGGTCGGAACCTCCGATATCGGACTACTATAGCATATTGCTGCCATACAAACCGAACCATCTGAATAACGATATTGTACCGAAAGCTTTTTCATTAGACATGATATAGTATATTCACGAAGTTTCGCATGGGCTAATGTCTAAGGCAATAATGTAACTTTGAAAGAAATTTTACAAATCGGATCACTATAGCATATAACTAGTAAACATACTGAACGATCGGAATCAAGTTCTTATTTGGAACGTTTTGTATTTGTAAAGGGTTTTCTAGCTTGTTAACTTATTTTTTGATTTTTTTTTTTTTTTTTGAAAAATAGAACTACAAATTAATCCAAATTGATCTGTTGCAGTTAAACGACGGTGTGCTTAAACAACCTACGATTGAATTCTTTTATTTAAACTATCTTAACTTAACCCTAAAAAAATATTAAAATTTATTTTGCTGGTTTGGAACCATATTGCTACTTTAGCGACAATTTCTTGGTACACTTGGTTAAGAGGAAACAATAACATAGGAATATAATATATGTATGTAATTATAGTTTTTATTGCACATTTAAGAGAATAGTTTTGCCCTGCTTCAATATAAAGTCTCAATTTTTAAGTTTATTTCACAATGGTGCTCATTTCACCATAATCGATAACTTTAAGGAAAGCTTAGAAGCAAAGTGCTGCCAGAGAATTAATTCCTCAGTAGAAAAGCGATATTAGTTAGTTTGTGGTTAGTTTACATCAATAAGACATACATACATGTTTTCCAAGTAAAGCAAAGGTATGAGGAAAACTTATTATAACCGCGATATAAATACCTCAACATTATATAAAATCATAACTTAATTGACTGCAAAAACAAGTCCAATGCTAAAACGTAAATGCAAGCGCTTAATCTTAACGATCAGATGCTCTCGTCGCGGCAATGCGTAATTTAAAAATAAAAAAAAAATTAAATTCATAAGAATAAATCAGTAAGAGTAATTGCCAAGAAAGCATAAACATTATGACAAAAGAATGTAGAGGCTTATGCAGAAATGTATAAGCTTTCAGTTAGTCGCACGCACGTAGCACGGACACGCTGGTCACGGCCATAAATACGCTATGCTTTGAAAAACTTTCATAAAAATGTGAATAAGCCCAACAAATTTTATGCGCACGCCCAATTTCAAAAGCTCAAAGTCCTTAACACAAAGGCCTTAACTTCCGCAATGCAAGTACGTGCTGCATATTTCCTCCTTTGCTGCTTTCCGCGCGTCGGCAATGACTCAATATCACGTGCGATCGCATGCGTTCATGATTCGAGCCACAAAATCCGTTCTGAAAACGGAATGTACACATGCACACAGATGCATACCATATATGTGTATATATATGTATGTATATAAATGCATGTATTCGTTTGGCACGTTCTTCCTATCGGTGACATACAACTGATTGACGTCGTCTTGCATTTTAATTGCTCACACACTGGCGCGTTCTAATCGCTTATACTCAAGTGCTTACAAGTTGAATGTTTATGGGCAGTTAGTGTTTGCTCGATGGGGTGCTAAGCTGCAAGAAAATATTATTGCAAGCAAACGTAAGCTTTGGTTTTCAATTTTGATTATGATTTATTTAGCTGTTTTATAAGCAAATGAGTTGAGTTGTGCAGCTGCTGCATCAAACATACACACGCATGTCCAATGAGTCTATACACCACTACCAGAAGACACATACGTTGTCGTTTATCAGAATAAATGCGCATAAAATTCAGTCTCGTGCCGTCGCGAATTGATCTTGTGGTATTTCCAATATGCTAATCTTGAATTTATTTATATAGATGTTGTCAGAGTGCTTATGCCTTGCATATATTTATGTATATATTTTCTTCTTTTGTATTAATGCTATATTTATTGAAAATTGCTATCGAATTAGCAAATAATGTGGTGCAAATTGTATTTTGTTCGTTAGGCTCTTAATCTTGAACTAATTCGCTGGCATACTACATCAAAGTGCATAGTCTGTTAGAGCGATTAGCTCTTCATTGTCCCTAATTTCTTTTGGCCGATCATTTTCAACAGGTCTAAGCACAGGAAAAATTACCTGAAACAGATAAGATCAAACTCAAACCTTTTGGCATTGCTCCAATTTCTTTTTCTTTAGACCGTCCACTTAAACCATCCACTAATTCTTCCTTCCCATGTTCAAATACCGCCTACTCGACCTACCTGCAGAGATTCAAGAGCTCTCATTTCATCTAGAAAAAACAGTGCTTTGGTGTGGTTTGTGGGCCGGTGGAATCATCGGTCCATATTTCTTCAAAAATTTTGCCGGTGAGAAAGTAAACGTCAATAGGAACTGTTATCGCACCATGATAACCAACAATTTGATGCCCGAAATTGAAGTTTCTGACATTTGGTTTCAACAAAACGGCGCCAGTTCCCAAACATTGCATCAAACAATGGATTTATTGAGAGAACACTTCGATAAGCAGATAATTTCATGTTTGGGCCTGAATGATTGGCCACCAAGATCGTGCGATATCACACCGTTAGACTTTTTCCTGTAGAGACATGTAAAGTCTAAAGCCTATGTGAACAATCCCGCTTCGATTCAGGTCTTGGAGCAACATATCACGCGTGTCATTCGCTAATTACCCGTCGAAATGCTCGAACAAGTAATCGAAAAATGGAATCAACGGATGAACCATCTGAGACGTAGCAGCGGTCAACATTTGGAAGAGATAATCTTCAAAAAATAAATGAAAAAGAAATATTCTTTCGAGTGATAATAAACCTTCTTCATTTAGTTTGAAGCTTCTGTGTTTTTTCTTCAAAAAAATCTCGAAAATCTGTCTTACAAGGCGAAAATATGTAGTAGACGCCTTGTAATAAAATTTGGCTTGTTTTGTGAATATGTTTCTGAAAGCAACATCTGAAATGATGCAGAAAATTTTTGCTTGCTTTTGCTCAAGCAGTCTTTGCGACAACTTGAAGGCCACGTTCGGTCGCTGAGAGCTTAATTTATTTGAACTTTGTAGAAATAAATATAGGAAATTAAAACTTATTAGCAGTGATGTAAATAGGTTCGTATGAAATATATCAAAGTTCAATTAATATTAATCCATTTCAGCGGAAAATAAGTCATACAATTTATCACAAAGAGCTTTACTAAAACCGCAATCGATTTCCTTGAATTAGAATGGGCAGCATTACATTTCATGACAGTTCTATGTTTGCACGTATGACTTCACACTCACGGAGTGATATAGACAAATACAAAGAAATATTTTACTTACTTATCCAGAAGAGTATATTATATGTTCCCACAAAACACAAATCGCGTAACAATGTCACTTTATGACATACCTTTAAACCAAATGAGCATCATAAAATGCTGATAACAAAGTCGTGCGGCTTGCGAACTTCGTCACTTCCAAAATCAAGCCAAACAGTCAACTGATTTCCCCACAATTTACGATTTGTTCGAAAATTATTGCCTACAATTTAATGTGCCGCATGAGGAAGACAGCCAGGCGCTCGAAATAAAACTCATTTGTCTTTGCTTTGCACCATTTTGTTTTACACAGTAGGGGTATTCATTTGCTCTTGCAAAACCCTTTCACGAATCAGCCGTTCACATATCACTAGATTCTGCAATGGGTGCTCTCGTGCCCTTGTATACTTATGTATATCGGTATAGTATTTTTGCAATCTGCAATCTTGCAAGAGCAAGAGAATACCCCTAGTGATTTGTGCTGCGCCTCAGCTCAGTACCTACTTACATAAAGGTCATGTCTGACTGCTTGGCGAATATGTGTAATCGTACAAAGGGTTATATGCGTGTAAGCAACATAAACAAATAAATATGGTTGCCGTGAAGTAGTATTAATTTGCCGTTATATTATATGAACTGCAAAAAAACTGTCTGGATTATACTTTAACAACTTGCCCACACTTTTAGCATTAATAATAAAGGGCAGTAAAAATATTTAATTAAAGTGACACTGAGATGTAGGAATGATAAGATAATGGTACTTATTATAGGAGTAGATATTGAAAAGAGGCACAAATGAAAAACTCTAAATCCATTGTATAATTATTTATTTTTTATTTTTATAATAATCATAAATATTTCGTGCATATACAGCGGGCAGACAAAGTTTTTTTCAGCAAAGCTTAAGCTTACTGAATCTTAAAATATTTCAAAATGATAAAAGCTTAAGTTTAAAAAAATGCAATAAATATTCTAGTATTATTATTATCACTATTGCTATGCAGCATTTAAATTTCTTGGGTGAGTTCGGTGTACTTTTCTTATTTTTTCTACCTACTTGCTGTGCATATTACTGTCATTATTTCTATAAATTATATACTTTCTTGTTAATTAATGTTACATCTAGTGCATTGCACGCTACTTTTATGTCTTTTTTTTTTATATAGTAGAGGGAAGCATCGAAAGCTGAAGTACGGAACTTGAATCCGCTAAA
This sequence comes from Bactrocera correcta, assembly GCA_027475135.1. NCBI lineage: Eukaryota > Metazoa > Arthropoda > Insecta > Diptera > Tephritidae > Bactrocera > Bactrocera correcta. The sequence goes on from CM050327.1 coordinate 34,282,989, forward strand.
CCTAACCTACTCCCAACTCAGGTCTCTCCCACGGAACCACCGGCTAGGACATTTAAGTCTCCTCTATTGCGCGGACTGACGGACGCCTAGTCTATTGAAAAGATCTCAGTTTGGTTCTTGTTGTTGTAGCGGCAGAATTCTGCCGAGTTGACAGTCCTTGGCCGGATAAAAATCCGGGTCCGTTCCGGTTACGTAGACCCGACTGTCGTGGGAACGGATCGGATTTAGTCATTATTCTCAGTTTGGTCATTATGGATGCTGACCCTTCGCTGACAGCTTTCCATTTATCAGTCATCTGACACATGAGTGTCGTCAAGTTATCGACCGTAAAACTACCACAGAGTGTGGTTTTTAGCTGTTCCCTTGTATTCGGAAATCGAGGGCAATGAAATAATACATGTTCAGAGTCTTCTATATACCCTGTACACGTCGGATAGTTCGGACTAATGTCATTGTGGAATCGGAAAAGATAGCTTCTAAAGCATCCATGTACACTAAGTATTTGGGTCAGATAGAAATCTAAGTTTCCATGTCGTCTGTCTATCCACGAGTAGATGTCCGGTATAAGTCGATGGGTCCAGCATCTGTCTATCCACGAGTGGATGTCCGATATAAGTCGATGGGTCCAGCGTCTGTCTATCCACGAGTGGATGTCCGGTATAAGTCGATGTGTCCAGCGTCTGTCTATCCACGAGTGGATGTCCGGTATAAGTCGATGGGTCCAGCGCCCTTTGGGTGAGGAATTCCACCGCTCTTGCCACATTTGAGTACTCTTGTTTCTCTCTTCCGTCCTTACCGATACTGTTTTTGGCGTTGATAACTGATATAAACGCTCGAGTTCATCTCCCTGGATGTCAATGGGCGGCATGCTGTCTAATACTTCAGCTGCGTCGGTTGATATAGTCCAGAAAGCACTTATTACCCGAATTGCAGAAAGCCTATGCACTGCAATTATTTGTTTAGCATACGCTTTTATATCCATTGCCTGTATCCATACTGGTGCCGCGTACAGTATTACGGAACTCATTGCCTTCGCTATTAAGAATCGCCGGCTGGAACGCACACATATTGGCCATCATTCTCGATAGGGCATTATAATTTCTGTTTGCCTTGGCGGAAGTATACTCCAAGTGTTCTTTAAATTTTAATTTTTATGTATTTGGTATATTTTTTTCTCAGTATAGTTGGAAGTATTCCTTTTCAAGTGCTGTTTCTGCTTCATAAAGGCACTATGTTAAGGTAATGTTCTCGATGAAATATAGGTTATATTTTTCATACATAAATGTCGCTAAAATTTCGTGCTTTGCTATGTATTGTCTTCTTTCAAGCGTTTTACATACATACTGATATTGTTTGATCCAAGGTCTCCGTGTGTATGTTCCATTTACCAAATTTGTCTGAGACGTTGGAATGCATTTACAACAATTTCTCTTCGCTATCATTGATCCCGAATAGCCGTCGTAAGGGGTTACTTGGGAATATACTTCTAAATGTTCAAGTTGATCCGAGTAATAGTTTCGGGGATACAGCCTTGAGAACTTGCGCGCTGGGCTAACTGTGCGATTCCGTACTCTGATACAGTCTCAAGTCTCTAAATTTGAGATTTTAAGTTAGAGACAATTTTTGAGACTTGAGACGAGTTTGCTATTCTATAAGTAACAGTCACAAAATCTATTACATTTCATTATTCAGAGATTTTTTTACACTTGAATGAAAATAAATATGTCGATAACAAATATTAAATTTTCTATAACATAGACAAAAAACATAATTATAAATAAAAATAAAAATATATGTTGACTTTGTTTCATAATATTTACGAAATTTATGTAAAATTCATTTATTTTTAACTTGTTCGTGTTTGAGTTGCTTTCAAATAATAAAAAAAAGACAATCGATTAATATCTATGATGATCTCTATTCAGTATATTCAAAATGACAGACAATAGCTCTTTTTAGTTTTGTGACCTGCTAACTATCAGGTCTCAAATTGAGGCAATATTTTGAGACTAACGCTAGAGACTGTTTAGTGAATGGTAACTAGTCACAAATTGAAACTTTGCCTCAAAATGTCTCAAATAGAGACTAGAGACTGGTTACAGAATCCCGCTATAAGTGTCCCGTCTTTAAACGTGTTTTTCTCGAAACTGTGTTTTGAAGTTAGTTGGCAAGATTTCTCGAGAACTACTCAACTCGTCTTCATGAAATTTTACACAGGTCTTCGATCGAGATACAATTCATAAAGAGTTGGACGAAGAATTTTTTTCGATTACAACTATATGAAAAAAAATTTCGCGAAATTTTCATTTTTTTTTTTTATAAAAATGTCTGCCAAAAGTCCCATTTTCAGTTTTTTTTTTGTTCGTCAAAGATTTTAATTAAAACACCTATTTTTTCACTTTAAAGGCCTAGTTTAAAATAATTTTCCCAAAAATTTCAGAACTTCTTTGTTAACAGTGTATGTCTTACAATGAAAAATTCTAATACAATATTTCATTTTCTGTATGAGAAAAAATTTGTTGAAAATAGGCTGTTTGTTACTCTAGGAAGCCCATGTAATCCCATAAAACTCTGCAATTCTGGCTGCGTTTTTCCTTATTTAGCCGAATGTATGAATGTGGTTAATTTATATTCTAGTTTTCAACAATGTATGAATGTTTGCTATGGACTTGTTTCTGTTCCCATATGTTTATGGTGCACTGTATGATTTGTTTTGGAATCACTTGGTTTTGTTCGTAAGCATTAAGCGGAGCCTATGTACATATTTATTTGTCAGCTTGTATTATTATGTTTTGTTTGCAAAAATTTATTCTATATTACATAATTGTTGAATGTCAACGCGTCTACTTTCTCAATTTTTACTTGGTAATGTCACATGTTGTTTGCTGCATGTGGATGGTTTTCCTTGAATTTCTTAATTTCTTGTTTAACCTTCGAAAAATGTCAGGTTAGTGAATTGAAAATTAAAAAATCACATTTGTAAGGTGCTTCTTATCAATTTGAATGACAGAAATATTTGCCAATTATTATATACTTCATTTATCAAAAAACTAAAAAATTATTAATTAATCAAGATCTTCATTATATTTACTTATCTAAGTACATTAAAGCATTTTACTTTTTTTTTTAATGAAAGTCATGTGAACAAGCTTTTTTTGTGCTTTTAATGTTGTGATTAATTGCTACTCACATCGAGATTATCGAATTTCTCACAGATCAATTGATGATTAGATATAATAATAAATACAAAAACAGAAATAATTGTTTATGCATTAAGTCATGCCATTCGTAATTCCGGGATCGGAGCATTATAAAGTAATTAGATGAGAAAAATAAATGTTCGAAAGCACAAATTTAATGAGATCGTAAATTTAGTACATTTTGACAATCTCCGTTTTAAAGCAACGCTAACTTTTAAAAAAGTAACGTTTTAAGAAATAATTTATAATTTTTATTTTTAGTTAAATGGATATTTGTTATTTTGGCAAAATTTCTAAACATTTTGTAACTACGCAACTAGAATTCAGCACATAAATTCCATAAAATCCATTCCGTCCAATATAATTTATTTAATTAAATGCTTTGTTGGAAAAAATATTGTAATTATAGAGAATACATTTTTTTTGTTATGATGTTTATTCAACACTTGCTCCAGTCTCCCGCGTTGTCTTGCATAGCCTGACAACTCTAAAGCAACTCAATTTTCTATATACATACATACATATGTATTTCATGGGAAGCGATCTCCAGGTATGTTGGAGTAGCCGAATGAAGTCTTTTGTTCATGTTAAGTGTTTTCTTTCAATAAGGCCCAAATATTCTCTATTGGATTGGCGTCTGTTGTCTGTTGTCTGCTATGATCAACCTATAATAAGCCATAAAGCATTTCAGCTGACTTCAGTAAACACTTTTAATAAATTTTTATTATTCTAACGGCGTTGAGGTTTTCTGTGAAGCACTTTAAAACCTCAGACTAAGAGCAGAGCAGCTCCGTTAAACACGCACCATTTTGGAAAGCTTTTAGCCAAACTCGTCTCAATACAAAAGTTGACTCCTCCGTAAATACTTATTACATTACACCAATCACGGTTGAGTTTTCCTGCGTCCAATGCAACCTTCTTTCAACGTATATTGGAATGGAATACGAGGTGTTTTCAAAAAGTAACGCGAATCGACAGTTTTCTTCGATTGCAGGGGCGTGGAGCATCATGAGTTCTTGGCACAGGGAAGAACGATTAATAAGGAATATTACCTGGAAATTATGCGCAATTTGCGCGAAGCAATCCGCCAGAAACGCCCGGATTTGTGGAAGAACAAAAATTGGCTTTTGCACCACGATAACGCCCCTGCTCACACACATCGTTGCTTGTGCGCGACTTTTTGGCCAAACACTAATGATGCCGCAGCCACCGTGTTCCCCAGATCTGGCCCCCTGTGACTTTTTCTTGTTCACTAAGCTGAGGAGGCCCATGAAAGGACGACGTTACGCTTCTCTTGACTAGATAAAGACGGCAACGAAGGAGGAGCTGAAGAAAATAAAAAAAAATATTTTTTGAAATGCTTCGAAGATTGGAAAAACCGTTGACACTAGTGTATAATATCTCATGGGGATTACTTTGAAGGGGACAAAATTGTTATTCATGAATAAATAAATAATTTTTGAAAAAAAACACAAAATTCGCGATACTTTTTGAACACATCTCGTACATACTATTTGATTTTGATTATTATTTAAGCCAAATCATATACAATAAAATAGCGAAATCTAGATAAATATTTTTACCAATGTTCTTCTACTTAAACACACATCTAAAAATATATATGCACATATGTACATACATGTATAATTCTGCATGCGTTTAATGAATGTGAAAACCCCATAAATACTTTTGGTCACATGCCAACCGTTTAAAGCATGTCTCTTCATTTTTGTATGGATACAAACATAAATTTGCACAAATCTTCAGGATTTTAAGCAAACCTTGCGGTTGGTAAAATTTTTGGTTCCAGAACACACGCATCCCACTCACGATGCCAGCAATAAAAGTTTGCAAAATATTTATGAATATATAAAGATAAAATGAGTTTGCTTTACGCAATATGAAAACATATATGTATGTATGTACACATATATAAGTACTGCTTTCATGCATACTATTATTAAACATATGTATGTATGTTAGCAATGTACACTCGACCTTATTGCATTATTGCTTGTAATTAAAATGAGAATTTTTATAATTTTATTAACAACAAAGTGAGCAAACATTATCCAGTTAATGACGTATATTTGTTTACCTTTTTTTTGGCCAGCAAAAACTTTTAATCTCCAAAACATTCTGTATGAGCTTTTAATATCACAACATTGTCAAGGGATTTTATTGCTTAATTGGTATTTTTTGCTAAGATTTTTATACTCTTGCAACATGTTGCTACAGAGTTTAATAGTTTTAATTGTGATAGATATGGAGAGTTGTATATATATAATGATAGATATATGTATTGACCAGTATGATGAGACAAGTTGAATTTCGAGTGACTGCCAGTCTGTCCGTGCGTCCGTCTGTGATGCCCACAAAACGTCATTAATCCTATAAATTAAGATATGAAACTGTATTTTGGCACAAGGGAATGCAGTAGCAAGTGGCACCTAAAGGTGCTCAGCCACGCCGTCTGATATGTTTAATGTACGTATCTCCTAAACCACTGAAGCTACAATAACGAAACTCGCTATGGACAAATCCTATAAAAATCAATACCGACCGTAAAGATATGCATGAAATCGCATCATAACTTCACCCTCCCACATATAACGGGTTTCTTAAAAACTACTAAAAACCCAATAAATCAATAAATAAATACGCCAGTGACATTAAATTTGACACCTAGAATGATATAATTAATTTTTAAGATTAGGGATCAAATTTATCAAAAAAAATCACATTTAGATGAAGTAACATACTTATATCCCGACCTTATCGACCAATTTCAACCAAATTTGGTACATAACATCATCTTGGACAATTTTAAACTCCATATAATTTTTCTCTCTGCAGCACTCAAAACAAGCACCAATGAACGAGTCTAAAAATTGCCAAAATCGGACCATAACTGTTCAAGTCCTCATATTCCGAATAAGTAGACCCCAGTGCGTATGGTTGACTTTTTGCCGAAAATATTTTAATGAAAGACGGGAAAATTTTTTCTTTTGTCAAAAGTAGGTTTAATCGGGTTAAAGCTTTCTCCATCCCCTATATGCCAAATACAAAGATTTTTGAAAATTCAGTTTATTTATTTTTTATGTACTTCAACCCTTTTTATATGTATGTATGTATATATGTACGAAAACCGTAAAATATTCGAGTATATGTTGTAAATAAAATACATATTTTAATCTCAGAAATTTCACAATGCAAATGATTAATGATTATGCATTAAATGATGTAGTGTATATAATAAAGTTAATACAGAGGTTGCTATATATATTTCTGGACTAAGCAACACTAAGTCTGATCTGATATTTCCATTGGAAAGTTTGACATTTTTTAGCATAACATCACTCAGAACGTTTTGTCATTTAATCGTGAATTGTTTTATTTACAGGGAATTAAGAAATTCATGTCGGCCAAAAAATGGAATTAACTCGTGAACCTTTTTGGTGCGACATTTTTCACAACTTTCGACGTGGATTATCACGACAGGATGAACTAAAATTTTTGTATGGCTATGAAGCACCATCCCATAGCACTGTGAAAAACTGGTACAACGAATTCAATCGTGGCCGACGCTCGCTCAAAGACGAATTCCGTGAAGGTCGTCCAAAAACAGCCGTTGCGCCAGAAAACATCGATGCCGTACAAGAACTGATAATGCAAGACCGTCATGTAACATACCTTCTGATAGAGGCATGCCTATGCATTTCTCCCACCAGCATACATTCGATATTGCATGAACACCTGGCCGTAAAAAAGGTGTGTTCTCGTTGGATCCCGCACAATTTGACAATCGCTCAAAAAAGGCTCGTGTGGATTGGTGCAAAGAAATGCTGAAAAAATACGATCGCGGTGTTTCAAAAGGCGTTTATAAGATCGTCACAGGTGACGAATCATGGATCTATGCGTATGAGCCCGAAACAAAACAGCAATCGACCATGTGGGTCTTCCAAGACGAGTTAAATCCAACGAAAAAAAAAAAACAAAAAAAAAGTAAAATTTTCGTTGATAAATCTGCCTATTTTCATTATTAGGCCAGAAATATATATAGCAGCCACCGTACTTTTTATCTGTATCTTAACCAATTAAAATATCAAAAATTCTGTATAATTTGCCGAATTTTCCAAATCCAAATTTTCGATATTAAAACGCCACTATCCATCAGCAATTCAATTAACACCATCTTAACAAATCGGAACCTCGTAAATTCCATCAATCAAACTCTCTTTCATTCAACCTCTATTAAATGCTGAATAAATATAAATACTTTGTATATTTAAACATACAAACATTCATATACATATATGTATTATCTTATCAAAATCTTCGCACCAAAAAATAATTGCAATGGCAAGTGCTTTGTTTATTTTCTACAATACAGTTGTGCTCATACATATAAGTACAGCTGTTGATATCGTCGTCTAGTTGAGCGATTTATCACATTTAACACACTTAAATCGCGTCGCACACACACATACACACACACACACACACCTGCATACATGCATGCATAAATAAGTGGTGGCTACACAATCAAATAAATGCCTTCGCGTCCGTATGTATTTGCGTACCTTCGTATTTATTTATGCAAAAAAAAGCACATGTGAAAAATGAAAATAAACGAATTACTCCAGTATAGTGCTCAACGAACGAGTGCTCACTGGCGGCTTATTAGCCATTTTAGTCATTCACTTTCCTCGCAAGCCGACGCGTCGATGGGCGAGCGTAACTGTGTAACGGGATATTTGCAAACTGAATTTTTACGCAAAGCAGCAAAGCAATAAAAAAAAGTTTCGAGAAAAGAATTAAAGAAACTAAAAACGAACGAAAGTTTTAAATATATCATTGAAGGCTGTCACTTGTTCGCAATTAGAGTGATTTCTTTTCATTAAAAAATGTCGTAATTTTTAAATGCGCTTGAGCGTTTAGCAAATATTTAAAATATTATTTAACGGCTTTGCATTAACTACTCGTGCTCTGTGTGATGAAACGTGAAAGTCGCTAGAAATAGTTTTTTTATTTAGTATATACATATTTATATCGTTAGAACGGGAGTTCAAAAATAAACTGAAAATTTTGCTAAAAAAAGGTACGACGTTTATATCACGAAAAACTAATTTGCATAAATCCAAAGGCTATAATTAAACTAAATGTGTTAGTTTTAATTATATTACTACGTAATTAGTTCACTCGCTATCTAAGTATAACTCGAGTTACGTTAGACGTGCTAAGTAGAAAGAAGCCTATCGGCATGTCAATCTAATGAATATTGAAAAGTGATCGCAGTCATGTGAAGTAACTTTTATTAACGAATTTTTACTTTCAATTTTGAATTCATAAAATTTGAAGTGCTTTTTAGTCATTCACGCTGTGAGAACCAAGCAAGTGGTCCCCTTAATACTCTTTAAATTATGATGGCGATCGTCTCTTAAAAAATATGGGCAGTGGCGTGGAAAACCGGGGCACCGCGATGATTCTAGTGAACTGTTGGAGAAAAAAACTACAAAAAAATGTGTTTAGATCTCTTCTTAAAAAATACGGACCCGGGAAAAATTGTAATCTATCTTCCACTGAATATGAATAAGTATACGAGATCTGTTATAATATCCACGAATGTGGCAGAAATAGTGAGATAGATGAAAAAATTCTGAAAAATTGATTGTCACTTCACCGGCCATAAAAACAATGTAAAACGTAATTCCCATTTTGATTGTTGCAAAGCTATTAGCAATCTTAAAAGCTCTTATTGTTATCTTTAAATTACTTAATTTTCTAAATATGTAAGTGGTCAAGATAGATAAAGATCTCAACAATTTACCCCGTTTTTTTTTTTTGCAACCCTCTTGAGAAATACAATAAGTGTTGCTAGTGCAGTTTTACAAAAGATTAAGTATCATATTACCGGAAAGAGATATTGATTTGAAAAGTAATTTTCCATGTCATATATTCTGTACTCAGTCTGCCATAGCTCCTGTTACAAGTTCAGGCCGTTTAAAAATAAAACTAAAATACAATAATAAATAATGTAATAAAGTTTATTTTATTTAATAATGCGTATATTAAATGAGCGACATACAAGATTGTATTCGAAATAGTTACCTTTCGCTTTCCCACAAACCCTCAAACGGTTCGGACATTGTTCAACAACAAGCACGCACAGTTTATTTTGCTATTGACGGCGCTGATTGAACTACAGATTTTTTGATTCTCCAAATTTCTATATGATATTCGAAAGAAAATTTTCTTCAAACTGTAGTCCAATGGATTGAAATCTGAACTTCCCCACGGCCAAACATCTGTAGCTTTGAACCCAAGAATATTGCTCTTAAGGCACTGCTAGATTTTATTTACTGGTAACGAATCTTGTTAGACGATCTTGAAATGTTTATTGCTTAACTGCTCTATCGTATCTTCTAAAACACCCTGCTGATAAAATTTTTCCCCAATTTTAACCCCTTTCCACAGAAGTATAGAGATGTAACGACTTTAAGCATTATAGCAGCTAGATGATGAAAACGGTGAATCGTTGGAATAACATTTTTTTCATTTTTGGAAGCTTTTGCCAACAGTATAAATCGAAAAATTGTGTCAAATACGTACCTTAAATATATAAAAAGATCGGTTAATGAAGGCGCGACAGCCACACCAATACTTGCACTTGAGAAAAACCAAGTTTTGCGTGGAAACCAAAAACGCGCGTCAATTTTCAATTAAATCAGGATAAAATTTCTTTGAAGTGATTGAAACTTTTCTTTCCAGGTTCTACAAGGTGTGTTCCAAAGTAAACAGGACTTAAAAAAAACAGAACAAATGGTTTTTTCGGCAAAATCAATTTGTTTAATTTAATTTTCTTCTGCTTTTTTATTTATTTTTTTTTTTTTTAATAATTTTCAATACAGCTTTTTGCACGGTCCAAAAGCATGTCGAACGAGTGCTTTGACTCATTGGCCGGAATAGCCGCCAGTATGCCGGTACAAGCCTTTTGAATGTCCTCTACGTTTGCATAACGCTTTTCTTTCATGAGCAAATGCATTTTTCCGAAAAGAAAGAAGTCGCACGGTGCCATATCAGGTGAATACGGGGAGTGTTTAATTGTTAAAATGTGATTTTTGGTCAAATAATCGGTCACAAGCGACAATCGAATATTGGATTCTGAGCAACTTTTGGTCGTCAGTCAATTTGTGCGGAACAAACCCTGCAGACACCTTTCGTAAGCCCAAATGTTCGGTTTTGTTTTGGAGATGTTCAATTCCATTTCCATGAATTTTAATGATGATTTCCGCTGATTTTTGATAAATTCACGCACAGTTTCGATGGAATTGCCGGTGATCACGGATTTTTATTGGTCTACATGTTGATCGGCATTTATATTCTCACGACCACTTCGAAAAAGTTGAAACCACTCATGCACTCTGCTACGGGATAGGCAATCATCGCCATAAACTCGTTTCATCAATTGAAATATTTCGGTAAAAGTTTTACCAATTTTAAAACAAAATTTAATGTTGGCTCTTTGTTCGAAGCTCATTTTCGCACCGATAACACAAACATACTAACACTTAAAACGCAATAACTTCACTTCCATCCAATGAAATGTCATACAATTCTCACTGGACAATCGATAAATATGGCAGATTCTAATGCACCAGTCGACATATACACAGATGGCGCTAAATTCAAAAAGTCCTGTTTATTTTGAAACGCACGTTGTATAAGTAAATGCAACATGAAAATAAATACATATTATATGTAGTTGAAATAGTTGGGAGAGAAATTAGCATAAATTAACACAGAATGTACTTCACCTTGTCCGACAATTTACTATTTCTATAATGTAGATAGATTTTGAAAGAACCTTCTCATATTAAAATACCGTAGGTGATATTGCCCACCAAGATAAGCATATGTGAATCATACGATATTAACATTACCTAATTAATTCAGCTTTATGATTTAATTACTTTTTGAATCAGTGTTGTATTTATAGAACTCTCATTCTTCCCCTCAAAGGTCGGCAGTTGCTTATCAAAGGTATGCGCCTAGTTAGCATGTTAATATAAAATCTATCTTATCGTTTTATTAAATTTGTAGGATTCATCTTGTGCAATCAGGTTAATTGTAAAAAATTACTCAACTATTTATGATTAGCTTTATTTCATATGTTACGTACAAACATTTTTACTACCCTATAAAAACTAGATAATATCGCTGTTCGTACCACTTAACTGTGTACTAATTACAACAAAATGTCTGAAGTTCTTGAATTACGAAATGCTTCTAAAAGGCTTGTTTTCAAGTATTTTGATATTGAATCGATTATTGTCGAGTTCTTACGGGCTTTCAAATAAACCATTGATTTGTATGTATTTTCTGAGCAACATTGTGCAATAGCGTCAGTTGTATTCTGAAATGGTAATTAGTTAATGGCCAATCTTAAATGAAGATTTATCTGATATTTCCTGTCACGTTCTTCTGTTCGAAAAAAATAATGAAAATTAAAATAAGAAAATCATATACTAGGGGTATTCAGACCAGCCTTGTTAATTCGATAGTCGTTATTCGGTAGTTTTTTACATGTATTTTGTTTTTGTAAAATTAACAGACTATCGTTCTACCGAGTAACGAACTATCCATCTGGCAAGCTTGATAATTGATTCGTTACTCGATAATATCACATCAGCTGTTCTCCTGCTCCTCTGTACATTAATTTAAAGTACTTACCAGTAATAAATTTGATCTGCCCCACATAATTTTCATTTAAATGACTGGCAATTTTTGATTTTGCACTTTGTTGGTGCATTTTTACTCTTTATTAAAATTGAATCAGCTGTTTCGGTATAAAATTTACCATACTACAGAGGTAGAACTAAAAGTATGTTCACAGTTAAGCCTTTAACGAAGTATCAACTAACGAATTACCAAATTAACAGGCTTCGGTCTGAATACCCCTACTAATAAGTGAGTATCATCTGTTTGATAAAGAATTATTTGTCGTGTTTATCGAGTTTCGATTTTTTATACGATTTCTACTTCCTCTTTATTGGGGTAGACATCGCTTACGCGATTATATCGTTCTTCCTTTTTGCTCTTTGGCGCCAATTGGAGATTCCAACTTGAATACTTTCAGAGCTGGAGTGTTTTCATATATGGACGATATGACCTAGTCAGCGTAGCCGCTGTCTCTTAATTCGCTGAACTATTTCAATGTCGTCGTATATCTCGAACAGCTCATCGTGCCATCGATAGCGGTATTCTACGTTGTCAATGCCCAAAGGTCCATAAATCTTCCTCTCGTAACGCCGACTATGGAGAAAGCAGAACTAACGCGAAATATCATCGGCGTACACCTGTGGCTGTACACTATTATAGAAGATTGTACCTTCTCAACTAAGCTCTGTAGCTCGAATTATTTTCTTCAGCAGTAGATTGAAGAATTCTCACGATTAGGTGTCGCCTTGTCTGAAACCTCGTTTCGTATTGAAGGAAATGTCTTTGCCTATCAGACGTAGCGGCATAAAGGAAGCTCCTTTTCGTGCTGTCAAAAGCAGCTTTGAAATCGACGAAGAGGTGGTGTGTATCAATTCTCTTTTCACGAGTATTTTCCACACTAAAGCCATTTGTTGACGGGGGGCTTTCACACAGTACGCTCGATAGAACCTTTTATGCAATATTGAGGAAGAGTTTCCCACGGTAATTGGCACAGAAATAAAAAACAAATAAACAATCATTATAAAATATATAAAATTTAAGTGTGAAAATGAAAAATATTCGTACTATCATATTATCGTCAATCCGCATAGATCATGTAATTATTATATCATCAACAGTAATGAAAATGAAACGGAAATTTTAAACAGTTATTCAGGTATATGTATCCCTTAACACCATAAGCTTAGATAAGCTATAAATATATGAGCCGCTCAATGCACACATCGATTAACTCCACTTTTTGAAAAATCTTAAATTTAAGTGTCAAAGCCTTTGGTATAGTCATAACTTTTTTATATTTATAATAACTTTCCTGAATAATAAATAATAGCACCGTTAAATGGCAAATATTTTTGGCAACTGAATAAAAAGTAATTTATTTCAGAAGCCATTTCGATTAACTCCATACTCTAATATAAATCGTTACAGTAACGCTGTAGCTGTTCTGGCCATACATCGACGCTTATTTGTTTTCAAACAGCCGAAGATGCTCTCAATTGGTAGTTAGTATAGCACTGATCACGCATGCTGAATGTTACTGTGAACTTCTTAGTCTTTCCAACATTACTCCTAGATTTTTTTTTGAAGAAATACATATTATACCGTTATAATCAAGATGAGTGAGACTAATAATGTGAGTGAGGAAAGCAGTGTTGGATCTACGTTTAATACGTTTTATCAACAGAAATTCTGGGTTAAAAAGACGTTTATCGTTTTCCTCGAATTCTTCGGATTGCAATAAACCCAATAAACACACTGATTGGGAGAAAAAGAAGTCGTAATCATGTTAAATGAATACGAAATTTACAAAAGCATAACAGGATAAAAGGTTTTGCATACAGGAATAGGGGAGGAAAATGAATACCTGCAAAAACATTTGTCGCTAGACAAGGCAAATGCCGTCAAAATTGCTATCAAAAAATTATTTCGGACCAGAGAGAGACTGCCATGAAAGTGTTTTTTAGTTTACATAGGCAACTTGACCATATATTTTTTATGAGATTGAATAAAAAGAAGTCGCCCTACGAATTAAACTAAAGAACGAAGATCACATTCGTTTACATATTACTTTCGAAAAGAGGGACTTGATATTACCGGTTGTAAGAAATATTTTAGAGACACTTCTCAGGTGAGTGACGGGAGGATATACTATTATTGTTCTAAAGAACAAGTTACAATTTTGGTTGATAAGCGCAAAGGTCGCGTTGCAAGCAATAAAATACACTATTCAAATGTTATAAAACATATGAAGTCATTTCCAGCCTACAGTAGTCACTACACCAGGGCACATAATCCAAGACGGCAATATTTAAATCCTTACTTACATATATATACTAAAAAGATGTATGAACTATACGTCACAGAATGTGAAAAGGAAAACGTAGCACCAGTGAAAGAAAAATATTACTATAATGTGTTCTCTACAAAATTTGATTTACATTTTAAACAACCATCAAAGGATACGTATCAAACTTTTCAATAAAATTTTAAACGATCGAATGGCAACATCGGAAATTGTTCGTATTTTCTTTTGACTTGGAAAAAGCTTTAGCCTTTCCCAAACTTGGAAAAAATAGAGACATATTGGATTCGTGTACCGTCCAAAAGAGGAATATTAAAACCGTCTTAAGTTTATTGAAACTTGTTCAATGCCGCTAACATAAAGCTACTATAAATTGATAACGAAATTTCCAACATTTACAACTTTACAACTTTATGGAAAAGGTGTGAAAAAATGTGTAATAACTAATTTTTTATGTATTAAAAACTTAAAAATGAAAAGACTAAATTAAACTTTATTACTGTTTGCCAATTAAAAACTGTAACATTACTGACGATTATTTTTGGCTATTCTTCCTTATTAATTTTATATACCGTTAGATGAAAGCTATATTTGCAATTAGGCATTCCACATTATATATTTGAATTCATATCATCAGAGGAATTTTTAAAAACAATATACATTACATCATCGTGTTTCTCAACTTTTTGTTTTATGGAGTTAATCGTTGTGCGCACTGAGCGGCTCATATGTTTTTCGTAAAAAAACATTATATTGAGACAGAACTGTATTTGTGTTTGCATAGCGATGAGACTTTAGACGTAAACAGTCCGGCTTTAAGTATACACACAGCTTGCAAATTTAGTTAATTAGATAATTATCTACATTAAAAGGAGCACTATTGAACTCAATTAAGAAGCTATCTAAAAAGCAGATTAGCAAGTCTAGAATCTAAAAATAGTGCGATTATTTCAAATCGCAACTAATTTTATTATTATTCATTGTAATAAAATATGGACTTAATTATGTACTAGTTATCTTAAAACAATAATATAGAATACTAGAATTTCAGAAACTTTTATTGCCATAAATATATGAGCCCATATAAATATGTTTGTATATCGAGTTTTTATATTTATCTTATCTTGCTTACTATTGTTGCGTTCATCCATATTAATATTGATTAATTTTCTTCTGCAGGTCAATGAATATGTGTACAACAGACAGACAAAAAAACAACAACCAAAAATAAATGCTAGAAAAGAAAAGTGACTTGTACACATGGTCGGAAGAATAAACGGTGAAGAAATAAAGGAAACCATATAAGAAGGCGAAAACGATTGATATTAAAAAAAGCAACAACAATTTACAATTTTCTATGGTAAAAAAATTAGAAACGCAAACGGAAACCGTAAAGATTGAGTCGTCAAACCTGACAATGAAAGCAATGAAAACTTATTAGAAAGCAACAACAACAGCAAAAACACACTCAATTAATAGCGAATAGCATTAATAACATTATTTGTTATTAGTAATAACAAATAAGTGGTAACAACAACAACAACAACAACAACATTGCGCTTTATACTATAAAGTGGTAACAACAACAACAACATTGCGCTTTATACTACACCGGTGTTCTAATTGGCAATAATAAAGCCGATAACCACAACAACAACAAACACAACTGCATTGACGACAACATGATGGACGTCAAGACAGCAGCTGCAAAACATAGCAACAATATGGCCAGTGTTGCCAATGGCAACAATGAAATGTTGCAAGCGCGTGATGAGGTCGATTTTATTGCTGTGGCTGCGCACAATAACAACAACAACAATAGCATTTTCGACAACAAAACAATGAGCAACGGATTGCATTCGAATTCGAATACAACTTCGACAATTTTCACGAACTCGAAAACGTTAACCAATGAACATTTACAATATCAACAACAACAACAACATAAAGAAATAGCAAAGAGCAAAAAGAAAGTTGTCACAAATGAAGAACCAAAGAAAAAGAGTTCCACAAAAGAGCGCCTTTCCTTGTTCTCCACGCTCGGGCGGCGCATCAGTCAGAAGACGTTGAAACAGAAGGACTCTAACGGTAACGAAACCAGCACAGCGCACGAAAAATCTACAGCTACGGCGAGTCCGTCAACAACAATAACAAACACAGTAGCGAAAAATACTGCTACCAACAACAACACGCCACCCCGCCAACGTACGTTTGTCAAGAGCTCTTCGATTGCCCGTCTTTTAGGCAACACCTATCAGCAGCACGCCAAAAAGCTGGAAAAGCCCCAATTAAGCTTAGAGAATGGTAAAACACCGTTAGATGGTAAATTCCATACATATGGCGGCAGACGTCGCACCAATGGTCCATATTTGGATCGCTTCAAACGCTACTCCAAAGACGATGGTGATGTTACCTCAAATAAAAACAATAACGAAGAAGATGCAGAGCAAGCAATGGACTTCACCGATGTGCTGGAGTTAGAAGCAGATACCGCCGATGAACTGCAACGCGCTTCTAGCGGTTTGGACCGCTTTTGTGATCATAGCACAGTGGCGGCTGGGGATGACGAAGCCGCCGCGGAATTGGGCAGCAAGACGATGCGTACGCTGTCGCGCAGCCTCGGACGGTTGTGGGGCAAACGTTTGCATAGTGTGGACATAAGCACGCCAGATCCAGAGTATAAGGTATCATATTTGGGCAACGTGCTAACCGGCTGGGCCAAAGGTGAGTCAAAGTTAAAACACTTGGTCATTTCGAAAAAATGAGGTTCACCGCAGCACTTCATTTTCATAAGAATCATACCTATTGTTAACGAAGTTAAGATAATTTTTTTCGAATATGTAGCCAGTAAGTTTAAGCAATGTGGCATTACTGACAGTTCCATTTGCCACATATATTCATAAATTTATCAAGTCTTAAGATTTTTAACACATTCCAATTCTATATTGAGCAAAAGATTGGTCGGTTCTGAGGTACATATTACAATATAAGACACAAAATTTACGCGTAAATGCCAAAGCGATCAATTTCCCCTGTTTTGACGGTGGGCTTTAATCTCTCACACAGCCCGCTCGATGGAATGGCAAGGAGGCTTATCACAGTCGTTGGCGCAGATTGTGTGATCTACCTTTTTCGGATTGGGCAGAGCGCACTTAAATTCTAATTTTCGGGCACGTTTTGGTCTGACCATATTCTGCAAAGAAGCTGACGCATACTCTTATCAGTTCTTCGCCGCCGTATTTGAATAGCTCGGCCGGCAATCCATCCATCGTGCCCCACTCCATCGTCATCGATTGGGGAATTTGTCACCATATCCTAGTGTTAAGCTTTCACTGCCATTCAGCATGCTCTGTGTATCAATCACTAGATCACTTCTAAGGTTCTGTAAAGTATATCGTCTTACTTGCTGTTAGTCGCCATATCTTTTCGTAGACTTTTCAAGCATTTTCAGCCAGCTTGTCAAGCTCTTCTTACTCACGAATTTCTGCCACTCTCCTTTTTTTGGTTGCAAATGCCTCTCGCTTCCCTCTTCAACTCGCGGTAACTATCAAATCCATTTGCCGTGGTCGTCATCAAACGGGAGGTCTCTCATCCGAGGCTGTTGTTCGTTTTCATTAGCAACGTTTAAGTGGCGGGTCCCAAACACAGCGCACAATCCTGGGAGGATGTTTCGCCTTTCATTTTAGTGAGCTGCTGGAGGCATATGTAAAAGAATCGTTTCCGGCCACTCCCAAGTGAATGGCGCTCAGAGAATTTTTCGCATTTGCTGAACTTCAACCATGATCCACCTCCTAGTAAGCTTTTTTTGAATAAATATTTACTTAAAATGTATTTTATTCCCTGACATACTAGGTGAGGGTTGCGTTGAAAAGCAACTGAACACACTGTGGCGCAACTATACCCAAAACAACAAGCCCGACATGATCATGCGCATTAAGGTATGCGCCAGTGGACTTAAAGCCACCACACGTCAACACGGACTCACCGAGTACTGGGCCAATCGTATCACGCATTGTTGTGCACCAAAGAACTACCCGCGCATCTTCTGTTGGGTCTATCGACATGAGGGACGTAAACTAAAACATGAGCTGCGCTGTCACGCAGTGCTCTGCAGCAAGGAGAAGGTGGTGCAAGATATTTGCAATACATTGAAGGTGCGCACAGACTGTCTCTATATTAGATAAGCATACTAAAAAAAACTAACTTCTTTTCTTTCTTTCAGGAGAATCTGGAGCGTGCACTGCGCGAATTTAAACGCGAAAAAATTCTCAAGCAGAACGCTCGTCTTAGCCTAGCCAATGCAGCATACGAAAATCCCAGTTTGCCCCGACGTAAAATACTACTCAGCGTTGGTGGTAATAATTATCGACCACCGCTAGAGCGTTCCAAGTCCGCACCGAAGTTAATGGCCATCGAGGAGGCTATCGGTGAGGAGGAGGGCGAGGATGCTGAGGACACTAATGAGCCGGAAATGAAACCATGTTGCCAAAAAGATTCACTATACCCTGCCATGACTTTGGGTCGCAGACGCTGTCGACGTGGACACTCAATAAGACGCACAGGCAAACCACGTCCATTATGTAGCGTTTCTTTCGATGAATCACAAAAGCTTAAACATATTTTAGCCGGAGACGTGAAAGTAGACACTTGCTGTCATGACAAGCAAATAACCAAAGAATCCGCCACCCAACAAAACGCTACTGCGCCAACCACAGGATTAACCGAAGAGCAGCGTAATAGTTATGGTTCCGATGACTCGGATGACTTTGAGAAGTTGCTGAAATACAATGACTACGATGCTAATACATCGCTAGCAACAGAACTTTTACCCTACTTCGATATGCAACTGCACAAGAACACCAGCAGCAGTCTCAGCGATTTGTGTGCGCTGAAGGATGACGAAGAGCCGCTCAGCTTACTGCCAACCATCAATAATGATCCGATGGCACATCCCGAGGGTGATCTGCTGCCCAGTGATTGTGCGCAAGGAATGAATGGCGAATTAGACGAGGAAGAATCGCATGTAGGCCTCCGACGCAATGGTGTCTGTAGCGATGGTGAGGAAGATTATCTAGACACCGATGATATGTACTTTCGACAGTCAAGAATCTTAAATATTTTACACCGCAACTCAATGCGCAAAATGGCACAAATTTCGCTGAGCAGCGACGAGGGTAGCAGCTTGGAAACGAATGCCTCGGCGCCGCTCCAATACCGTCATCAAACACAATCTTCTATATCGTCAAACGCGTCTTCGAATGCCACCACCAGCAGCTCGTTGCAGGATGGACACAACGGTTCCTCAACCGGTAAACGTCACAGCGGCGCCGATAGCGATGAAGGCTCCATATCGAGCGGCTGTGAGACGGCCAGCACCGTGACGGCCAACCAAGATGATCTATCATTACAATACCGTCACGACAAACAGCTGTTGCATCTACAGCAGCAACAACAAGCAACATTGCAGTACAGCGACGATGCACAATTTTTCCACATGCCCGACGCGAATGAATCACCCATCACAGCCGATGAAATCTACCAAAGACTGGAAGCGCGTCTGCAGCGTCGTCAAAACAGCGACGCCACCACATTCAGCAGTTCGAGCACAATAACACTGAAGATGAGCGCAGGCAGTGACGGCTCTTCGCCCCAGTCGCCAAATGAGCCAGTCACCCAACAGTCCATAAGCGAGCAACCAGCGAATGCTTTAACGAATAGTACAACGCGTCTACGTCGTCAACGGCAACGTCAAATGGTGGCAGCAACACCACCGCCACCCGATTGTAACGCCGACGACACGGACTCGGAGTGCAGCGACGAATCCGGCTATGTGGAGTATCAAGAGCGCGAGAAAACAGTGCGTGAGAAGATTGGTGACGTCGAAAGGCGTCAGTTGCAACAGCAACAACTACAAGAACAACAACAACATCAACCTATTGCACAAACACGCCAACTGAAGCCACAATTGCCGCCGAAACCGTTGCCGCGTCGCACGCTAAGCGGTGCCAGTGCGGCCGTGACCTTGGCAGGCGCTCAGCGTACAAGTAACAGTACCACAGTGTGAACATCGGACAGATGCAGCTGGCAAGGGGTCGATTTTGCTGAGCAGTTAATGCATGCTTATATTTTTGAGTTCGAAGTTAAGTGTATGCGCTGCAGCACAGTGCGACAAGAGTTTGGAAGCAAGCGGCTAGCGTTTTTCATTGCTTACATGCACATGGTTGTGGCTATGTGTTAAGCGCATGTTACAAAATGTTGTTCAAAATTTAAAGCCTTGCTTTCGAATGCGGAATTCGTCTAGTTTTTATGAAAAATTCTATAAGATAATATATTATTTTTATTATTATTATTATTATATACAAAACGAAAAAATATAGCCTTTTGGCACCTATTTAGCATTATTTTATTGTACCAAAATTGTTTTCAATATTCTTCTTTAATTTCAAAATTCATACTGAAATTTCATTGCGAATACTTAAAAAATAATCATTTAAAACAACTATGTATGCGGCCCACAAGACCCGAAAACACTCACCTGCGCCTAATTCTTTATTGAAATATTTTTTGTGTAAATATTAGAGAAAAAAAAATAAACAAAATCAAACTAAAGATTCAAAATTATATGTACAAAGGTATATGTATATACATATATATATATAGTATATACATACATACATGTGCTTGGCAATTTATACAAAATGTCATACAACATAAATGTATGTGACCTGGTCTACGAAAAGGGGGTTTAGGTGTCAAAAAAAAAAAAAATAAAATAAAAATAAAAATAAAATAAAAATAAACAAAAAAATAAAAATAGAAATAAAAAATTTGAAAAAAAAAAAATTTTTAATTCATTTTTTGACACCTAAGCCCCCTTTTCGTATACCAGGTCACATACATATATTTATTTAGGCACAAACAAAACGTATGCACAAGCAGTATGTTTCTAAATTGTTACATAAATCTGTTTGGCTCCGAAATGAATAATAATCGACTTTTTTAAATAATATTTATTTTTTTTAACTATATGTGCTTTATTTTGTTGTGAATATATTTTTTATTATATATGTATATTAATTATTTTAATGTATATATATATAAATATATGTGTGTATGTATATCTGTACATCACATACACATTTTGCACACATTGGGTTAATTTTTCTTTTTATTAATTATACATTTTATACTTACAAATCATTTTTGCATTTTGTGCGTACAAGTTTGGCGTAACAAATAAAAAATTATGTCCAAAAGCATTAGAAGTTATAAAATTAGCAAAATTAAAAAAATTAATTTTTAGTAACATATTTTCGACGCATTAAAACTACGCATTTTTGAATAAAAAAAATAAATAAAAAAGTGGAAATTGCCTCAAAATTAGAAAATGTTAAATTGCAGTCTTTAAAATAAGAAAAAAATACATACAAACATATAACAGTTTCAGGGAGCCACTCTAATGCACGCGCTATTTATAGATGAAAACAATGAATTAATCTGTTATTTCTATGGAAATGCAAGCATTTACCGTCTACACATTTTTTATCGTACTTTCACATTAAATATATTAAATATATGCTTATGTGCCTCACCACAACGCACATTCCATTGTATAAAAATTATTATTTTTCCTTATCACCCATTTGTACATAAAAAAAAACATTTTATCACATTATACATAGTTCTACATACATATATGCAACGGCTTTACCATTAAAGTTAAGGCTTGTAATATTATTTAAATTAACTTATACACGTACACACATATGCATAGTTGTATATATGAATATTGAAATTTCTATGTCAATTATTTTAAAGGTGATTGCGTAGCTATACCATATAACTTATAGGTAAATATGTATTTACACACGTATGTATGAACATATGTATGTGTGCAATGTTGTTATTGCTGTAACATGTATACATATCTCGACATATTTCATATACTAATTTTTTTTGTAAATGAATTTAAAATAAATTTTTGCACGAATTATTCATATAAAATGCATGTATACATGCATACATACATAGGTATTTTATTATTAAATATTATTTCTAAATATTATAAATTTAAAGAGAAATATACACAAATTAAGTTAAATGAATGATTAATGAAATAAGTGAATAATTTTGAAACGAATTAATAAAACTATTATTTGAATTAAAATAAAAAAAAATGTTTTTTATTTTGATTTTCGCGATTCTCAAAACTCATTTCACATTTTTAGAAATAGTTTTTAATTTTTGGTATTTAAAATAGTTGCCATAAAATAGCTGCCATTCTTTGGATTCCATTGAACGCTTTCGCTATCCAAATGTAAGTACATCTTCTTTAGAAACTTCAAGTGATTGTCTTATCAAATTGTATAATAAAGTACAAAAAAAAAAAAACAATTAACGCTTGTAGATTACAGGAAAGTATATAAAACGCATAGCCGCAGTCATTTTGGCGATTTTAACTGTAATCAGAATTTGCTTCACTTATACGTTCAGGTATATCAAATAATAACTATAAACACGAATACGAGTATTAGGAAATTAGCACTTGTTACGTATACGCACTGTACACCTCGATAGGAAAAAAAAAGAAAAAACGTTAAGCTAATATACCCTGCGCAGGTGAATTTCTTTTAGTAACTATGTGTTCAGTTTGTATGGTATCTATATGCTATAGTAATCCGATCTGAACAATTTTTTCGGGGATTATATTATTACCTTAAAGAGTAATCCGTGTCAAATTTTGTGAGGATACCACGTCAAACGAGAAAGTTTTTCATACAAGCCCTTGATTCCGATCGTTCGGTTTGTATGACAGCTATATGCTATATGCCAATCGGAACAATTTCTTCCGATATTACATTATTTCTATGAACAATAACTAATACCAAATTTCATGAAGATATATCGTCAAATGAGGAAGTTTCCCATGAAAGAACTTGATTCCGATCGTTCAGTTTGTATGACAGCTATATGTTATCGTGGTCCGATATCAGCAGTTCTGATAAATGAGCAGCTTCTTGAAGAGAAAATGACGTTTGCAAAATTTCAAAACGATATTTTGAAAACTGAAGGACTAGTTCGTATGTACTAGGGTGGGTCGATTCCGGACTTTTTTCGATTTCGGTAGCAAATGACGTGACAAATAACTTTTGTTTTATACATTTTGCCAATGAGATGCGTATTTCAGGCGCTAGGTAGACAATTTCACGATTTTAGACGAATTTCCGAAATTTCAAGGCCGGAGTTGGGGTTGAAGATGCAAACCGATCTCAAAACAAAAAGTTTTATTGGAATCAGGAAGTACTAAGGCAACTTTTCCGCACTATTAGAAATCCCGAATCGACCCACCCTAGTATATACTTGTACACCGACAGACGGGCATGGCTAAATCGACTCAGCTTAACCTACTGATCATTTATATATATGTATACTTTATAGGATCTCCGACACTTCTTTCTGGGTGTTACAAACTTCGTGACAAACTTAATATGCCCTGCTCAGGGTATACATATTTTGAGGTATTCCTTGAGGTGAATGCACTTATATTTGAGGCTAAACGTGTAATTTATTAATTAAGTATTTAAATTATCTGGATTTTTATAAAAGTTGGGTAAGATAAATCTGGTAGGCCAATAAGCCACGCATAGACTAGTTTGGTCCCTTGCGATACCAGATGGAGTTTAGTTGCTAGTTCCAAGAGGAGTAGTCATCCTTTATGATGGTTGCGCTTGATGCGAATTTTAACAGACTCTGCAACCTCACTATAAATGTCTCCTCCAGTTTATCATACTGTGGTGCTTACAGCGTAGTCTTGTCAGTGCGAGACAACTGTACGAGAAATGCTTTCCTTAGTTAATTTGTTCTAGACATTTTCTGCAGTTTTCTGGATCTGTCATCCCCATCCTACGGGCGTGTGTCACCACCAGGCAGTGACCAGTTAGTATTCCCATCATGTTCCTACAGTCTCTTCTATCGAGTGCCAATAGGAATTTTGTGTACTTCCGATCTACAGTTTTACACATGACCTTTGCAGTTTTGCACCCAGGTAACTCATTCCATCGTTGTATAGACAATGCATAGGTCACGTTTGTGGGTGTTGTGAAGATGCTTGCTTCTGGCAACACTTTCCACTACTACTCTGCTTCCCAAAACACTTCTGATCGATATGCCGTACGAGGTTACTGGTTTGACTGCTGCTTGGCTGTCTACGAAGATTTGGCTGCAGGTGCATTAGAGGCCAGCTTCGCGGCTTTCGCAATAGCAAAGACCTCAGCTTGAAATATACTACACTGGTACGGCAACTTAAAAGGTTGCCTTATGCATAACTTTGGACAATATATTCCCGCAACAATTCTATCATCCATTTTCCAGCCGACCGTATAGATGTTTAGAGTGTTGCGCGTTGCTAACATACCTTTGCGTCAGGTATATTTTCTATGTTTACTTTGAACCTTACGAATTGAAAAGTGGTGTCAAGCCAACCCAAACCACCTAATCGCCTTTACCCACCAAGCTATACCCGAAGGTTCTATATGTAAATTCTTCTACAACCAATAGTCGTCCTATCGGTTTTGCTGCGCAGTTTTCAGCGAAGTGGTCTATAGATGGCAGGTTTAGTACCAGTTCTAGAGCCGCCGTTGGAGTTGTTCTTAAAGCTCCCGTTATGCACAGCGCACCGAGCCGCTGTACTTTTTCTATTGGCTTCCGGTAGGTGGATTGCCGTACGCCTGTCCACCATACTACTGCACCGTAGAGCAGAATTGGTCTAACAATAGCTGTGTAGCAGCAGTGCATGAGAGAGGGAGACAGCCCCCAGGATTTTTTAAAAATATATACTTTAAAGTTATCCATTGGTATGGAAGTAGGAATTTTATTTATGAGGAGTAGGTAAAAGTTTGGAGAGACAACAGACCGTTAAGCAAAATATAACAAACTTTAATTATAAATATTCACACTGCGTAGTATTTTACGGCAATATGTAAACATTGATTTTTTGGCAACCTCCTAATATATAGTATAGTTTCCAATTAATAATATTAGTTCGTGACGAATAAAATATATTTTTTATTTAATTTTCATATTATTTACAATCTGTCGTGTCACTAGAGACGAACTCTTCCGCCATTAAACCGCTTTAGGTTATTAAGATATCTTAAACTGATTTTCTGAATCTCGCACATCACCATTTGTATTTCAAGGACTTTGTGTAAGTTAATAATTTTGATGTACCATGGAGCGTTTGCGGTGAACCTGAGGTTTTTGATCATTGAATTAGTTCGACGATATATAAGATCACTTTATCCTTAAGACTAAGTTTCGATTTAGGACCCAGTAACCAGTACATTTTTCTCGACTTATTTTATGCTGATCTTCTTTGATTTTTATGTATAGCTGTCATGACAGTCTTGTGTCTAAGTGCAGCGCGAGGTACTTAGCACTAGTGCATTTTGGAATAATTGTTCGATTGAGGCTGTGGCAAGCCTCCGGTTTCATGGCGAAGGTAACATGCGCTGATTTCAGGATTCTACTCCGTTCAGTTGTTGAACAGTTTCAGAGGCTTCGTTTGCAGAGTAAGCAGATGCAAGAATGGCGGTGTCGTTTGCATATTTGGCAACAGATATATTTTCGTCGTTTATGATTGGCACGTCGGCAGTAAAAATCGTGTTAGTGTTGGGCCAAGCACGCTGCCTTGCGGAACACCTGCTTTGACTTCGTAGTGTCGGATGTGTCCTCATTTGTCATCAATTATTATAACGAAAATCTATTTGTAATCTATGTATGATCTAAGAAATAGGTAGAGTGGAGCAGATAGTTTAATTTTTATTTTAAATAACAACTCCTCGTGCCCGACTCTTTCAAAAGTAAAAAAGTCACATAAAGCCAAATCCAAATAAAAGCCAAAAAGGCAGTAACAATCACACCAGAATGTGATGGCGCACTTTCCTCGAGAAAAGTTCATAGAACTTCTGCCCATATCCGGTCGGTTACGGTGAGTTGCTTCAAGTATACGCCTCAAAACAGCAAAGATCGTTTCGTTTGACCCTGTGGAATAAATTAATTTTTTAATGACGTTGTCGTCAGGTCGTCAGGTGATGGGCGAAAAAAATCTACTTGAGAAATAACGGACACTCTATTATATTTATCTCTATATCGGGTATAAAAATAAACAGAAAGTTTTTAAAGCGTGCGGTTTTTTCCTGATCCAACAAGGTAAGCATACTTTTTCTTTACAAATAAACTTTTAAATCGATCGAAAATTTTGGTCAAAGGACATCAAATTATTAAAGTAATTTCGATTTTTTTTATTAAAGGATGTATTCAAATAAAGTACAATGAATAATGACAAATTTTAAGGTCTAGAGCCCTGTAAAAACGAATTTGTAGAAGACATCTTGTTATCTCTGTTCAGGATATATTCATAATAATCTTAAATATAAATGCTTTTAATGCATTTTCTTCTTCTTTATTGTCGTAGACACCGCTTACAGAGTTATAGCAGAGTTTACAACAGCGTGCCATGCGTTTCTCTTTTTCGCTGTTTGCCGCCAATAGGAGATTTCAAGTGTAGCCAGCTTTTCTCCACCTGGTCTATCCAACGGAGTGGAAGTATTCCTCTTCCACGAATACTCGAATACTCGTCGATTACTTTCAGAGCTGGAGTGTTTTCGTCCATTCAGACGACATGACCTAGCCGCTGTCTCTTAATTCGCTTAACTATGTCAATGTCATCGTATATCACATACAGCTCATCGTTCCATCAACTGCGATAGTCGCCGCAAAAAATATGCGCAAAGGACCATAAAAAGACCTTTCTCTCGAAAACTCATCAGATGTTGTCATCGTTCATCCCTCTGCACCATACCTGTATAGCAAGACGGGAATAACGAGTGACTTATAAAGTTTGGTTTTTGTTCGTCGAGAGAGAACTTTACTTCTCAATTGCCTACTCAGTCCGAAGTAGCACCTTCAGGCTGACATTGTTGTTGGCTGTCTTGGCCTCGTTTACTCGCAGGGAAATATGTACATCACTTCAGAAATATGTATGTCTTAAGCCCGTGCATTTTCACTCCTTTTTAATTTTTAATTTTAAAATATTTATTGATTTCAAATTGTTCAAATGAGAAATTTTATAACCATATTGTTTATAGTAAAGCCTGAATCTTATAAACCAAAAAAAATAAATAAATGATCTTAATAATTTTTTGACTTTCCTAACCTCTTTAGTTTGTGCAATAATTCTGCTAATGTTAATTGCTACGTAAATGCGGTGAATAGACGATAAAAACTATAATGTAATAATTATAGAAAATTTTTAAATGTTCGTAACCAAATGCATATAAATTTTGTGGTTTCTCAATTTCCTCAACACATTCTTTCAATTACTCAATATTTTGTTTGCAATATTGTTGCGATATTTTGCAGCATGTTGCACAACTCTCTCCCTCTCTGTTTCTCTCTCATATGGACTCAAGCGCACACGGCCACAGCGTGTTTAAACATTTTTGTTTGCGGTTTCAGCGTATTATTGAGAGATAAAAAAGAATTGAGTAAGATTGTACCGGCCTTTTGCACAACTTATGAAAATTATCATATTTAGGGCACGTACAACCTATCATAACGCATCGTAAAATCAGAAAATCATACATTTTTACACTTGTTTAAAAAAAAATATTGATGGATTACATACACAAATATTTTCGTTGCAACTTATATCTTTATGAGACTATATGAAACCCATAATTATATAGATATACGTGAATATATTGGATATGGGTACATAGTAAAAAGTAGTAAAACTTTTTAATATGAATTCCGCATGAAAAGCCATTCAATGAAATTTTCTTTTCTATGACACTATGACCATCAGAAATGTCACATCAAAATAATATTTAGCATTTAGTATACCCTTGTCTTTCTGAAGTAAGTAAAAAGCATTCGGCGATTTTTACGACGAGTGAAATTGTTCAACAAAAAAATTCCATTCAATTTTGTGTGCGGAATCAAATTTATGGTGCCAAAAGGTTCAGCAAGTTTGCCTTCGATGATAATCGTTTGTAGCAAGCAAATAATTTCGATTGGTAAAAATTATTCAAAGAGGGTCGAGTACCTGTTGACGACGGTCATCAACACAACTGATGGTCAACACGTTAATACAATAAAGTAATGGGTGATTAACAATCAGAGATCGTTGAAATATCGGAACGATCAGTAGAATCCATTTTGAAAGATCATTTGGGCCTAAAAAAGTGAAAGCACGATTCGTTCCAAAATCACTAAATTTTTTTCGAAAAATAGCGTCGCGTAAATGTCTGTGAAACAAAGATTTCAGACTACCTGAATGTTATGAAGCGTATTATTACTAGCGATGAGTCTTGGATCTATGCTTACGACCCGGAAACAGAGATTAATCGGGCGAATAACGTGGCAAAGGTGAGCCGAAGCCGAAAAAACCACGTCGAAACAGGTCGACAAGGTTACATCGACGGTTTTCTTCGATTATCGAGGATATTCAGCAAGTTCAAACGATCGCTCCGGGGAAACCTGTTCGAGTTAATTGATGACATTAAACGTGGATCGATATGCACATTGAAGGCTATTCCTGTAATTAACATTAACAACTGCTAGACGGATTGGAAAACTCGTACACATGTATAATCGTAAAAGTGAATTGAGATTACTTTAAGGGCGACGACACAGAATTTGAAGAATAAATTAAGAATTTTAAAATTATGAACAAAGTTTGACTATTTTTTTGTTTATATAGAATTAGCATGATATTTTATGTTTACAAAAAAAAAAGTTTTTTTTTTAAATTATTTTATTTTATTTATAAACAAACGACATTATTTCACTAAAAAATGTATAATACACATAATATAGTACAAAGTTAAATACGTTTCTGTACACATTTTCAAAACTATGTAGCGTCAAACACACTGCTCACTCCCCTTGCCGCTGCTCCACGATCGACTCATTCGCTGCACGATTCGTTGACGATGCCACGTTTCTGCAGCAGCGCACAAACGGTACCACGGAAGTCGTACTGCGAAGCATCCTGAAGTTGTTGATTGAAAACCTGTCGTGGAAAACCCAAAAGTTTTTAAAATAAACTACCAAAAGTTGGTATTTAAAAATATTATATAATCGCAAATACTCGTATTCACTTACACCATCGTAAATGATGGTCGGCACAAATGAGGGCGAATACTGGTTTGTCACCTGCTCTGCCAATAACTGCAACTGCGTGCCCACGTTCGTTTTCACACAACCGTCAACGTCGCTGCTGAGGCCCACCAAGTCGGTGCACTTGAAATCCATGGAATTTCCGTAAATACGTTATGAATAAAAATTATTTTAGGAAAAGTAAAACTTGTCTGCCCTTACTTCTTCCACATTCTGTTTATCGTTCGCCAACATTTGACAGATGGCAAAGCGCACACGCTGATCCTGCGTACTTGGCTGATTCAAGACACACGATTGCAAACGATTTCCAGCACATTCTGCGGGTCCATGCTGGCAATAGAACTCGCTGCCGTGGTTGACAGACTGTTGAAGAAAAATCGATTTCAATACATTGTATAATCAACTTTAATTTATTCGTAGGTGTCCTGTAGGAAAAATCATGCGAATAAAATATTGCAAAATGCAAGCTCTGGAGAAAGGAGATCTTTTTTTGGAGAGAGGAAATATTTGACGCACATTTCAGCAGATTTTCTTCAAAATTCCTACAATATAACAACAAACTGGTAAAAAGCAAAGTGTGTGTTTGGATTTGCATAATTTTATTTATAAATGTATTAGCCTCTTGTGTCTCGTGCACATTTTTCAAATACAATTTTTGGTGATAACTATTAGGCTAATCTAAATTCGTTTGAACACAAAACACGTCGAGTCAATTTTCACCTTAGTTGCTAATTCAACCGCTCAACTTATTCAAATTCGTCCCTAAGAAGTGGTGGATCATACAAAATACTCACCAAGGATCCTTAATTTAGTCCATACATACAAGAAAAAATGGTCGTTGAAGACCATATGAAATGGCTGACTTATTACGTTTTGCACCTATGTATACTTGTATATCTCCAAGCTATAGATTTCCAACAAGCATATCGTAATTTGTTATGTTAAGTTTCAAAAGCAACACAATAACATAGAACTTCTACGGCAGGAGACAAAGCCAGTTTTTGAATTAGACTACAGCAGGCTGCTGAGAAGAACGGTAGTATTTTGAAATTATTATTCAGAATTGAGATCGAGCACAAAATTAACCTGCGATGCCGTTTTAACACATACGAGGGCTGTCTGATAAATAACCGACCTAACCATCATGCACGCGACTTTTTCAATTTTTTTTTTTATTTTTCTACATAGTCTCCTTGTAACTACACACACTTCTCCCAGCGATGCTCCCATCTCTGCAACCCTTCCAAATAGTACTTGGCGTCTTTGTCTGCAAAATACGAGTTCACGAAATAGCTTGCCTCCTCATTTGACGAAAATCTCTGGCCACCGAGCGCAGTTTTAAGTTGAAGAAACAAAAAAAAGTCGCTTGGTGCTAGATCCGGTGAATAAGGTGGATGGTCAAGTAGTTCGAACCGCAATTCGTGGATTTTCGCCACGGCGAGTGTTGAGGAGTGAGATGGTGCGTTGTCTTGGTGGAACAAGACTTTCTTTTTTTGCAAATGTGGCCGATTTTTCGAAATTTCTTCCTTTAGCTTGTCCAATAATGATGCGTAGTATGCTCCTGTTATAGGTTTTCCTTTTTCAAGATAGTCGATAAAAATAACTCCATAGCTGTCCCAAAAAACACTCGCCATCACTTTCCCAGCCGAATACACAGCTTTAGGTTTTTTTGGGGCCGTTTCCCCCTTTTCAATCCACTGTTTAGATTGGATTTTTGTTTCGGGCGTATAATGATGAATCCAAGTTTCGTCTATAGTTATCAATCGGCGCCAAAACTCGGTCTTATTGCCTCTAAATTGAGCCAACAGAGCGCTGGAAATGTTCATGCGCGCACGTTTGTGGTCTAGCGTAAGCAAACGCGGCACCCAACGCGCGAACAGCTTTCTCATGCCAAAATCTTGGTTTAATATGTGACAAACACGTTCTTTTGACATCTTCATAATCTCAGCTATTTCCTTAACTTTAATCCGGCGGTCGTCTAATACCAATTGATGAACCTTAGCGATGTTATCGTTAGTGGTTACAGCTTTTGGACGCCCAGGACGTTCATCATCTTCCAAGCTCCTGCGACCACGTTTAAATTCAGCTGCCCAAAATTTTATGGTGGTAAACGATGGTGCAGAGTCACCGTAAACAGAGTCCAACTCATCTTTGATTTGTGAAGGCGTATTGCCTTTCAAAAATAAAAATTTAATTACAGCTCGATGTTCAATTTTTTCCATTTTTGGGAAATCACCGAAATAGACTCGCAAAAACGACTGTCAACAGATAATTGCGCAAGATAAATTTCTGAAATTTTGGCGAGTAGCTACTATAATATGCACAATTTGAAGTAGAAATTTTTTTTCAGAGGTGCCGCTAGCTTCACGTTGAGGTCGGTTATTTATCAGACAGCCCTCGTATTAAGATGAAAATAAAAGCTATTCAATTAGAGCCATTTTGTGCTTAAAAAACTGTCGTAACATTATTTGGAATAAAAACCATTCTTAGCTTAAAACATAAGCCAAGGGTTAAAAATAGGTGACAATAAGGGATAGACTTTTCGGCTAAGTTATTAATTTAGATTTTTAAGGGTTAACTTTCAACAAATCTATTTTATTAATTTTATTAATCTACATATATATTATAACTAGCAGCCCGTCCCGGCATCGCACGGGGTAGACAATTATTTATTTTTTCACAAATATTTTTATTTGACCATTAGTTGTGTTATATTTGTATGTAAGCCTATTTATGTTCAATTTCTTTGATGGTTTAAGTGGCAGGCACTTTTGAAAAATTAAAAAATAAAAATAATAATAATCAAAAAATTAAAATAACAGTAATAAATAATGAATTCAGTCGTTTTACATATAAGTAAATAATAAATTATTAAATAAATATATTAAATAATAATAATAATAAAATTCTTTAAAAATTAGCGTATAAAATTACTTTAAGTAAAAGTAATAATTACGAAAAAAAATAAAAAAAAAAAATAAAATAAAAATAATCAAAAAATTAAAAATAATTAAAAAATAAAAATAGTCGTCGTTTTACATATATTTTTGCCACTACACGTACTCAATTCTGCTAAATAGCAGCGACAACGTCGAATTCCTTACTTTGATTCTATCGGTTCTGTTAGCCGCCAAATCGAACATCATACAGAATTCAATTTGCACCTTTTCTATACTTTACATTCTTTGGCCCGGCGCGCTTACCAGAATGCAACGCAAACAACGGCCACGTCGCTATAGCGGTTTTGTTTACTTTTTGAATTTTTTAATTCGTAATATCTTTTGAATGGAAAGTCCAATTTAAAAACTATTTTATAGGTAGTTAAATGGTCTTGACCATAAAATAATTTATTTGGATAAGGATTAATATAAACACGGTTTGAATTTGGTTAGCATTTTCATTAATGTTTAAAATGAAAAAAGTTGTTGTAGTGACATAACTACAATAGTTGGACATATGCTACCGCGGAGTTTTTTGTAGACATTATGTTGTTCTTCAATATTGTTGTACATTATTTTGTTCTATCGCTAATAGTTTCGGCAGCGCATTCGACGAAAGACATTTTAAGACTCATTTTTCTACTCCTTCGGTAACATTGTTCAAATTTTACCAAGGATCCCTAATTTTTTTCAAAATGAAATGTAGCCTATGTCAAATTGGAAGAATGTAGCATCCTATTGGTGAAAGAATTTTTTAAATCGACCTAGTACTTTTTGAGCCTGTTCATTACAAACATACAAACATACAAATATAGGTACAAATCTTTCCTCCTTTATAATATTAGTATACATATATTTAAGAATACATACAGAAAATTTCATTTCATTCCGCTTTTTTCGGCCTTCTAACTGTCTATAACCACTTACTATGATGGGTTGTTTTTGGATTTTTTTAATATGATTTAGTTTAAAGTACAATAACTGAAAAAAATAACTTACACGTGATTTCCCGAACGGCACCAGATTTATATTTAAGTTGTGTTTGAGATTTCCATAGGCTGGCGCCAGCTGCCTGCCCATGAATCGAATGCTGTCCGGACAAAGAGATTCATACAAAATCGTCACGTCAAGCTGGAATTAAGAATAAATACATGAAAAGAACACCGATTTTATACTGTTAATGAAGTTAATGCCGTAATTGATAAAGATTTCTACCAACATAAAGGTTAGTGGATACAGTTGG
Source organism: Bactrocera correcta (assembly GCA_027475135.1). Classification (NCBI taxonomy): domain Eukaryota; kingdom Metazoa; phylum Arthropoda; class Insecta; order Diptera; family Tephritidae; genus Bactrocera; species Bactrocera correcta. Next base: position 34,316,577 of record CM050327.1, read on the forward strand.
GGTATTCCATACCAAATCGACCACTTTTGAACCCGACCCCTTTAGATTTTGCTGAAACTTAGCCATCCTTAAATATTAAAAAAAATCGGCCCACTCCGGGATTAGCAGGGATAGTTGTTAAATTAATTGAAGTTTTTTTTGAAAAAAAAAAAAAAAAAAACAAAAATGGCGAAATTCAAAAAAAAAATTACGATTTTACTTAAAAAAACCGATTATTTTATATAATTTATCGTGTTAAATTTTTTTCCTGTATTTTTTCGAAAAGTTCATTCAAAAACAAAAATTAAAAAAAAAAATGGTCCCCAAAAGTCAATTTCTACAAAAGTTATAGCTATTTGAAAATAAAGAAGCCATTTTTTAGCAAAAAATTGCAAAATTCATAACTTTTTTAAAATTGGTCAAAAAATTTTGAAAAAATTCTCAAAAATGTTTTTCAAAGGGTAGAAAGGATGGCTAAGTTTCATCAAAATCTAAAGGGGTCGGGTTCAAAAGTGGTCGATTTGGTATGGAATACCCCAGTTGTATTCTCAGATACTTTTTCGTGATATAATTCTGATGCCGGCCTATATGATTGTAAGACTTATTACTTATTTGTTTGCAAATCTATTCTGCATAACATAACATCTAAACAACATTACGCTTCTTATTTTCGGTCATTATTGGAAAATACTTGTATATATATTTTATAATCCATTAGACCAGCTCAAAATAACGGTACTTTTCAAAACTGCATTACTATGTATTATCAGAAATGCTATACAGAAAAAATATTTATTTCGAATACAATAATGTAGCGTCCAAAAAGCCTCCAAACATTGACAGTGAACAACAGCTGTATAAACAGACGGCAAATTAGGTGAATACAAAATGTATATGGTTTGTTTTCAGTCCCAATGAAACAATAAAATTATTCGGTAGCAACAACAGTCTGTTGACGAAAATAAAATCACTTAAAAAACATTCGAATCTACTACATCGATCATATTAAAAAAATACAAATTGTTTAACTAAGGTTCCACAGTTTTTAATTTTTCAAAACTTTTCGGTGAATTCAAAAACTAACCGAGATACATATAGGGTTCTGTATATATAAATGACCAGGGTGACGTCTGTCTGTCTGTCCGTGCAAGCTGCAACTTGAGTAAAAATTGAGACATCTTGATGAAACTTGGTATGTTGGTTAGTACAAAAAAATTCGAGTTCGTAGATGGGCGCAACCGGACCACTGCCACGCTCACTAACCGAAAAGTTCCATAACTAAGCATTCATTTGAGATACAAAATTGTAATTTGGTATAGGGTATCGCAGTAGCAAGGGACACCTGTAGCCAAAAAAGTTTCAAAAAGTGGGAATGGTTCTAATAAGTTTAATGTACATATCTTCTAAACAACTAAAGCTAAAAGAACCAAGTTTTCTGAGCGCAAATATTATAAAAAAGTCGTACCGACAATGTGAAAATGGATGAAATCGGAAGATGATCCCTCCCACTCCCTATATAAGCGCAGAAAATCAGTAACTAGTTTTTAGCTCCAACATGGTATGAGAAGACTTTCTGGTAAGCGGTGTGAAAATTGAACGATGGGAATGGGATGGAAACCACATATCTTGAGACCCGACAGGCCAGTATTAACTAAACTTAGTACGTATACATGTAGTACATACTTCTCATATTCCTATGTCATAGTGCGAAAATAGGCGAAATCGGACTACAACCACGTCTACTTCCCATATAACACATTTTTAATTCCATTTGATTATTTCACCTTCCAGTACACAAATCAAGAATTAATTGTAATAACGGAATAAAATTTCGCACTAATAATTCCTTTAAAGTGTGCCACATTATCACTAAAAATTGCTCAAATCCAAGCAAAACTGTTCAAACCTCTAGGTAACGAATTTGTGAGTCCCAGTATCAAATATCGGTCAATGCGAAAGATATGCAAAAGAGTTGATAAGAACTCTAGAAAGAATCCTTTCCTGACAATAGTTATTCAGTGTATCATAAATGGGTTGAATAAGGTCAAAACTTCTTTGAGCCCCCATATACCTAACTTCTAACAAATCTTATGCCGAATTTGTCGGTTATATATAATATAATAAAGGTTAGGTTTAGAACTTTTTTTTTGACGTTTTACATCTTGAGGTATTTCCCTTGCTTTGATTCTTGCAAATTGCAGGAGTATAAAATGTTCGATTGCACCCGAACAACCCCTTCTTACTAGTTATTTACTAATATCGTGTTTGGGAATTCGGTGAAGGTGGTGAAGTCCTTCTGCGAGTCATACTTTCACTCCCATTTGAGTATAAAACACATAGTAGACTCGTACCAAAAAAATTGAATAAGCCGTCACATTCTAGCGTTACTTTGAGACTGATTTTTTGGCCAAAGACGAAACTAGAGTCATGACTCAGCCACCATACGAGGTGTATTCACAAAGTATCGCGAATCGTAACTGACAGTTTTCTTCGATTGCAGGGGCGGGGTGCATCATGAGTTGCCACAGGGAAGAACGGTCAATAAGGAATATTACCTGCAAGTTATGCGCAATTTGCGCGAAGCAATCCGCCAGAAACGCCCGGATTTGTGGAAGAACAAAAATTAGCTTTTGCACCACGATAACGCACCTGCTCACACACATCGTTGCTTGTGCGCGACTTTTTAGCCAAAAACAACACACTAATGATGCCGCAGCCACCGTATTCCCCAGATCTGGCCCCCTGTGACTTTTTCTTATTCCCTAAACTGAAGAGGCCCATGAAAGGACGACGTTACGCTTCTCTTGACGAGATAAAGACGGCATCGAAGGAGGAGCTGAGAACATAAAAAAAATGATTTTTTGAAGAGCTTAGAAGATTGGAAAAACCGTTGGCACAAGTGTATAATATCTCATGGGGATTACTTTGAATGGGACAAAATAGATATTCATGAATAAGTAAATAATTTTTGAAAAAACACAAAATTCGCGATACTTTTTGAACACATCTCGTATACGACAGATTTTTCTACCTGTGATTTTTTTTTTTTTTTTTTTGTTTTTTTCGAAATTGAGAAATACGCTTTGGGGAACGCGCCACGAGTCCATTGAACCAATTTATAAAAACCGCCAGACAATCTGTTCGCTTCATGAACAAACAGCTGATAAACACACACTAATTGACATATGGAGATCAAATTTCACACAGACAATATAGGAAACAATATTTGCGGTTTGCTCGCGTAGCTTAAGTCTACCAGTCCAATTGAGAAGTGTGTTTCAAATGTGTTTAAAATTTTTTTCTTAAATTTTCGTATTCATCGGGATGTTATTCAATAAGAAAAAGCGATATTTTTGGGTCTCCTCAAAAAGTCTTCTAGAAAAACTTTCACATACAAATTTAATAGAAAGTTTGGTTTTACTAAAATTTATATTTTGCCCAGCTGGAATTAAAGTCATGATATTAACGTTATTTTAAATAAAGCCAGAAGTTGATTAATGCTTAAAGCTCACACAACAAAGTTCTTAAACGATTTGGCTGCTTCCCATAAAGTACTAAAATACGCAAAAACAAAAAGTTGAAGTTTTGATCAGTTGCTGATTTTCTTTGCAACTCTTTTACAAAAAGAGTACCAAAAATTCAACTTATTTAAACTTGAACGACTGTTATGGATTTAAAAAGGGTTGTATAGACTTTCATGCACTTATAGTTTCCACTTTATAATATCAGTTTTCCTATAAATTTATTTTTTCGCAATCATTATCAATTTGTATAAAAAAAATTGTTAGAAATCGCTGCGGTCTAATGCGCTTATAATTAAAATCAGAAATTTATTTTACGAAATTTTCACGCCTCTACCTTGTCTGCAGCAACACTTTGGCCGCCTTGTGCGCCCGCTAACACAACAAACACGAGTTGGAGCCATAAAAGCACAGACCATTTAATTTCGGTTTTCAGCATTGCGGCGAGTTTTGCTATAGAGCAGTAGCCGAATTCTTATGAGCTTAATGAGCAGCTAAGATTTACGAGCATCCGTCTTGGAGTAGTTATTTTATTTGAATTTTTTTCTATTTTGTATTTTCTATGAGTTCACTGCTACGTGGGGGCGCATAAAACACAACAAATTTGAATTAATTTCGCGTAATCGAGCAAACAAATGTTTTGTTAATTTTTGGAAAAGCTTTGTGTTTCCAATTCTTATTTTTTACTTAAATAACGGTACCGTTTAAACAAATCACTTTCGCAGGCGCGTCCAAATAAGGCTCCACGACGTGTTAACGTTTCGGCGTTACTCAAACGAATGAAGAACACAGTTACTGATTTTTGTAGTACATATGGTCGCTCATGACTACCGATATCAACATCATCAGCAACCAATAACAACAACAGTGGCATAAGCGCCAGTCGATGGCCAGTAAGTCTTTCTGTACGGCGCTTAAGCTTACCCACACGCCTTGTCGTTAAGCCGGTTTCGAAGGTGCAACCGATGGACGAACGTTTACTCCGCGCAAAATGTGTACGCGTATGTAAGTGCGTGCACATACTGCACATACGTACATACAAGTATGTTAAGACGAACATATGGAGCAAATCTCACTTTAGCGGCAGGTGAACGTGGGAAGAAACGAAGCACAGTGGTACGAGATCGCATTCGAAATGGTCAAATTTTTTCATACATATGTACATATATGCACCATATTTCAATTATATAAGCTTATGTTACAAAAGAGCCTGCTTCTTTTTATGAATTTTCATACTCTTGCAACATGTTGAGAGTATAATAGATTTGTTCACTTAACGGTTTATGTATCACCAAAAACTAATCGATATATGTAGATACAAGGTTATATATATATATATATATATATATATAAATGATCAGGATGACGAGAAAAGTTGAAATCCGAGTGACCGTCTGTCTGTCCATCCATCCATCCGTCCGTACAAGCTGTAACTTGAGTCAAAATTGGGATTTCTTGACGAATCTGGGTATGCGCGTTCCCTCGCTAAAACTTTTTTTGAGAAAGGCCCCGACCTCTAGCAAGTTTAATGTACATGTCTCTTAAACCATTTAAGCTACAACAACCAAATTCGCCTAGCCTAAAGTTTATAAGAACTCCTACCGACAATATACCGAAATGGATGAAATCGAATGTTAACCCCACTCACTACCCATATAACTACTGAAAGCGCGATGAATCAATAACTAAATACTTCAATGCTTTAATGGAACCGTGGTCGAAATTGGATGATAACACAATTTAAAATTTCATTTGAATCTTTCTAGTACACAAATCAAGAAGCAATAATATAACGGGATATAATTTTTCTCGAATAATGCCTTTAAAGTATGCCACCTTATGGCAAAAAATTGTCCAAGTCCAACTAAAACTATTCAAATATATGAATCCGGTACCTAAGGTTGACTCTGGTCAATGTGTCAGATTTATAGTTGAAATTCAGAGAGAATCTTTTCTGATAGTAGTATCTCAAATGGATTGAATCGGTTTCGCATATACCTAACTAGCAGCCCGTCCTGGCATAGCACGGGGTAGACAATTATGCTACCGCGGAGTTTTTTGTAGACATTATGATGTTCTTCAATATTGTTGTACATTATTTTGTTCTATTGCTTATAGTTTCGGCAGCGCATTCGACGAAAGACAATTTAAGACTCATTTATCTACTCCTTCGGTTACATTGTTCAAATTTTACCAAGGATCCCTAATTTTTTTTGTTCAAAATGAAATGTAGCCTATGTCAAATTGGGAAAATGTAGCATTCTATTGGTGAAAGAATTTTTTAAATCGGCCCATCACTTTTTGAGCCTATTCATTACAAACATACAAACATACAAAAATAGGTACAAATCTTTCCTCTTTATAATACGAGTATTAGTATAGATATAAAGATTTTCGAACTTCCAGGTGACTTTATACCGCATATATGTACATACTTGGGTCAATATGTGAATTATCTTAGCAATTTGAGAAAGCGTGTTTTTCTTATAACGGTACATAGTTGTCTTTAGAATGAATAAAATCAACGAGAACTCGCCCTAGATCCCACACAACTTACAGGTCTTTTTTAACTGTTGGTACTTCTCTGTTTTTAATCCTTGCAAGTTGCCAGAGTATGTTTCGGTATATCCGAACTTAGCTCTTCCCTACTTGTTTTTAATAGTTAATGTCGAATAAATATGTTCATATTTTCTCAAAATTTTATTGTTTACATTTTTATGATTTCGGGACTTTCACAATCTCTTCATCATTAGGCTTGTTTCAAAATTGCATTTGCTGATATGTAGCTATTAGAAGAACAATAATGCAATTTACTCTCACAAGAGCAAAATAACGAAAAAGTAAATAAACGGAAAACTAGCAATTTTTTTTGCTTTTTAAGGCACTTACGACTACCTCGCTTAGCGTGACAGTTCATTTTGCAACAACGAAGCGCTAAAAAACAAACGTTAAGCCACAATGAAGGCTTTGTTTACAGTGTTTCTTTTTAAAAAATGGTTGCTGTTACTTGACAAAGCGTAAAAAGATGAGAGTTGCGCAACATCGTTATGAGACTTATGTAATTCTTTTATATCGTCAACACTTTTTCAGCAAAAATATTTTAAATAGAGTAAACGTTTAAAAGTGTTGTACGTTGACACCCATCGAATCACGCTCGTTCTATAGTTCTCTTAAATCAGTTTTCTAATCGGAACAGATTGCACAATGTAGCTGTTCTAAGTTTCTATACAAGGTTTTCATTTTGCTCTGGATTTCATTTCCTTCAAAAAATCAAGCAAATTTGTTATAGCTTATCAAAAGGGTTGTATTTTTAAACACGTCGTGTCTTACACAACTTAAAACTTTTATTGAGTATTTTACTTTGAAACGAACCGAACCAATTTTTGAATGTTTTTCGGTGCGATTTATGCATTTAAAAATAAAAGCGGTTTTGTTCGTGGTTCGGTTCAAAGCCCGTAATAAAAACCAGTTTGCAGTCCTTGGTTTGTATAACAAATATATGCTATAGTGATCCGATCTGAACAGTTTCTTAGGATATTTTATTATTTTTTTTTAAACAATACTCCATGCCAAATTTTTTAAAGATATCTCTCAAATTAAAATGTTTTTCTTACAACAATTTGATGTTGATCGTTCAGTTTGTATGGCAGCTATTTGTTACAGTGGTCCAATGTCGGCGGTCCCGACAAGTAAGCAACTCCTTCAGCTTCCTTCAGATCAATTTCTCAAAAACTTGGGGACTCCTTCGCTAGTATACAGACGTATTCACAGACATTGAAAAATCGACTCTGCTCTGCATGCTGATCATTTATATTAAGGGGGGGGGGGATCATTTATATTAAGGGGGTATTCTAGTCTAGAAGCATGAATTTCAGGTAATTTTTAAAGTGTCGAAAAAAAAACAATTAATATTTTTACTATACATTTTTTATTGGTTATTTGTTAATTTTAGAAGAGTAGAGAAAAAATTAAAAACTAAAAAAAGTAAAAAATGTCAAAAATTATGAGCTGACGAAGTGGGGGATCTCTAAAAAAATTCCAAGTGACCATACCCATGATTTCAACCCTCCTAGTTATCTGAAACCAAAAAGAAAAAACGATTATTAATCTAGAATAATGTCGCAATGGCCGGAACTACGGAAAAGTGGGAAAAAATTTTTTTACAAAATGGCGACTGCTGAAAAAAAATTTTTTTGGATCACTTTTTCTGACTATTTCGAATTTTTTAAAAATAATAAAAAAAAAATTGGGGATGGGGCTACATACTTAGTTCCAACCATAGACAAGTTGCCAAGTAAATCGGTCAGTAGAACCTGAGAAATTGTGGGTATCGTTCCGAAAAAGTCAGTTTTGAGAAAAGCGAGTTTAAACTTTCGCGTTTCGGCCGAATCAGTTTGGATGCCGGGTCAGAAAAATGCCTATATCTCCGAAAATAATTTGAGTTTTGAAAAATCCTCTTGTCTTGTTGTATAAAAAAAATCAATTTTTTTAAATTTCTAGACTGGAATAATCCCTTAAAAAAAGCAGTACAAATGATTTTTTCGGCAAAATCAATTATTTAATTTAATTTGGCAGATTCTAATGCACCAGTCGACATATACACAGATGGCGCGATCAGGGGGCGCTAGATTCAAAAGGTCCTGTTTACTGTGGAACGCACCTTGTACATATACATATGTATATATTTTAGTGCTCTCTGATTTTAATTTTTCTAGGTATTACAAACCCTGTTCAGGGTATAATTATCATGCTAAATTATAAAAGGAGGGCAGAACAGCTGATTTTGACATTTTCAGTGAAAACATGTTGAACAATTTGTTTTTGTAATGACCTCTCAATTTTTTAAGAGAGTGTTTTGCGGTTAGTTGTAATCAAAAAATAGAACCGTTAACATTTTCATCGTCCGCAACCCACTGTGTCTAAATTATTATATAGTATATGTATTTTCTTCGTTCGATTACCGAAACAGTTATGCGTTGTCTGGATTTAGCATAATCCGTTTTTTAATTAATTCTAAGGCGAGTTAATTCGAAGAAGGTCAAAAACTTCATCAATTAATTATTTATTTTTTATTTTGCATGTTTTTATAGCTTTCTTCTACATTCATATTCATATCTTTCAAAAATGTTTATATTTTATCATTTCTCTTCACAATGGACTTAAATATTTTTTCCTCTTTCTTCTGGTTGTTTGCACTTTCTGTTCGTCAATTTTTTGGAATAAAATCAAAGCTCATACAAAGAAGCCTATTGATAGTAGTGAAATTGTACTTTGCCAAAATAACGATGGTTTATGTATGTGTATGTCTGTATGATATAAACCTACTCTTGTGTATATTTGAGCTACAATTAGCACATTTTGGAATCTTTAAGACCATTATAACACAGATTTTAAAAATTCATTTTTAATACTCATTATCGGAGTCTTAAAGACAGTATGTGAGAAAATATTGATACCCACGCAATGGTGAACATTTATACTACCTTTTTAGATGAATTACCATGCCAACTTCGAAGGCTAAAGCTCATAAAGAGATTTTGACCTCTGTTGAACTCAAGACTCCTTCTTTGAAGAGTTTGTCAGTCTAGGATTTTAACTTCTTACTTACAACTTCTGAAAATATGTAGGCCACCAACCATGCTCGGCTCGTACGTACATATCTTTGCTGATTCTCCATTGTTTCTGCATATTATTATAACGGTTTTTTTTTAGGCATGCGGGTTAGAATCAGACAATAGTCTTTCAGATTTTTTGATAATTATTACATGATTTCAACTCGAAATCATTTTTAAAATATAATGTCAAACCCTGACCTTTATAATATAGCTAAATTCTTGACAGAAAAACACTCAAATAATGCTTGACCGTAACATTAAATTATATGCGTTTTACTCCTTCTTAAAAACCACATGTCAGAGATCAAGTGAATTGTGTGAGACTCAAATGCTGCAACCCAAATGATCAGGGATGTAAACACTAAATTATTCTTTTAACAACAGCGCGCCAGCCGTTTCTTCTTTTCTCTTTTTGGAGCCAATTTAAAATAACGGAGTTGAGTTCTTCCTCTTCCTTTGCTTCCACCGGCGGGTACTGAATCGACAACCTTCAAAGCTGGAGTGTTCTTTTCCATCAGAACGACATGTTCTAGCCGGCTCAGTCGTCTCTTGATTCACTGAACTACAAACACATGTCAATGTAGCTTAACGTTCCATCGAATGAGATATTCACCTTTGCCAATACGCAGAGGACCATACATTGACTTATGAGATGATGCCATTCCACGCCTTCGCACCATATAGCAGAACGGGAATGATGAGGGACTTAAAGAGTTTGGTCTTTCCCGGTGGACGGTGGGCGCACGATTAAAGCTTATATACGGTATTAAGGAGGATTATTCCACGGTAATTGGCGCAGATTCTGGGATCCCCCTTTTGGGGATTGGGCAGAACATACTTTGGTTCCAATTGTCGGATAATGCATGGACTTTGTCAGTTCTTCACCGCCATATTTGAATAGCTTTGTCGGTAATCCATCGGACCCTACCGCTTTGTTGTTTGTCTGGTGGGTAATTGCTATTCGAACCTCATCATAAACGGGCAATAGAACATCTATTTTATCGTCAGATGTTACACTTTCACTGCCGTTGAGCAGGCTGAAGAAGTGTTCCCTCCATATCCTCAGTATGCTCAGCCACTAAATCACCACTTTCCACCACATTCCGTTGGACGTCTCATCTTTTCGATTGTAATATAAGATGTCCGCTTTCTCTTCACTGCGACACGGCAGTCCTCACCATACCAGCTATTCTTTCAACCGTTCCGAAAACCAATGATTTCGTTAGAAGCTTGAAATGTCGTCCCACAATTCCCTTATACCGAATTGCTGATGAGTGCTCTCAGAGAACAGGAGTGCAGAGTAGATGGCGTATCTTCGCCACAACAAGATAGTGGTCCAAGTCGATGTTAGATCCTCGGAGCGCACTCTCGTCAAGGATACTGGCGACATGTCGTCCATCTATCACAACACGATCGGTATGGTTTTAAACTTTTTGATCCGGAGACAAACAAGTTTCTTGAAGAATTTTCTTGTGCTTAAATTCAGTATTACCGACAGCCAGATTTCGGGCCTCTGCGAAGTCGATCAGCCTGTATCCATTTTCAGAGGTTTCGCAATGGATGCTGAATTTTCCAACCGTTAAAATCGAGAAGGATAATTTTTACATCGTGGCACGGACTTCTGTTGTTGTTTTCTGTTTTAACGGAATATCAATCCCCTTAAGGTTGGTAAGGGTTGTCCAGGTTGTCGTCGACGTCACCTAGCAGGAGGCCCAAGAAACGTGCTGTTTCGATGGAATCGGACCAAAGGCAAAGGGGTGTTAGAAGAGTGGGGTTAGCAGGGCATGCAAAGAGGTGGCCAATGTCATGCGGAGACTCATTGCATGCAGGGCATAAACCGTGCTCTGAGAGCACTCATCAGCAACTCGGTGATCGTGTTAAATTTTTTTTGCATATTTTTTCGAAAAATTCATTCAAAACCAAAAATTAAAGAAAAAAGGTCCCCAAAAGTCATTTCTACAAAAGTTATGCCTATTTGAAAATAAAAAAGGCATTTTTTTGAAAAATTCATAACTTTTTTGAAGTTGGGCAAAAAATTTTGAAAAAATTCTCAAAAATGTTTTTCAAAGGGTAGAATAAGTTTCAGCATAATATAAAGCAGTCGGGTTCAAAAGTGGTCGATTTGGTATGGAATACCCCATATGAATGTAAATTGATTCCCGCGACGATGGAATTTAAAAAAAATATATGCTTTACATCCGCGAACGCGCGGGTAAATGAAAACACGTGTAGTTCCCGTGGATTGCAGAATACAAATCGAAATTTTATTTCTAAAATACTAATATTTATACATTTTGGTATTATTATTTCAAAGCTAAAGCTGAAGTGTAAGCATCTGCTTAATTGAATCCAGAACAAAGAGTTAATTACAAGTTTAGCTGTTACAGCATATTCCAGCAGTTCTATTTTCTTTACAAATGTTATTGTTATGCCTTCTTGTGAGGGCGAGCGATATTGTTTTTATAAAAATGGATAATTGGATTCAGAACGGAAAAAGCGTATTGAATTCTTAAATCATCGAAAACGTTAATTAAGATTTTTTATTAATGAGACAGTATAGTTGCAAAGTGCGAAGATTCAATTTTATTTATAGGTACGGTAAGGTTGTTATGCGGAGGCTATCGTTAACTTGTATGTATATTAACCCTGATCGAGACCAACGGTCTAATACACTTAGTCAGGACCAATGGTGCTTGGCTAGGCCCCTATGTGTTTACATATGTACATTTGTATGGAAATACGTGTTGTACATAGATACATTTTTGAAATTTCCTACCTCTCGATTTGGTTTGGGCATACTCTGAACTACCTGAAAAAGAAAAATGAAACTCGTATACAGCTTTTAATTCTTCCAGTCAGGCTTTTAGATTAAGAATATGTTGAATGTTTCGATTATTATTTTGGCATTATCTTCTTCTTCTTCTTTACTGGCGTAGACACCGCTTACGTGATTATAGCCGAGTCAACAACAGCGCGTCACTCGTTTCTTCTCTTCGAAGCGAAGCCAGGTCCTTCTCCACTTGGTCCTTCTAACGGAGTGGAGGTCTTCCTCTTCCTCTGCTTCCCGAGGCGGGTACTGCGTCGAATACTTTCAGAGCTGGAGTGTTTTCATCCTTCCGGACAACATGACCCAGCCAGCGTAGCCGCTGTATTTTAATTTGCTGAACATGTCAATGTCGTCGTATATCTCGTACAGCTCATCGTTCCATCGAATGCGATATTCGCCGTGGCCAATGCGCAAAGGACCGTAAATCTTTCGCAGAACCTTTCTCTCGAAAACTCTTAAGGTCGACTCATCGGTTGTTGTCATCGTCCAAGCCTCTGCACCGTAAAGCAGGACGGGAATTATGAGCGACTTATAGAGTTTGGTTTTTGTTCGTCGAAAGAGGACTTTACTTTTCAATTGCCTAATCAGTCCAAAGTAGCACCTGTTGGCAACAGTAATCCTGCGTTGGATTTCCAGGCTGACATTGTTGGTGGTGTTAATACTGTTTCCTAAATAGACGAAATTATCTAAAACTTCAAAGTTATGACTGTAAACAGTGACGTAAGAGCCAAGCCACGAGTGCGACGACTGTTTATTTGATGACAGGAGATATTTCGTCTTACTCTCGTTTACTGCCAGACCCATTTGTTTTGCTTCCTTGTCCAGTTGGAGAAAGCAGAACTAACGGCGCGGGTGTTGAGGCCGATGATATCAATATCATCGGCATACGCCGGCAGTTGTACACTCTTATAGAAGATGGTACCTTCTCTATTAAGTTCTGCAGCTCGAACTATTTTCTCCAGAAGCAGGTCGAAAAAGTCGCACGGTAGGGAATCGCCTTGTCTGAAACCTCGTTTGGTATCGAACGGCTCGGACAGGTCCTTCCCTGACGGAGCTTTGAGTGTTGCTCAGCGTCAGTTTAGTTTTGCGGGGATACCAAATTCAGACATCACGGCATAGAGGCAGCTGCTTTTCGTGCTGTCGAAAGCAGCTTTGAAATCGACGAAAAGGTGGTGTGTGTCGATTCTCCTTTCACGGGTCTTTTCCAAGATTTGGTGCATGGTGAATATCCGGTTGTTGATTTACCAGGTCTAAAGCCACACTGATAAGGTCCAATCAGTTTGTTGACGGTGGGCTTTAATCTTTCACACAATAAGCTCGACAGAACCTTATATGCGATGTTGAGGAGGCTATTCCCACGGTAGTTGGCGCAGATTGTCGCAGATTGTGGGGTCTCCTTTTTATGGATTGGGCATAGCACACTTAAATTCCAATCGTTGGGCATGCTTTCGTCCGACCATATTTTACAAAGAAGCTGATGCATGCTCCTTATCAGCTTTTCACCGCCGTGTTTGAATAGCTCGGTCGGCAATCCGTCGGCCCTTGCCATTCTGTTGTTCTTCAGGCGGCCAATTGCTATTCGAACCTCTTCATGGTCGGGCAATGGAACGTCTGCTCCATCGTCATCGATTGGGGTATCGGGTTCGCTTTCTCCTGGTGTTGTGCGTTCACTGCCATTCAGTAGGCTGGAGAAGTGTTCCCTCCATAATTTAAATATGCTTTGGGCATCGGTGACTAGATCACCTTGGGGGGTTCTACAAGAGTATGCTCCGGTCTTGAAACCTTCTGTAAGCCGCCGCATTTTTGCGTAAAATTTTCGAGCATTACCCCTGTCGGCCAGCTTATCAAGCTCTTCGTACTCACGCATTTCGGCCTCTTTCTTTTTCTTTCTGAAAATGCGTCTCGCTTCCCTTTTCAACTCTCGGTATCTATCCCGTCCCGCACGTGTTGTGGTCGATCGTAACGTTGCGAGGTAGGCAGCCTGTTTTCTCTCCGCTGCGACACGGCAATCCTCGTCGTACCAGCTGTTCTTTTACACTTTCCGAAAACCAATGGTTTCGGTTGCAGCTGTACGTAAGGAATTTGAAATGCCATCCCACACTTCCCTTATACCGAGTTGTTGACGAGTGCTCTCAGAGAGCAGGAGTGCAAGCCGAGTAGAAAATCGTTCGGCTATTTGTTGTGATTGCAGCTTCTCGACGTCGAACCTTCCTTGTGTTTGTTGACCTGCGTTTTTTGCTGCACAGAGGCGGGTGCGAATCTTTGCTGCAAAAAGATAGTGGTCCGAGTCGATTTCAGGACCTCGGAGCGTACGCACGTCTAGAACACTGGAGACGTGTCTTCCATCTATCACAACATGATCGATCTGGTTGGTGGCTTTTCGATCGGGAGGCAGCCAGGTAGCTTGATGTATTTTCTTGTGCTGGAATCTAGTACCACAGATAACCATATTTCGGGCCCCGGCGAAGTCGATCCGCCTCAACCCATTTAGGGATGTTTCCTCGTGGAGGCTGAATTTACCGACCGTAGTGCCAAAGATACCTTCTTTGCCCACCCTGGCGTTGAAGTCGCCAAGCACGATTTTGACATCGTTGCGGGGGCATCTCTCATAAGTGTGCTCCAAGCGCTCATAAAAGGCATCTTTGGTCTCATCGTCCTTCTCTTCCGTCGAGGCGTGGGCGCAAATCAGCGATATGTTGAAGAACCTCGCTTTGATGCGGATTGTGGCTAGACGTTCATTCACCGGAGTCAATGATAGTACTCGACGACGGGCATTTTTGAAATTTCTTTCCTCTCGATTTGGTTTGGGCATACTTTGTACTACCTGAAAAAGAAAAATGAAACTCGTATGCGGCTTTTAAAATGAAATACAACGCATTCCTTTTCGTTCATTTTTTCATTTATTTAGGAGCATATGAATCATTTTTGAGCGATTTTATTATGATGGGTCCTGAGGAATGCAAACAAAACATATGTCATCAATTTTCGAATGCTGTTGAACAGAAAAATCGAGTTTTACGACGCAATTTATCACTTTCTTGCAAACAAAGTCTGCAATCTCTCCTTCCTTTGAGTGTGTCAGCACCTTTTGATGTTGAAGCTACTAATCGTGATGGGATGTTGAGTGAACGACCGAAAAAGGATTCAAAAGCCAAACGACAAGATAGATGTTTGATGACATTAGGATTGTTCATACGATTTTCAATATTGGGCGTTGCCAATGTTCTCAATAAATTGTAAAGAAAAGTGCGTCGTGCATCCTTTTTATCTAGATGGTCGATTTCTTTGCAAACAACGAAAGCAGCCAATCCCATCACATCCAACAAGTTGCAAAAAAAGGCAAATGTCCATCGTTTCGTTGGCTGTTTTGTATTGTAATGGCTGCTGAATTATAAAATAAGATTTCAACTATGTATCTGTCATCAACTGACTTGCATAATACAAAAGAATACAGAAAACGAATTCATTAGAGAGAGAGAGAAGAAGAAAACTGTAGCAAAAATAAACACACAAAATTTTGGTTTTGTTTGTAAACACACTCTTCTTTTAACTGTTTCCCTCTTTTTCTCTTCTTTCGCACGAACAAGTCGAGCGCAAAGAGCTCGCTATAGACCCGAATGAACATATTTATACATGTGATTATGTTTATATGAGTACTAGATAAACATACAAACCAATTTGGACATGTAACGAACATGAAAACAGATAAAACAACCGTTCGAAGTGATAGAAACATACCAAAGTTCATATATTTTTTTATACAAAATATATGGGTCTAGCCAAGCACCATTGGTCTCTAATATTATAATATCCTTTTTTCGTCCTTTTTGATACGATATCCTTGATTTTTTTTTTCTGAATTCTATAGACAATAAAATTCTAGGAAGCTACCTGGAAGCGCAAGTCGTTTGCTACACTCTAAATATATTTAAATAACATTTAAAAACAAAATATGCCTGGCCAGACCCGTTGGTCTCGATGGAGGTTAACATGTTTCTTGACCATATGTGTTTATGTTCGCTTTCGCGAATTCAAATCATATTATCACTTATCAGTAATAACAAGTGTACATACATACATAAATATATGCGTATGACATTCCCACACAAATATTGCATAAGCAACATATGTACATACATACTTTTATGCATTCACATGTAGATATGTCACCCGCAAATATTACAAATATTGTTCTACAAAAACAACAAATGAGTGAAAAAGCCTAAGCGGCGTCACAAGTCAATATGGCAGCCAAATGTAGTAAATCTTACAACAAGAACAATTTCATTCATGAACGCAAGCGCACTTTTAACAAGCAAACTAACGTCATTCATAAAAGCGACCTCCTTCACATCTCCCCGAGCATGCCTTTGCCTGCAAGCGTCTTTTCGCGACGATGGCAAAAGCTAAAAATCATATATTGAACAATTTCTGATGTTTTGCTAGAAGGGAAAAGTGTCAACCCCGCAAACTCGCAAAACACAGAAAGAAGTGACAAAAGTGGCAACATACTGTTGTCGATTTATAATATTTGTCAATTCTAAAATATTTTTCCATGGCTCGCAAAAATCTTCGTCGATATGTATGCAGACTCATACGTATATATTCATACATATTTACGCAAGTTTGTTCGCGATATGTACATACATATATACCGATCATGTACAAATTATGTATATGCAAAGTCGTTTGCGCATAGTAAATATACGAATCTGTAGGCGTAAATTTGTTTACATTGATTATTTTTCTCAATTAACACTGAAAATGCTCAATTCTACTATTTTCGTGGTGAAACACGCTCATAATTTGTCTGTGGTGAGACTCTTCCATCTCTGCCGAGTTAGCCAAAAATATTTTTACGTTCTTCGCGCCGTGAACCTTCTCTATGATAGACCTTCTCTGTCTATGATAAACGTTCTCTGTCTATATTAAACGTTCTCTGAATTAACAACGCTGGTCTGAATACCCCTAATATTTACTGATTTTGGCGTCATCTAGCGCCAACATATCGTCAACAAATTTAGAATGTTGGCTACTCTGCTTTCCTTACACTCAGCAGGGAATTCCTCTCCAGCAACACATGGTCAAAAAACAAAACAAACCAATTCACGGAAATAAATGAGATTCCTGCACCGCCAAAGATTAACTGAATAATAGTTTTACTAATAAAAAAATAGTAACACAATGCCGAAAATAAAAACTGAAAAGAAAACTCGCATACACCAAGAGGTGCAAAAGCAAGGTAAGTGTGATAAGAAACATAATGTCCTCACAGGTTTATTGATATTTGCTATACACTATTTACACTTATTACCATCCAGGCATCGTCTTCAATAAAGATTTTGGCCAACATATACTAAAAAATCCTCTTGTCATACAAAGTATGCTGGAGAAGGCTGCATTGCGCAACACAGACACCGTACTGGAAATCGGTCCGGGTACCGGTAATATGACGGTACGCATGTTGGAGCGAGCGAAGAAAGTCATTGCCTGTGAAATCGATACAAGATTAGCTGCGGAATTGCAAAAACGTGTGCAAGCTACGCCTTTGCAACCGAAATTGCAAGTGCTCATCGGAGATTTCCTCAAAGCGGAGTTGCCTTTCTTCGATTTGTGTATTGCCAACGTACCTTATCAAATCAGTTCTCCACTGATTTTCAAATTATTGCTACACCGGCCACTATTTCGTTGTGCCGTCCTAATGTTTCAGCGGGAATTCGCGCAACGTTTAGTTGCCAAACCGGGTGATAAGCTTTATTGTCGCCTGAGCATCAATACCCAGTTGTTGGCACGCGTCGATATGTTAATGAAAGTTGGGAAAAATAATTTTAAACCACCCCCAAAGGTTGAGTCAAGTGTTGTGCGCTTGGAACCAAAGAATCCACCTCCACCCGTCAATTTCACAGAATGGGATGGCTTAACACGTATCGCATTCCTGCGGAAGAATAAAACGCTGGGTGCGGCGTTCAAAATCAATTCGGTGCTTGAGATGTTAGAAAAGAATTACAAATTACATTTGTCGTTGCATAATAAAGTAAGCTTGAATTATTCTACAATCGTAAATAAATAATGTAATTGTAATTTGTTTTTACAGCCACTAGAGTCAGATTTCAACATGCAAGCCAAAGTTTCAGCCATACTAGAGAAGTTGGAAATGGAAAATTCGCGTGCACGTTCAATGGATTTGGACGATTTTATGAAATTGCTGTTGGCTTTCAATTCCGAAGGCATACATTTCAACTAGTGAATAGTAAATTATTTTGAAAATAATTGACTTTAATTAATAAGGCGACAAAGCAATAAAATGCGGAAGGGATGACAATTAGCAATAAGTAACTGCTAATTTCATGAGGTCCTGACGTACAAATCTATAACAAAATAAGCATTTTAAACGCATTTGTTGCATTTATTTGAGCGAAAGTTCAGTACATTCTTGTTATAGGTTTATATTCATAATTATATATGGGGATATTTCTTAGATATGCTAAATAACTATAAATTTTATTAATATAAAGAAAATATTTTTATGTCTTTAGTTATTTGTATACACCATAGATTACAATTATAACACATGAATAGGTAAAAGATATAGGGATATTTAAAAGGAGATAAGTTTTGCGTTACACTTTTATTTAATGTTCAACACACACACGATAATAGTCTATAAACAGTAAAATTATTGGATTCACAAATAGAATTATTTACCCGTTGCGTCATAGACATACTATACTAGTTATAATGGTTTTCCTTAGTTTAATACAACAATCAGTTCATGATTTTTTATTTATTTACGTTCTTTAATTTGTTCTTCTTAAACTGCCAATAATTTGGCAACATGTGTAATGAAATTGTAAATATTATTGTTTGCAATCAAACGTCATAATAGAATTTCAACTTTCTTTACACCATTCGAAGTTAGATCCATATGAAACGCCACCGTAAATTGTAATTTAATTATAATCGAATCTACAATTTTTATTTTTTGTTTATTAGGATTTCAGTACGAATACTTTGGCATTTTAAAACGCTAATGAAGTTCTTTCGTTAAATTAATGAAACCACAACTACATAAATAAAAATGACATGCGTAATTTGCCCTTTAGTCGGAATACAACAAATGTTTTTTTAACAGACAAACTACAACAAAAAAAATTGCACTTTTTACACTGAAATATGCCTACGAGAAATAATAAAAACTTGCATGAACAATACATGCGAATTAATTATTACACTTATCATTGTAAAAGTCCACACAGCTTCAACCGCATGCTATACGAAGCATTGGAGGTTACACCGTACAATAATCTACACCAATCCACATAGATTGGCATAGGTCAACTAATTGAGAAAACTTAAAATATCTTGTTGTGATAATGTATTCAGATTCTTATTATCCTGTGACTGTTGCTGCGTGGTATTCTGCTGTGGTAGCAGTGGTGCTATATTATTCAAAGCGTTGCCATTACTGGTACCAACACCGCCGCCACCACCACTATTATATCCAGATGGATAAATATAATTCACTGCCGGTCTTTGCATGCTGGCGTTAACGATTTTATTACTACCGCCGAATGGATCCAAATTGTCTAAAGACGATGCATTGTTATTACTATTACTGCTAATAGCCTGAGGCGAGGCTAATTGATGGTTCATAACTAAAGGATTTGCGCTATGCCAGTTGTTGGTCCAACTATCATTTGAGCGCGCTTGGTTGGGACTGGTCAAGTTGTTGCCACCACCACTAAGTGCATACGGATTTACAATGGGTGAAACTGCGGTAGTAGATGTAGCAGCAGACTTTGGCGATGGGGAGTTGCTCAAATTGGTCAGATTCGAATTCATTAAAGAGGAAAGAATGTCCGGTTTGGGCGGAGCATTGTGTGATATTCTGTAAAAGATTATTAAAATAGTAAAAAATATCAGCGAAATATTTAAAAAATAATACTCACTTAAGCACATCGTTGTTTGTTTTAAATTTTTGTTGTTGACCTGCTTGTGTTGCATTTATTTTTTTCGTTGGTTGCGTTATGGAGAAGCCCGAAAACATGTCATCGTCACTATTTACACTGCTATTAAGACTTTTGCTTGGTTTTGTACCTTGTTCCAATTCTGTAGTCAAAATCTCAGAAGCATCACGTGGCCTGCGCAAAAAGTACGTAAGTATAAACATAAAACTGCATTACTGAAAAACTCACTTGTTTTCTCTTTGGATAGTTGAGAGTTGCTCCAATTTCTCACGTTGTTCCTTCTCCACCCGACTGAACATTTCCTTAATTAGTGTCACAATCGTGTTGAACTGCGCGATCGTGAGACCGTTCTCAACGCATAGTGGCATTAAAAACGGTATACATTTGTGTGCCATTACATCTTTAGTTATACCCAACTTAGTGTTGGTCATGGCGATTTTATAAATTCCAATTATAGCCATAATAATTGCGGGTTCGCGGCTTTGTATCTGCTGCAGGAAAGGCAATATTTCATCCAATACCAGCCACTTATCTAGATCTTCCAGTAGTTTACCAATCGATATCAAACAATTTACTTTCACCGACACATTGCTGCTGTGCAAGCAGAGTTTCTTAATTCGTGGTATCACAGCGTTTTTCATAGCGTTGTAGTCAATTAAATTGGAAAACGTCGGTAACACACCTAAGCATAACTCTTGTATTTGCGGCATATCACATTCCAATGAGCGATAAAGCAGTGGTAGAACGTGCAGCTTAACTTCTTCAGCAGGTGTTAACTTTAGTAAGAGATCCATTTTTTGCATGAAAATTAAAAGTATTTGTATGGGATCTGTCAATTTGAAAATGGGTTTCAGATGCGGAAGGATGTGTTCGCAATACTCTTTCTGACTACTCATCTCAGCAATGAGCAATACATTAGGTAAAACAAATGGTATCATTGGCGAATTCACAAATTCTTTTACCAAATATGGTAATATGGAATGTAAGTTAACGCGATGCGGTAGTGTTGGTATGATTTGCGGAAGTCCTTTGTAGAATTTGGATTTTTGTAAATTATCCCATTGATAAAGGGAATCCAAGTAGCTCAGTGTCTTAACTCCAACGTCTTGGAAATATACTATCTGTTGCATTTATATACAAATTTTATATTAAAAATTTAAATAATTTATATTATAAATTTAATATTTGTATATATATATATTTATTTCCTACCTGTTTCATTTCGTGCAACTGGGGACGCATATGCGGACTTGGATGTAACAAAGCTCTTAAACTTTCGTTCAAATCGCTGGGAATACTATTCATTGGCGGGTACTTTCGTTGGTTAAGATCAGCAGCGTATCGACGAAATGAACTATAATCACTACCAAACATTTTTAACGGTTTACCCGAATAAATTGTGAATATTAACACACCTGGCAAAGTTACGATAATGTTAATTTTTTTTTTAACTATTGCTAAAGCAACTTTATATAGTTACGTACCTAAAGAGAATATATCACTTTCGGTGCTATTTATAGTATTTAACGCTATTTCAGGGGCACAGTACTCCAAACTCGGTTGAGCTAAGACATGAACAGAAGTAGAGTACTCGCGGCATGGCCAAAAGGGTTTACCATCGGTCGCAGGTTGATTAGCTATGCAGAAGTCAAAACCAAATAATTTCCAGCTCCTATTTTTATTGATCACAATAGTTTCTGCGCATATATTTCGGTGCACGATTTTGGCGTCGTTATGTAAAAATGACAAACCGTCAAATAGTTGCAATAGTCCATGACGTATCTCAACATCATAGAGTTTTTTATCCGAACGTACTGAATCACCCACTACATTGGCCAACGAAGCGAATACTGGCTCCGTTGCGAACGCCAAGGAATCGCGCGACTCCTCAAGCGGATGTTGAACAGTAAGCACGTGTGGATGTCGTATTTTTGTTAACTGTTGCACCCCACGTCTTAATGTTTCCAACATTGTTTCTCGATCATCTTTTGACCAGCGCTCCAGCATTTTCTTTTCGAATACAAATACAGAGACTTCCTGTTTCGTGCTCTTCTTGTAGCCATTGTACACTTTCCACATAAGCCCTGAATAATAGTTAATTGTTAATAAATTGTATATTAGCCTTTTTACATAATAAATTACTCACCTACACCTGCTGTACACACCTGCTCCAGCACTTCATATTCTCTGGTGACGTTGTTCCCTGGAAGAACACCAGACAGCTGTGATACTGTCGTATGTACTGTTGAGTAGAATTTATTTATTACGTCCATTGCCATATCCAATTGGCTATCTACAGATAACAAAAGTTACGAAAAACGAACACCGATACAAAGGAATTTACAGCTTTATTTTGTAAAGGAACTAATAATTTTTTCCTAATTTCGATGAAATCTTTGTTGTCTATCTTATCTTCTCTTTCGTAAATTACTAATCGATAGAGAAAGGTGTATTCAGCGGATAATCAGCAGGGTTACCAAGTGTTACATAAAATGATATTTGATAAATTTCTAACAAAAATTTACTCTTGACACGTTATAATTCATAAGTATTATTTTATATGCTATTTTAAACTGTAATGAAAAATAGTTTTATTAAATAATTTTCGCAACGTCTACCAATTACTAGTTCTTAACAATATTTTTGTAAAAATGAGTACTTTTTTAATTTATACCATGTTCAGACCGAAAATTTAAAGGGATTAGATTACATTTAATTACATTCACTAATCAGCCCGTTCTCACTGCCGTTAAAAGGATCAAAAAACAGCTATTATTGTCATTCAAGAATTTACATCGCTTAATATTTATCAAAAGAAAAGATTGTCATATAGTATTTTGAAATAAAAGCCGTCTTTTTTTAAATATTTTCCATATGATAGAAATAATGGATGCATTTTTTCATTTGTTAAGTCGATTTTCAGGTGGATTTAGATTCTCTGCTTAAAAATCTTTTTTTTTGTTTACATTTTTTCCCTTTGTAGTGTCTAAATCAATTGTGATAATGTAACGGATTTCCAACGCTGACAAGTAGATGGCGCAAAATCAGAGTCGCACAGAGAGATTTAGCGTAGATCAGTTTCAAATCATTTCAATGAAGTGATTCGGATCTGTCATCTTGATAAATTTAAAGTTGTGATTTTTTTAAGGTTAAAAGGATTTTAATTTCATTAGTTTTTTTGACAGAAATTTGTAAGATTTCAAAAAACATTTTTTGGTCAAAGAGAAAGATCCCTCAAGTTTTACTTTGAATTTTTTAAAAATTTATAGACTTTAAAAATAACGGCAACCGCTTTACAAATCATTGAAATTTTAAATTACCAAAATAAAGTTGTTCATTATTCAGAAATAGTGTTTCGAGCTTTTCGTCCATTTAAAGGTCTAAAATAAAAACATACCAAGTGAGCAAACAATTAATACCAAATTCATAGACCAAATATCCACAACGTTTACTTTTTATTGGAAAAATTTATACCCAATGCACACCGAAAAAGTTTTTACAGTAAGTTAACATGAAGAGAATATTTTGCGTCTTTTATGAGAAAGTTTTCAATCTTTTTTAAAAATTGAAATGTCGATTCGTCGGTTCGCAAGGTGAATTGGGTTTGTTTTTAATTTTTAAACCACCAAAAGGAAAAATTTTTTAACCCCCAAAGATCTTAAGTGCAAAAACCGTAATAGTAATAAAGACTGTAACAAGAACGGAAAAACCAACGATCTGCCACAACGTCGAATTTTCAGTGAATGGGCCCTAGAAAAGTTGGCAGAAAATCCGCTTTTTTATCGACAAATTTTGTTCAGCGATGAGGCTCATTTCTGGTTGAATGGCTACGTAAATAAGCAAAATTGCCGCATTTGGGGTGAAGAGCAACCAGAAGCCGTTCAAGAACTGCCCATGCATCCCGAAAAATGCACTGTTTGGTGTGGTTTGTACGCTGGTGGAATCATTGGACCGTATTTTTTCAAAGATGCTGTTGGACGCAACGTTACGGTGAATGGCGATCGCTATCGTTCGATGCTAACAAACTTTTTGTTGCCAAAAATGGAAGAACTGAACTTGGTTGACATGTGGTTTCAACAAGATGACGCTACATGCCACACAGCTCGCGATTCTATTGCCATTTTGAGGGAAAACTTCGGACAACAATTCATCTCAAGAAATGGACCCGTAAGTTGGCCACCAAGATCATGCGATTTAACGCCTTTAGACTATTTTTTGTGGGGCTACGTCAAGTCTAAAGTCTACAGAAATAAGCCAGCAACTATTCCAGCTTTGGAAGACAACATTTCCGAAGAAATTCGGGCTATTCCGGCCGAAATGCTCGAAAAAGTTGCCCAAAATTGGACTTTCCGAATGGACCACCTAAGACGCAGCCGCGGTCAACATTTAAATGAAATTATCTTCAAAAAGTAAATGTCATGAACCAATCTAACGTTTCAAATAAAGAACCGATGAGATTTTGCAAATTTTATGCGTTTTTTTTTTAAAAAAGTTATCAAGCTCTTAAAAAATCACCCTTTATAAGATTAGTGGGATAAACCACTCAACAGCCGAAATCGTGTGATTAAGTGTCGGTCTGAACATGGTATAAGGTAATTACATTACTGTTTAATCTATTATTTCAGTTAATGTAGTAAAATTTATAAAATAATATTTTTGGTTAATATATATGTACGTTAGATCCCCCAATGGAAATTGTACATATCTTAATTTTTTCAATAATTTATATATTTAAAAAATATGTTTATTTGTTTTTTTCTTTTTTGGGAAGCCTAAACTATACATACCTTATTCTTTATTTATTGATAGTAAGAAATAATACACATTTTTAAATTAAGCTTACTATTATATACATATAAAAAAATAAATCCTATTCGAGCCTTAATTCATTTAATTTTTAATATAAAAGCATATTTTCCTATGCTGAATGATATATGTAATCAACCAAATTCATAAACCAAATATCCACAACGTTTCATCAATTTTGGTTCACACTCCAGTCGAAACAAGTTGCTACTACCTTTCAATTGCAGCTGAGCCTAGAAAATGTTTTTGTTGAAATAAGTTAATCATTATATATACATATTTATAAGCAGCTCATTTGTATGTAAGCATTTACCATTTTGTTGTCACAATCTAATTTATTTGCATAAAAATTTAATATAAGTGGCTTCGTACGTTTGACGACAACGTCGTTGACATCTAGACACGGATTACTACCGTAACTGATAATGCAATCTTCTAAACTTATTTCATCCAAATGTAGAGAAAGCAAAAACAATTTTTCAAATTCCAACTCGCTACGTACATAGCATGCATGAAAGTGCAACACACGTAACGTAGGTAATAAAGAAATGTAAACAAGCATATCGGAAAATGCCAACGGATCGACAGCCAATACTAATCGCCTCAAATGGGTATGCATTCGAAAGCTAATAATTTTTGGAAATATTGTTGTAATATCACGTGAATATATCTCCTCAATGTGTCGAGTGTTGTGCAGCTCTCCGAGCTTATTGTGGAGTGAATCCAAATT
This sequence comes from Bactrocera correcta, assembly GCA_027475135.1. Classification (NCBI taxonomy): domain Eukaryota; kingdom Metazoa; phylum Arthropoda; class Insecta; order Diptera; family Tephritidae; genus Bactrocera; species Bactrocera correcta. The sequence goes on from CM050327.1 coordinate 34,342,022, forward strand.
AGCTCTCGAGTATAAATCAGTGATATTTAGCTCCTTCAAATTATTCAAATTCTTTAATTGTGGCGTAAAATAAGACAACTCATAAGAATTAACAACCAAATGGCTTAGAGTACAACATTGCAGAGTATCCTCTGCTAGGTGTAAATCCTTCATTTTAAAACTTTTCAAGATTAATGTATGTAATGGCAATTCTTGCAGTATCCGCTCTAAGTAGTTAAATTGAAATGCATAACAGGAACTAAGTGTTAGTTGTTCCAAGTGTTCCCACAATACAAATCCTGCACCTGTAAATTTTCCATTTGGTCGCAAATGTCTTAGGTTTGGGAAAATATTATGTAAGGTAGTTACAAATTCGTGTTCCAACATCTCTGACCCTGTCACAGTTATACAGAGGTTGTTTGTTTTGTTAAATTTATATCCATTTAGCAGACTAATCATATCTTTGGAGTCAAGTTCGAGTTGTAGATTTTCTACATGTTGATGCACGACGCATATAAATTGTTTAAGCTCATGGAATTCGAGTGGCATTTCAGGTGGTAACTTTAAATGCAAATGTCTTTTATATTTTGTTTTCCACATACTCCCAATAATATCAATGAAACTTTTATTAGAGAGTAAAACTGCTATCTGTTCTTTCAATGATAAATATCGTAAAACTTGAATCAAACAATCTTCATTCAAAGAATCCATAACTAAAAGTTGAAATAAACAAGAATGAAGCCAATTAAAAACTATTACAGAAACTTTGTTTTTTAATATTTAACATGAAAATTTAGATTAGTAAACGTATATTGACAAAATTAACGTATATCCAAAAATTAAATTTGATAGAATAAACAAAAAATAATATGGCCCTATTTTTGACATTTCTTCTTCTCACAACAGCTGTTACAAAACAATATTGCTAAGTTACATTAATAGCGAGATTCTGTACCTAGTCTCTAGTCTCTATTTGAGACATTTTGAGGTAAAGTCTCTATTTGTGACATTAAATATTTTAATTGATCGATAAACCGGAAAAATATAACTAAATACTTACCAGTTTGGAAGACAATTAATTGTTTTCATCTATTCCTAGGAATGGTATTTAATAGAAATAAGTGAGTAAAACACAATTTTTAAATTGTACGCAATGTGTTTATAATAAATATTGCTATATATTCATCAAATTAACTTCTCAAATCTTAAATATTTCGAATATATCCTAATACGAATATATTTTGTAATTATTATTAATTCTATAAAGCTTTCTGATAAATTTTATTAATTTCTATGCTTAAAACTGTACACTAACTAATTTTTATGTCCTTGATAATTACTAAACTATGATTGAGTAACTAAAAACACTTGACAACACTATACACATTGTTTACTTCGGCTTTGCATATTTCATTATTTTGCATTCTTTACTGCTTCATACGCTGAACACAATGGTTGCGACAGACGACAACCGACAGCTGTCAAATATTAAAATACACACGTTCTTATGGACACTGTTATTTTGTCAGCTGCACGACTATGCGACGGTAGGCCGACAGTTGTCGTTCTCGCTAAATTTAAAATTTTCCTATATCTGCCTGCGACAGTAGGACGACAGTAGAGTTGACAGTAGAATGGAAGATAGAGAGATGAGGAAGAGTGGTGATGCCACTAATATGTAAAATGTAAAATTATTCACAGCTCTTACAAACTTGACGTTATTTTACAAATAAAAGCATAAAATAGCTCTATTATATCATTTGTAATAACAATTGATAATTTAAAACAAAAATATATACCTATTTACTTATTTTTTGCATTAAAAATTTCACTTTGAACAAAATATTAAAATTTCATTGAAGTGCAAGGTATTAGTATGGCCACAACGAAATTGTGTACATGCAAAATGGAGAGCTGTATTGTCTTGTGTACATGCGTTCAGGTAGTAGGATGCACAACGCCGTTTTTAGTTCACTGTCGTGATGCAATGTTGTGTCGCAACCATTGTGTTCAGCGTATCATGGTGCTGCACAAATCATTTGCATTTCGAAATATTTTGGAATAAAAGCCACAAACTTTCGTTTTATATAGCCCTTTTAACTATGGCGTCTATTGCTAAACCTGGAGTAAGTAAAGAAATAGTATAATCTTAAATATTTAATCAACTTTGATCTCTTTTCAGTCAAGCGGCTCCAATGCCAGCAGTACAACAGCATCCACGTCGACACCTGCCCCTCCAAGTAACATACAAGAATTCAATATTCGTGTACCTAAAAATTTGCGAAAGAAGCATCATGTTATGCGTTTTAATGCCACATTGAACGTTGACTTTGCACAATGGCGAGGAGTTAAAATGGAACGTGAAAATAATATGAAAGAATTTCGTGGTATGGAGGAAGATACTCCAAAATTTGGGGCAGGATCCGAATATAATCGTGATCTTCGCGAAGAAGTACGACGAAAAAAGTTCGGCATAATTGCCAAAAAATATAGACCCGAAGCGCAACCTTGGATTTTGAAAGTCGGTGGCAAGAGTGGTAAAAAATTTAAAGGGATTCGTGAGGGTGGTGTTAGTGAAAACGCAGCATTCTATGTGTTCACTCATGCTCCAGATGGTGCAATAGAAGCATATCCATTGAATGAATGGTATAATTTTCAACCGATACAGCGTTATAAATCTCTATCCGCTGAAGAAGCAGAACAGGAATTTGGACGAAGAAAGAAAGTTATGAATTATTTTTCGCTTATGTTGCGTAAGCGTTTGAAGGGCGACGAGGAAGAAGAACAGGACCCGGAGGAAGTAAAAATTAAAGGAGCAGCCAAGAAACCGAAAGAATTAAAGATCAGTGAAATGGATGAATGGATTGATTCTGATGAAGAGTCTGACTCGGATGAAGATGAAGAGAAGAAGAAGAAAGAAGAAGACAGCGATGAGGAAGGTGGCAAGAAAAAGGGGAAAAAAGGTCTGCAGAAGAAGCCAAAGAAAAAACGTGACGTTGATGACGAAGCCTTTGAGGAATCGGATGATGGTGATGAGGAAGGACGAGAAATGGACTATGATACGGAGTCTAGCGAAGAGTACGCTCAATTTTTGTTTATAATTTTTTTGTTAAAAGACTTCGAACAAAATTTTTCGTATTTACAGTGAACCAGATCCAGAGTCTAAACTGGACAAGGATATGAAATCGGTAGCTGAAGAGGATGCCCTACGCAAACTGCTAACATCGGATGAAGAAGACGAAGAGGAGGAGAAGAAATCGGATGAATCTGATAAGGAAAAGGATAAAACTAAAGAAGATGGAAGTAGCAAAGAAAAAAAGAAAACTAAGAAAATCTCGAAGGATGAAAAGAAAGGTACGAAAAGTTAATTATATTGTAAAAATAAAAGTAGGCAGTACCAAAATGATTATATCGCCAACTAAAATATTATTGTTTTTCAGAATCTTCTAGTGATTTTAGTTCAGATAGTAGCGACTCTGAAGATGAAAGTAGCAACAGCAAGAAAAAGGCAAAGGAGACACCAAATATCAAGAATACAGCTAACAATAATTCACGTTCTGCAACACCAACTGGAACATCACCGAATAGTGCAACCAAACGGAAAGTCAACAATAGCATGCCTAGTGATCTTACAGCTTCGGAAAACAGCAACAGCCCTGTAAGCACACCTGCGAAGCGTACAAAAACAGATACTACACCCATAGTGCCATCCACATTCGCCGGTGTAGTAAATGCTAACAATAAAGAGTAAGCGCTCTAAAGGAAATTTTTAATTTTGATAGAGTAATATCTTTATTTTATTGTTTATTTTCAGTGATTACGGTATAACTGAAGAAGCTGTTCGTCGTTATTTAATGCGCAAACCGATGACACCGACAGAGCTCTTGACGAAGTTTAAAAATAAAAAGACTGGAGTCTCTAGCGATCGTCTTGTGGAAACAATGACCCAAATCCTAAAGAAGATCAATCCTGTTAAACAAACCATTCAAAACAAGATGTATTTGAGCATCAAGCCTACAAAGTGATTGAAGTGTGCAACAATTGTGGTCTGATAAAGCATGCCGCAAAATTGTATTTTTTAGAATGTGCAACATATTAGCTGTTTAACTATTTAGTTGTTTTATGCAGTAAACAATGTTAAATAAAATAGTTTTTTAACAAAATTGAAATTTATTCAACATAGAAAAATTATTTTCATGGTAAATATATAGGGATTATATAACAACGAATTCATTCGTTTTTTAATAAAACGAAAAGTATCTCAAGTTTGTGTAACATATCTGCATCTTACATATTTATTGTGAATGAGCCATGAAAATTTCTCACAGTCAATCGAATGAGAAGAAGCATATCCACTTTTTCATACGGAACGAAAGATTCTTAAAAAATCCAGCAATTGTGTTCTAATCGTGGTAAAAAAAGGCGGTGCTAATAAAAATGCAGCCTACTCGTTATAGAAAAGGCCGCAATAGTGAAAACTTTAATTTTTCTAAAACAAATTTAAATTAAAAGAACAAATTCACGTGAATTAGGGAAGGCAGACATATATATATGGCCCATATATATATTTATCGGCTGCGAATGGGCTCACACAACAAGGCTACATCAAAGGAGACATCCACAAAGTAGAGAGTAAAGAGAAAAGTCAAAAACAAAAGCGCAGAAATATAATAATAAAAGAGAGATGAAAACATATGAGTAGGTGTCTGCGGTTGTGTGGTGGATAATCGAATAAAAGCGAAAAAGCAAGAGTTTAAAGTGTTTGTCAAAACGCAAGTAAATCCACAATTAAAAAATAATAATTTAGAAAAGTGAGTGAAGTGAGAACAACGAAATATTTGCTAAAAAAAACACAAATTTTGATGGTGGGCAAAAAGTGAACAAAGCAAAAAGCCTTAAATTTAAAAATGTCATAGAACAAAAGGACAGGTAAAGCAGCTGATAAGGAAATAAAACTGAATCTTTTAGAGACATAGTGGAGGATAAAACAGTTGATATTGTTATTGTAAGTTTTGATACATGTTTTATTTTTGTGCATACACGGTATACAATTATTAAATTAGCGATGAAGTAAATGAAAATGAACAAAAGCGTGCAGTACAAAATGTTACATACCAAATCGTTTACGTTCATGTATCTTGCATAATATTATTTAGTAACATTATTTTTGAACATGTTTCTACTCTATTTTGTGATTCTTTCTTCGCAAATCGTACGACGCATTAAAAGTGGCCTTAAGAAGCACGTACATAATTTTGCTTTGTGATTTGGATTAGCTTTCTACCACATAATGAAGTTAGCACAAATATGTATATAAATTTAAAGGATTTTTCATGTTCGAAAAATAATAATTAATATATCTTGTTTTTCCTCTGAAAATTGTATGTGAAAGTCTCTCTTTAGAGAACAATCGTTAAAAAACATGCCCACAATGAGCACCACGTCTGCTAATGGCTGGTTTGCTTTGACAATTATGAAATGACCCGTTGATGCGACGTGCTATTGAACTAGCGTGGAATATTCATGTGTAATATCAAGTACAAGGGCTTCGCTTGTAATTGTGTAGTTTTAAGTTCAAGTTCTTACTGGCCCTGAAGTGTTGCCCTTTTTGAATGCAACTGCGCTGAAAACGCTGCTTTTTTCCAAATAAAAATGTTTTTGTATTATTTCACAACAAAGCTATGAGCTATTGCTACCACATTCTCACTTAACTCTTTGTGTCAACCACCTGTGTGTAAAATAGATATAATATTGTGCTGATCTCCACTGCTCGTCTATATCTTTTGAGTGTTCAAATGTATTATTCGGGTATACATATGTACATATGTATAGTTTGCATTTCTAATTTAGCGTGTTGTCAATGTGACAAACGATTCGGTAAAATGCACAGAAAGAAAATAAAGTTGTTATGTTGTCACCTATTAGAATTCATCGATTTGTATACATGTATGTGTGTATATACATGCGGATATATTGTTTGTTTTGTAGCTATGGGTTTTTTCTATATGGCTTTTAACACCAATTTTATGTAAAAATTTACCAGCCTATGAACATTTGTCGCAAATTTAATTACATAAACAAACAAATAAATATGAGTTTGGTGCTATTGTAAAAATAGTTATTAAAAAATAGTGTACCACACTATTAATGAATCTCAATTTTGTTTGAATAGTTCGAAAATGTTGTATATGTTGGATTAAATATACACAAATTTATACACATATATATGTATGTACGCTGGACAAAATAGTAGGTGTAAACAGTTTCTACTTAACAACTTTGAAAAATTTGCAGTTAAAATAATTTTTTCTTGTTTATTTCCGAATATTAAAACTGGCAGTTATTCTAAAATATAAAATAGAATTGATCAAAACAATAGGTGTATTTTTTTTTTTTTTTTTGTATAAAAAATTCAAGTTATCCTTTATTTCGTCCACGTGTTTTTAATAATCTGTATATCCGTATCGTTTTTTATAAGTTTTCTAATTTTATACGCATGGATTGAATTAGTTTTTGGCAGGTTTCCAATGAGGCATCATCGGAAATTTCCTTTGTATTTTTGCAAAGAAAAGGCTGTCAATCTTTCTTCTCTTAAGTCTCCACAATCAAGTTGGGCCATTGCCTACAGGTCATATATGTATCCTTGAACCACTCTGATACCAACCTCGATGTATGTTTCGGGTCGTTAGCTTGTTAATAACACTATCTCAGCGGCATGTTTTCCTCAGCATATGGGAGCAAAACATTTTTCTATATACATATGTCTGTACTCAAAGGCTGTCATTGTGTCCTTTATCCAAAATAAAATACCAGTGACTTGACAGGACCACCATTATGTTTCTGCCCCCATGTTTAATTGTCTTTGTGGTGTAAATCTGTAAATCAAAATATTCGACTTTTTTATTTGCATGGATGACTGAATTTTATTCACTAATTCGGTTTTAATTAATATGCAATATAATTTTATTCAAAGGCTCAGTTAAAAACGCCACGCTAAATGAAAATATCCGTTGGAAATATGCAATGGTGACATATGTAAAAAAATATATGTAAATTTCGTTGTAATCACGCAACAGATTCTAATTTAATTTTATTTGTATTGCTTGACTGCATTACTCATAGTGACGGCGGTGCTCACTTACATACTTGTATGTACATATACACTACATACTTAAATACATTCTTATAAAGGAGAGAAATTAAAAGCTGTTCAAGACTTACAAACTCCACTATAATAATAAACTTTTAGATTTGAGTATTTCCAAATGATAGTGACAAAAATAACTTTAGCGCTTATTTTTTACCGCTCTCATAACCAGCATACTTCGTCCCAAATGTGGCAATTTGCTTGTTTACATACCCATTGGACCAGAAATGGTCCTTATCGCAGAACAAATTTTGGCTTTAAAACGTCGCATCTTCTTGGAACGTCTCAAGAGCTCATAGAGCGAAGCGATGTCTCTTGGGACGGTCGAGCGGCTTCAATTGTTGTAGAAGCTGTATTTTGTACTCTTTCATTTAATGACGTAATATACTCGTTCCATACGTCATACCGAGTTGCTGTGAACAGCGCCGAAGCGACTCTCTGCGATTCTTGTTTACTCTCTCGATACGACTGCTATATTTTCTTCGCTACTTGCTGGGCATGATATATTCGGTCGAATATTATCCATTAATGAATGCTGGGCCTGAAGATAGGTGATAGTGTTGCGAATAACTCGCTCAGTAGGACGATTATGTTGACCATAACTTGAGCGAAGCCCGCGTTACATATTCTTTACAGAACGTGAATTTTCGTAATAAAGTTGAACGATTTCTAAACGTTGTTCAGGCGTAAGTCTTACCATAATGATATGCCAAAGAATACTGAACAAAAATAACATGACAGCTTGACACACTGTCAAAAACGGCTATTGAAAAAAGTACTTCTACCGGGATCTCCCGTTATTAGTCCTAATAATGTATGTATTTATTTATTTTAGAAAAATTGCTTAAGTTTTCGTTTAAATATTAGATCTGTACTAAATTTATAGATTCCTGTTGTTAAAGTTATTCAGTCGAATTTATCAGGATGAAATCGACTTTCAACTACCTCAGTGAGTTTCACTTAAATCATTATGATGCGATTATGACTAAGTACAGGATCACAACCTACGAAAAGCTAGCTCGTTTCTTTAACGTACAGTTATGGGACTATAGTTCACTAGCTCTTTCTTTTCTTCCGTTGTCACTTCGAACATATTTTTTTATATACTTATGTTCTATCATTCTGTAAAAATTACAATAAATTGTGTTCATACTTAATTCTGCTTGCTAATTAGATTAATAATTTTCTTTTTTAAGTTATTTAAAATTTCGTATTGAATTACTTTTCAGTCAAAATTATGTTTTTATTATGTTTCACCTTCGCTTGTATTATTATACGAGCACGTGTATTTACTATATTATTGGTGTTTACATATTTTATCCCCTAGGGCGCAGCTCCTTATTCCTATCTGGCAGTTTTAAGCCCCCATTTCCGAAGGTCAATTGATTTTAGATGGAGCTTCTACAGATCAGAAATATGCCCGCCTGCTATATTTTGTCTGTGGAAACCTCTTTCATAATTTTTGTGTACACTCATCCGATATTAATTGCCTCTAGCCATTGAGTTCTAGCCACACATTCAGCTCTAATATCGATTGTAACCAACTTTCAGTTCTGCAATTGATTTTAGATGGAGCTTCTTCAGTTAAGAAATATGCTCGCCAGCTATGTATATTTTGTCTGTGGAAACCTCTTTCATAATTTTTGTGTCCTCTCATCCGATATTAATTGCCTCTAGTCATTGAGTTCTAACCATACATTCAGCTCTAATATCGATTGTAACCAACTTTCAGTCTGCAATCATAAATTCAACATTTATTGTAACTTTGTGTGAATATATGTTTAGAACGGCGGTTTGGTAGGTACACCATAACACATTTTCATGATTCATTGCGTCGAATAAACAAACCGATTTGTCCACAAAAGCAACACAATTTACGATCCTCATTTATGAATTTACGAGTAGTTGAACCGTCATTTTTAGTTTCATGTGAGTATCAACGCTATGAGCTACATTTTTTCCTTTCCACTCCAATGTTAGTGCAAAATAAAATGAATCGAGAAAATCAGTAAATTTTGTTATCAGCTGTGTTTTCTAATACTCTACAGCATATAGCTATATATTATATACATATGTATATATGTATATATATATATGTATTTGTATGATAAATATGTAGTGTGAGATTAAATTTAAGTTCTAAAACTTATTTAGCTTATTGAGACGTCTATCAAGCAATCGTTTGAAACTCAATATTCGTTGTTTACATAAACCATTTCATACATTAAGACAAAAAGCTTTCCGGAAATTGTAATTTAAATTCCTCTGGTAAATGATATTTCGAAAAAGGGTATTTTGCTAAGTTGGTAGAACGCGATCTGTCTACCAGTTGGTTTACAGCAGCTGCTTAAGTCGGTAGTGCGTTGCGATTTTTACAATGGATAAAAATATCGAACAAAGAATTTATCTAAAATTTTTCATTTGTAACCGAATATCGTGTTCGAAATCGTTGCGTATGTTGAAAAAGGCTCACGGTGGTTCAGTTTTATTAAAAACACAGGCCTACAAATTCTTGAAAGACGGTCGAGAGATCGTAGAAAACATGCCTCGTTCTGGACGACCTACGACCTCTTCAACTGATGAAAATATTACAAAGGTGAAGGATTTGGTACTTGAAAATCGGAAGGCAAGTGTTAGAGAGATAGCAAGAAAGCTCGACATCTTCGCGAGTGCGTTCGAATGATTTTGGTGGAGTTTTTTCAAAGAACACAGTAAATAACCGAATTTTAAGCCAAAAACGCAATGAATACCATCGTTCACCAGATCGTATTCACCAGATTTGGCTCCGTGTGATTTTTTCTTATTCTCAAACTGAAATTGCCGTGGATATCTGTTTTTAGTCGATCGAAAATATAAAGCGAAATTCGCTAAGGAACTGAAGGTCATCTCAAAAAGTGCTCATGAAAAGTGTTTCCAGGACTGGAAAAATCGTTGGCATACGTCTGGTGCGGATTACTTTGAAGGATTTTGCGATTTCTTTACAATTTCCGGGTATTTTTTTTATCAAAATGTATGTATTTGTGTATTTATGACAAGCCCTTTGTTGGTGTTACGTAAAGGTCTGGAAGATAATTTAAGGAATGTGATGTTGTTGTATTGAGTAGTAGAAAACCTCCTAAAAATAGAGAACAGGAAATCTGTGTGGTTTTTACATATGAAATGAAGTCGACAATATAAAGGATATTGATTGTCATAAGTCATGTTACGAGTGTCCAGTGAAGGACAGAGCTGCATTCCTCGGGTTAAAGCAGTGGTCTTGAAATATTAGCTCTTTTCGAGCGTCAATAATTTGTCATTTGAGGCACTCACGAGCGAAAAACTTGTCTAACATCTGTAAAAAGAAAAACAAACGTTAACTTCGGTTGCACCGAAGCTGAAATACCGTTCAAAATAAGAAAAATTTTCCGTTCAAGGACTTTATTCTGTTCGTTCAGTTTATATGGCAGTTATAAGTTATAATCGTACGATCTGAAAAATTTTTTCAGATATTGTAGTATTCGTTATTGGCGTAGTCACTGCTTAGGCGGTTATAGCCGTCCTTTTCATTGGGTTTTTTTTTGCACGGATCCCAAGCACAGCGCACAACCTTGAGATGATTCGCCTTCTCACTTTAGCTCGCCTTCAAACGGATCTTCTTTGGCTGCCCAGAGGATACTTGGTCTAAGATTGGAAGTCGTGAACTGCTTAAGCCATATGTAAAAGAATCGTTTCTCGCCATTGCCAAGTGAAAGTGGCCATTCCCAATGGAATAACTTGCTCAAGGTATAAAGAACTTGGTCGCATTGACAACGTGATTTTACTTATTTAATAAGATATCTGCTTCCTCTCTTATAATGCCTTTGTTTATATATAGTTCTTGACAAAAGTGCAGCGCCCAAAGCTGCTGAGTCATAATGTAAAGGAAAATCGACGTCATCGGACCTAAGAAAAGATATTTTATATGAGTAAGTTTGTAGGGACATTGACGGAGTTCACTTTACAAGTGGTATTTTGGGGGCATCAACATTTTGCTCGAGCGTTAAGTCGTTGAGAGAAGATATCGAATGATAAGTATAAAAAACTAGTCCACTCATAAATTCTCTAGTGGATATAGTCTTTCATTACATTCAAATGAATTATATTTGCGCAAATTTAAAAATAAACAATAATAAAAAAAATATTAATTATTTTAAGAAATCAATCAGAAACATAATCAAACTATTTTTTATGATTTTCTAATATTTTATATATAATAATAAAAAAAAAAAACAATTATATTTTTAAGGAATTTATTATTTTTAATAACAATGTGGCAATGCAACCCTGGTGGTAATAATAAAAATGCAAATAAATGGAAATTTTCCCATAATAAAAACATAAATGTATTTGCAGTAAAATCTAAATAGCTAAAGTAACTTTTGAATTTTGTCAACTCAGCGAAAAGCTGATTGGTTCGGCCTTCAGTTGTTCAATGATTGCATTTATAATCGCTTCAGCTCTAGATAGATAACAAATTACATGAAAAATAATGCAATTTATAGAGGGTGCTTCTGTAGGGAGTTTAGTATTAGTTTGTTATTTTAAAAATGTACACGATTACAACCGGAGTATAACAGTATGTTCAAAGATATACCGTAGCTTCTCATGAGTACAGTATTATTGGATTCCTATGCCACCTTTTTGAGCTAGCTGAACCGGAGAGATGACTGCAATGTTTTATGGCCAGGAACCTATTGAAAACCTTCTACCTATTTTAAAAGTGATAACGTATTTTAATATAATATATACACATGTAAAATATCAAATTTTGTCCCAAACCTTATTTAGTCCGATAACTATGTAATAAGCTCCAATACACATATGTATGTATACTTAATTGGGAATATGTGATAAGGCACATGATTTTCAAGAGGGTCATTGTCATCAACGTGTTATTTGTGGACACATATAAAGGAATTCCATATCAGTCATAATTAATAACAATGTATGTAATTTAATATAAAAATATTAATAAAAGTGCAAACGCGACATTGAAACCTGTATTCAAGCTGACAAGTATATTCTTGAGCTTCTTGGTTATTTGTAATTAAAATGCTTAAAACTGATCCAATGTCTGTAGTCATTATAAGTAAATGCAAGAAAAGTCTCTAATATACACTATTTTTAAATATTTTGAAGAAATGTTGGCGGCGACCACGCAATAATGGTATAATTTTGCCGAACTGACAAAAAACCTGAATTTTCATGCATTTTAATGGAAATCCTTGTTATCGCCTTAAAAATGGGCTCCTGAGCCAATAAAAGCCTCGGCTGGTATGGCCTGCCGTCATCAAATAACATTTGTTTTTGGAATGGGAGCACATTTTTTTCAATATTTCGCAGAAATATAATGTCTTTATAGCAATGAAACAAACTGTATATTCGGGTACCTGGGGGCTTCAACAGTTTTGGTCCGATACATATAATTTTTGCATTCTTTTATTGCACTTTTAGTAGTTTTTAACAGAAGCGCGGGAGTGGGCAGGTTATCATCCTATTTCATCCATTTTTACTATGTTGATAAGGGTGCTTAAATCTTTTAGATGGTGTGGCCACGCCCTTTTTTAATATTTTTGCTCAACACTGCACTTTGCTACTGCGATACAAACAACCGTTAGGCGAATAAAAATATTATATTCTGTAACAATTATTACAGGTACGCCATTTTAAGGCAGAAAGTACTTTTTTTGCCAAAAACTAAGAACATTCTGGTGCTAGATCGGTTAGGGTTATTTGTTTGGAAAAAGATAATATGCATTAAGTTTTTTTTTTTATATTTTATTTTTATTATTTTTTTTTTACTTTATTTTTTTTTTATTATTTTTATTTTTTTTAATTTTTTTTTTTTTTTTTATTTTTTATTTTTTTTTTATTTTTTTTTTTTATTTTTATTATTTTTTTTATTCTTATTTTTTTCAAAATGTATAGAAATTTACATATTGATATCAGTAAAATTTAGTTTTTTTTTTCATTTCATATTAAGAGTTAACTCGTAATTAAAATACGAAATATAAAATATAAAATTCCAGAATCAGTTATCTTATTAGGTACTTCCCTTTCACTTAGCGCTGTAAACGCTGGAGATGTGCGCTATAGATAAGGGCCGTTTAGGGCATCCACTCGCTTGAAAGTATAATTAGCAAAAATATTTGTGACGTTGATCAATTCTTCTTGAGTCTTCAGGACTGTTCAACTATTTGCCCAGCCTAAAGACCTTCACCGTTAACAATAATAGGAATAATGTTAATGAAAATATTACTTAAATAATGATTGCACTTTCTATTTGTTGTTGTAACTAACATTTTTGTCTTTTTAATCAGATTCATCGCGGCATACAGATCGATTCGCATTACCAATGAGACATGCAAATCGTTTTGCAGGACAGCAGCGACAACAACATCAACGCTTTCTGAAACGAATATACGATCCACTTTAAGTGTACAAAACCTAAAGTTTGGAAATAAAACCAAATCAACAAAGAACAGATATCGAGATATCGTGTGAAGTTTGGTTGATGGTTTCAGTGCATTCTATAAAATTACTAGGAAAATAGAAAACTAACAGACAACCACAATCAGAATAAACGAAAGTAAATACGAAACACTGTAAATCGAATGCAGTCAACGATGGAGCTCCGAACGCGTTCAAAGTGGATGCTTTTGGAATTGTTCGCATTTTGCGGACTGACGCTGTTTACCCAGGAGGCGGCGGCACATGTGCTAGTCTATCGCAGAATAAATAGTTTGGTAAATACCATAATATTTAATTTAAATGCATCCTCGCTTATTAAATGTTAAATTTTCTTTAATATTTGGTTGTGTTCATTTTCTCATTTTTTGTTTTGTTTCTTTTTGTTTGCATGGTTTCTAATATGCTTGTATTGATATTTTTCAGTTTTTCTCTTTTTCGCAGCTAATCGAACAGTATAATGATCTGCCAGCGCAATTCGGTCCGAGTCTACCGGCGAATGGCATAAAAGTCTTCGCCATACCAGCAGCTAAAGATGAATATGCCTGCGGTCCAGTGTCCGGGCCACCACGCAAAGAGTATCCCAATAATGCAAAATTCGTCATTATAATCGAGAGGTAACAATGAAATGAATTGCATTAACTCAAATAAAAGCACAATTCATACGACTTATTAAATTTGCAGAGGAGGCGGCATAAACTGTACTTTTGAGAAGAAAGTGCGCAATGCGCAGGCGGCTGGTTTCGATGCCGCCATCGTATTCAATAATGATGGCGATGATTTGGGTGAGTTGCATTCAATAACGCTTACTTAATTGGCGTAACTTCCAAGCAAATCTTATGTTCTTAATATTTACTTATTTATTTGCAGAGCAAATGTCAGCGAAAAACTCGAGCGGCATCTATATACCGGCAGTGTTTGTTGGCCACACAACCGGCATAAATTTGATGACATTCTTTACGCCAGAAGTGATATTGGTGATAAACGATGAGCTGCCATTCAACATCAATACGCAATTGATTTTACCATTTTCGATTTTAATTGGGCTTTGTTTCCTCATAATGGTAATCCACGATGTACCTAACTTAAATTTGTTTTTCAGTTTATATACCTTCGTTGTCAGAATATTTTATTATAATAATAATTTTCTATAATTTTTATAAATATATATATCAGTTCAAGTAGAGCATTTATAAGCATTATCAATAATGTCTGAAAGTTATAGTGTATTTTTGAAATAAATATTTTTTATTTTTTTTTTTAATTTTTATTTTTTTTTTTTTTTTGTTAAGAAGGTTTATTATATTTATTAACATTTCTAATTTATAAAATTTTAATTTAGAAAACTGTTAAAATCATATTTTTGGTTCACTTAATGTATATTTGTTTGTATTTGTATGTTATTTTACTTAATTCATAGAAGTAATTTAAAGTGCAATTTCATTTTAATAAAATTGTAATTTTCTCGTAGTTTATTCGTAGGGTGCTTAATAATTATTATTTTCTAAAACATATAAATTTGTTTTTGTGTTACTTTAAATTTTACTGCAATTAAATTAAAATACAAAAAAATTATAATTTAATCAGCGTAAAAAAATGAAGTCCCTATTTGTATTATGTTATAAAAAAAATAAAAATTTATTTTTTTTTAAACTATAGCCACTGCACACAAAACTGATTTCAGCTAAAATTCGCAATTAATTCCATCAAATATTTAACTTTTCGAAAGCAAAACAAAACAAACAAAAAATTAATAAACTTTTGCTCGCTCCCACAGATTTTCTACATGATTTACAAGTGTGTGCGTGAAGAACGTCGCTTGCGCCGGCATCGCTTACCAAAGAATATGCTTAAGAAACTGCCGATCTTGAAGTACACAAAAAATTGTGATCTCTCACAGGACACTTGCGTCATCTGTCTGGATGAATTTGCCGAGGGCGACAAATTGCGTGTGCTGCCATGCAAGCATCGTAAGTTCAGTCTTCAAACCTCCGTTTGGTGTTTCATAAATAAAACAAAAACTCGTCTTTTAATTTCATATGCTTACAGCTTATCATAGTCACTGCATTGATCCTTGGCTAACGGAAAATCGTCGTGTTTGCCCCATTTGTAAACGGAAGGTTTTTACGAAACGCCAGCCGCGCGCAAGCAGGACGAATCGACAATCTTCATTGGATAGTGTAACTGATACAGACGACGACACAACACCTCTGCTGCCCGCCACACAACCGGCGCGGGTCGGCGGTAGCAGGCAGCCTAGTGGCAATGCGACAAGCAGCAATAGTGCCGCTAGTAGTGCACGCAGCGCTGGCTCAGCTGGTGGTCGACGTAATGGTCGTAATACTACAACTACACGGCATGGCACCTTTAGACGTGCACCAACGAACGATAGCCACTATGTCACCGATGTCACTTCCGATGAAGAGAATGGTAAGTGACCGATTTCAAAAAGCTTTTCTCATATTTTTATTGGAGGCATTTGATTTTTTTGTTTGTTAATTCTGCATCACCTTAAAATATTTTACTTAAAATCGTCACATTTAATTTTTTTTAATTAATTTTTTTTTACTTATTTTTTTTTTTTTAATTTAATTTTTTTTTTTATTTAATTTTTTTTTTTTAATTTTTTTTATTTAATTTTTATTTTTTTTCAAATAATTTTTCCAATTAAAGCATTTTGAGCTTATTTTTGCTTAGTTTAAGAAAGTAGGCTTAAATGAACTAAATTAATAACAGTTTAGCTAGAAAAATGGATTTCAAATTTGGCATAACTAGTTATTACGGTGTTTATCAGGTATACGACGTTTAAAGACTCGATTTTTTGCTTAAAGTGCGCTATAGGATCCTAAAAACATTGTTTATATATGAGTACATATAATACCCAATGAATACCCTCCTCCCGCCCAACCGACGCGAGGGGCGCAATCCGCGAACGAGCGGAATTAGCCGAGTCATAAAAGGCAAGAGAGTTTGAAGCGTTGCGATCTTAAGCTGCTGAGCTCCAGAAACAAAAATTTCAACAGCCAAATTAAGAATTAGATTAAAATTTATTATTTTTAAATGTTACTTGTTAAAAGTAGATAAAATAATTTTTTTAATGATAAAGAGTGAGTCTGTTAGATCAAATGTGCTGGAATGAGAATTGAAATCATGACATACGGCGGAATGGTTCGTTTAACTCAAAATTTTTTCTAACAAATTGTAAAAGTAAGGGTCTAAACTGACGTTAAAATTAATATCAGATAAGAGAGATGGGCTACAGACTGACCCATTCATGAGTTTTACACGAAATATCAGACCAAGGATCTCCATACGACTAGCGAGTGTCGGGAGATTTATAAGTTTTAAACGGTTAGTGTAAGGGGGAAGATTTAAACTGGAATCCCAATGCAAATGAATTAAGGCAAAAAGTAAAAATTGTTCTTGAACGGACTCTAACTTATCCGAATGGACTTGGTAACTAGGATTCTAAACCATAGAAGCATACTCTAATATAGGCCTCACCAGAGATGTAAAACGAATTTTATGTGGCGCCTTTAGCTTTAAAAACCGTGGAATATGCGCGAAGCGATAGTTACTTACTAGTTACGGTTCAGTGGCAGAAACTAGGTTGTTTAAGTCTGTTTGTAACTGACATCTTTCGCTGTTTAAAGTATATGTTTTAAAAAGTTTTACATCATCAGCATACTACTGTGCCCAAAAAATAAGGTGACATTGTATGTATTTTGAAAATTCTTAATTTATTCTTCCAAATCAATTTCATCCCCTTCAAAGTAATCACCTCCTGATGCAATGCACTTATGCCAACGGATTTTCCAATCTTCGAAACACTGGTTGTAGTCACTTTCCGGGATGGCCTTCAGTTCCGTCTTCGCTCCGGCTTGAATCTCCTCTATCGTATAAAAACTGTGTCCCCTGAGCGGTCTTTTGAGCTTGGTGGACAGCTAGAAGTGGCACGGCGCCAAATCAGGTAAATACGGTGGTTGCTGAACGATATGAGTTAAGTTTTTGGCGAAATGATCACGACTTACGAGGGCAGTATGGGATGGTGCATTATCGTGGTGTAAAAACCAAGAATTTCCTTTCCACAATTCCGGCCTTTTTAGGCGGATAGCGTTACGCAAACGACGCACAACGTTCAAATAATATTCCTTGTAGACTGTTTGACCGGTTGGAAGGAATTCATAATGAACAACACCACAATAATCGAAGAAAACAGTCAACATGACCTTGACTTTTAAGCGACTTTGGCGCGATTTTTTTGGTCTCGGCTCTCTTTTTGCACGATATTCGCTCGATTGATCGGTTGTTTCGGGTTCGTAAGCATAGATCCAAGTCTCATCCCCAGTTATAATGCGTTTCATGACACCCTGGTAGTCGGAAAGTATCGTTTCACACACTTTAAGGCGACGCCTTTTTTCCAAAAAATTCAATGTTTTCGTTACCAGTCGAGATTTGACGCGCTTGAGGCCCAAAACATCCTTCAAAATGGTATTGGCTGAGCCTTTCGATATGCCAACTTCATCAGCAAGATCTCTAATTGTTAATCGACGGTTTTTCAACACCAAATCTTTGATTTGTTGAACGTAAGCTTCGTTGAGGTTGCTGGTCGCCCTGGACGCTCTTCGTCTTCGACTCGACACGTCCGGCTTGGAACTCACTATACCACTTGTAAACATTTTTTTTTAGATATAGCCTCATCACCAAAGGCTTTCTGCACCATCCTCAACGTATCCGCAGCAGAAAATTGATTCCGAAAACAAAATTTAATGCAAATTCCTTGCTCAACCAATTTCGACATCGCAAAAAACGAAAAACTCACTTTTAGCAGCTCACAAAACGACACGTATCTGAAACACTAATGAATATTTTGACATGAAATTTGACATAAATATGACTGATAGTACTACAAACCTAAAAAAAAAAATAATTCTCCAAATCCTTGGGCGCGCGGAGTTTAAATTAAAATGTCACCTTATTGTTTGGACACACTAGTATAATAAAATTTTTGAAAACTTAACAACAGATGATATGTCATTAATACATAACAAGAACAGAATTGGACTAAGATGGCTACCTTGAGGAACGCCTGAAGGAACATTGATTATGTCAGAAAAAGTATCGTTAAATATGACTTGTTGAACTCTATTACTAAGATAAGAAGCAACTCATTTTAGAAATATTGGTTGAAAACCCAGAAGATCAAGTTTAATCAATAGAATTAAATCGTTTACTTTATCAAAAGCTTAACTAAAATCTGTGTATATAACATCAGTATTCTTATCCTCTAAAGAGCCCGTTGATACATGTGATACAAATTCAAGCAAATAAGTTATTGTAGATTTCCCTTCACGAAAACCGTGCTGAGAACAAGAAATTAATAGAGAGATTCGGAAGATTATATCGTCTGCTATAATTGCTTCAAAAAGTTTAGGTATAGCTGACAACTTTGCTATTCCCCTATAGTTTTCAATAGATTATGTAAAGGGATTATAAATGACTTTTTCTATATGGATGGAAATAAGCCTTGCATAAGAGATGAATTAAATAATTTTGTTAGGGATTGGTATATATATTTGGCACATTTCTTAAGAATATGATTGTTCTAACATATTTAACTGATATACGACGTCTGCTTCGGAAATGGTAGGTGCATTAATGACAGAGATCGGACTTAACTTGTGCTGATGCGTAACATTTTTTGGAGATTTCGGAGAGTAATTGGACGTAAAAAAATCAGCGAACATATTAGAAATGGTGTCACTAGACATAATAGACTTATATTTCTTAGCGGACGGAAAATTAGAAATCCTGCGTTTGGATTTGATGAAACCATAGAACAATTTTGGATTACGTATAATATTATTTTTTACTTTGTTTATATAATTATTATAACATATTTTGCTAAGTTCAGCCAATTTTCGACGCAATTTTGAATATTTTGAATAGTCAGCAACTAAACCAGTTTTTTTTTTTGAAGTTTAAAAGCACGAGATTTTCTATTTTTTAATTTACAAAATTCCTTCGAAAACCATAAATTAGAACTCATTTTTTGAGTAACAACACACTTCGGAACATATTTTTCAAATAAATTTAAAATAGTTTCATTAAAATGGGAGGCACTAAATTCAATATAGCCACTGTAATCTGGCCAAGTTACTTTAGAAAGTTCGTAATTAATCCTTTTAAAATTAGCTTTCGCAAAGTTGAGCTGAAAACAAAGGTCTTGTATATTATTATGAGCAAGGTTGGCTATGATTTCGATGTTAATTTCCAAAGTAGGATGATACGAGTTCTCTGGCCGAACCAAAGGATCACATCGGACAACAGAGAACATTGATGCGTTATCAACGTAAACCATATCTAAGAACTTACCAAACTCGTTTGAAATTAAATTAACTTGGTTAAGACCAAACTTCGACATTTCATCTAAGAGCTCGTTAAAACATAAGCGAGTACTAATAGGAATGGTGTAATCATCAATAGATTTCCATTGTATACACGGTAAATGAAATCTCCCAAAAAATCATGGAGTCAGTGTTATTAGCCATTGAGAAAACATTATTTATTAATGAAGCATGCTGCATATATACAGATACGTCCGAGTGAGGCGGTATATAAGATAAAGTTAAGTAGATATGGCCACTATTAGCGCAAATACGAATGCACTTAATTTCTACGAAGCCTGCATGCGAAACATCGACTTATTCAGATGCAATTGAAGAATGACCAGCAAACAAGACACCACCTCCCTTTCTGTTCAGCCGGGCATATCTAAAGATTTCGAATTCGCTGTGCAATATTTCACTATTAAAAATGTGGGGCTTTAGCTAAGTTTCTGTGAAAGCAATGATTTTAAAGTCACAATTGATGCTATTTAAATATAGATCAGTCAGTTTTGTATTAAGACCTCTAACATTTAGCAAGTACTCAGCGAATTAGTGTTAATCAGTTTTTTTTGTATCAACGGATTTTCTTGACATTTTAGTAACAACTACAGGGGGCTTGAGTTGTCAAGTACCAATTGAAAATTATCAGCGGATACGTCAATCTTCAACGACGAAATATCCCTGTTGTATTTGAAATTCAATTTACGGATATCTGTATCTACCGTTTTTAATTTCGACGAGATATAACTTTTTGTATCATCGACTGTCGTATCCGCAGCAAGTTTTAAGATAAAAATTGCCTTTTTCCGCGGTATTACAACTAAGTTTTTATTAGCTGACTTGGAGGTATTTGGAGGCGGATCTTGAGAAGTTTTCCGCTTACCGTGTTCAGTAACAGTTTTCTCTGTGTCCTGAGCAGACGGAACCTTCTCTCCTTGAGGACAAGGGGATGAACGATTGATGAGGTCAACAGTGGGTGGGGTCATTCTTTTTAAGGAAGATGCAGTGGTATCTTCATCAGACGGACGTTTACGTTTAGATGATTCAGTGGAAGAAACATGTTTCGAAGCATTAGAGTCAGTAAGCTTTTCTGTAACTACTATTCGTCTTAGACCTTGTCCCGTCCCACGCACCTTTTTTTTAAATACACTTATTTTTTTTTGTAGATAATTAATAAATATGTTCTGCAAAGTCGTAGTATTTTTTTGTTCTATATATACTATTGGTATTCGCATTGCCTGCTATGTAAGAAATTTTTAGGTAATTTTTTTTACACTTTGGGTATTCAAAATTTTCAATTGTTAAGTAGTTTGGGAGCATATTAAATTCCAAAAAAAAGAATTAAATCGTTCTTTTTTATAATATTATTAAAGATATGTAGTTTCTCAGAACAAATTTTATATAAAAATATTATCAGTTTAGTAGAAAAATTTTCTAATAATTTTGTATAAGAAAAAAACCGTAATTACTCAAATATAATAAAATATTAATTTTATTGAAAATTCTTCATACAGAAAACTCTCTCTTATAAAGAAAATACGTTGTTTATGAAACATTATTTTTAAAGTGTCTTATATATATCACAATATAATCACAAAAAAAAAAAAATATATATGTGACCTGGTCTACGAAAAGGGGGCTTAGGTGTCAAAAAATCATTTTTTTTAATTTTTTTTTTAATTTTTTTTTTTTATTTATTTATTTATTTTTTTTTTTTTTTGTTGACACCTAAGCCCCTCTTTTCGTAGACCAGGTCACATATATTGTTTTTATTTCGTTTAATATACTAATTTAATAAATATGAATTGAATTTAAATTTTTCTTCTTCTTTTTCAATGTTCAGTATTAGCGTCACAAAACTCCCCCGCCCGTAGTGCACGTCGTGTAAATCCTTTCGACCGTAGACCGAATATTCCACCGCACGTTGTCGAGCAACTGACCACAACTAGACGCTCTTTCTGGCGGCTACCACTATTCAGGTGTGTATGAGCACATTACATCATTTGATTAATTATATTTCAACAAATACTGAAGCCATTTATTTTTCAGCTTCTTCCGCCGACCACAGTCTATAAGCGTTGCAGCACCACCCTTCCTCGAGGAGGTTGTCCCTCAGCCACCGTTGAATGTTGCCATAGCTATAGATGCTGCAACAGCAACAACAACAACACGTGCTAATGCAGCCAGTAGTGCACCACTAGCTAACACAGCCCCCCTAGCAGTGGCCCATTCCTCGAACAACATTCTCAATCCGAATTTAGCTGGTTCCTTCAAAGAATGCGATGATGATGACGACGACGACGATGATGATGAGTTGCCGCAGCAGTCGATTTATGAGCCAGTCACAGTTATAACACGTAATGAAAATAACAACACGAACAGCAGCGAAACAGCTGCACCAAGGCGACAACAACAACAACAACAGCAGCAGCAGCAAACGCAGGCAACAGCACCAGCCACACGCACGCAACGCATATGAGTGTGAACTCCACAGATGTGGCCGTCACAAACTACAAGAGCTAGCACCAAATCAGACATAGCCTTCGAAGTGTGGTGGAGTGAGAATAGCAACGTTTATATTTTAAATAAAATGATAGTATGTAGAAATAAGTGAGTTGAATGCATATACAGCTGTGGTCATTACTATGTGTGTGTGTGCGTGCGTGCAAAAGAAGCGTCTCCGAGCGTGGGAGCGCGTCACAGCGTCAGGTGCTAATGCTGCTTGCTAGCCCACAGCAGATGTTAACGCTTATTGATGGAGCTACAAGAAATTGTGCGACTCTGAGTGTGTGGAAACAACTGTAAATTTGATAGTTTTATTAATTTTTAATTATTTGATTAGAATTTTACAAAATGTGTATACATAAAATGTGATTTAATATTGGCTTCGGTTATTTGTGTGCATGCTTGCAGACACACATACATACAAACAATACTTAGTTATAGGAAAATACGAATGTAACTTTTATCATCTTACTGCTATGTAAGTACATGAAAGCATAGAAGAAAATGCAAAATACGTACTGCAATAACCTTGATAAAAAAATGTTTAACAAAAAAAAATTTAAATTAATGGAAAATAAACTGTTGCAAGTAAAACTTATATGTGTAAGAAGCAGTAACTATTATAATATCACCACAGCAACCAAATTGTCTACATACGTCTATCTAATAATATATAATTATATAAGGAACTGTATACAAACATATATACATATGTATTTTTACAATTATAATCTATTTTTAGTTAATCAAAAACAAAGACATTTGTATTCTTTCATTTTTACATTTCGTCGCCTCAAAAGTTAAGCAGTTTTATTTACCACTACATTTTATACCACAAATAACGACGATTACTGTACTTTGGTCGAACTATTAGCGCGTTTTTGACCAGAAAGTTCAAACTACAGGCTTTCGAAAACATTTTAAATTTCAAATACAACTAATTTAATCAAATTTCTTCTGGCGTGCAAAATAATGTTTGGCTCTAACCTAATTTTTTCACTAGTCCACAAAGCATCTGCAGAACAAATTTGTACCAATTTATTTATAACATTTGTATAAGCAGTTTCATATCGCTTGCATCGTACAGCTTTTATTGGGTTGTTATAATTTTGTATTTCCGTTTGTTTAGTATTTTCTTTTTATAAATGTTCATCACTTTCTACTCACATAATATACTATACATGATGTTTGTGATTTAACGTATGCAATAGATTTAACTTAAGGTTACCAACTATAGCATTGTAATAATATGAAATTATTAAGGAAAAATATTATCAAACTTTTAGCGTGACCTAGGAGATCACGTCAATTGTGAAATGTAAATATAAAATGTTCCAACAACAAAATACATGAATTAATGACTAATATGGTATTCCAAATAAACCCCTGACTTTTTATTAATCCTATTTTATAGAAAAATTTTGAAAATCTAAACTAACGGCCAAAAGTTTCAAATCTAAAAATTTTCCAAGCGAGTATTATTTTTGTGCAAAAATTCTGAAATGTCATAAATAAAAATCATCTATCTGAAAAATCGTTTGTATGGGTTCGATCTTGTCGGTTTCTACAAATGAGCAATAATTGGAAAATAATTGTTGTATCAAGTTTCCGAGAGATGTTTAAGCTTTAAAAACAAATGGAATGAAAGATTTTGTGATTTTATAACCTTTGATATATGAAACAGACAGACGGATATATGAAACAGACGGAGCCCGCAGAAAAGAGCAACTTTTCGTGTCATATATGTATCAATAACTATGTACTAGCTGAAGCCAAACTTAAAATATAATTTTTTTTTTAATAAGAAACCACTTTTGTTTGCATAAGTCGAGAGAAACCAAGGTTAAAATAGGTTTGGTTGCACGAGCTGATTGTCATGTAATGGCAGTAAGTTGTAACATGTCACTAGGCCAACAACCCTCTTGCAGCATTTTCGAGACCGGGTGTGTGTAAAACGCATGCTCGTTTTCTTTCAGGGCCCTTGCACATGATCTTGACCTAAGCCTGATTCATCTCTCAACCCTTTCGAAAATTTCATTATGGATTGTTGATGCCGTTGCGACGCCGACGCTCACTCCATCAGCCATTTTTGATCCGTCTGTGTAGATGTTGGCAGTTCTGCTGGAGCCGCGTCACTTACCATCTTTAGTTTTAATGCACTCGAAAGTTCTTATGGAAAATTACCCTGGCGCCGTCAATCTTGCTGTCCACTGCAATGTTAATTGATGGTTGAATTGGCTCTTACACCAAAAACAACTGTGCTATCTAAAATGTCATTGTAAGTTATTTATGTTAAATATAATTTAATATTATTGTTTTATTATGTTTGTGTGATATAGTTGAAAAAGATTAGAGGATGGAGTCATGTGTAGAACTTCACACAAATGAGGAAAGGCGTCATTCACTAAAAAACTTTTTTTTATTTACATATAGCTCAAGCATCTCACGACTTCCGCTCATAGACCGAGTATCCTCTGGGTAGCCGAAGAACATCCGTTTGAAGGCGAGCTAAAGTGAGAAGGCGAACCATGCTTCAACAGGGATGATATTGATATCATTGGCTTCAACAACTGCGCCGTTAGTTCTTATTTTTCCAGAAGGATAAGGAAGCGAAGCAAATGGGTCTAGTTATGAACGATGGCAAGACAAAGTATCTCCTGTCATTAAACAAACAGTTGTAGCACTCGCGACTTGGTTCCCACGTCACTGTTGACAATCAGACCTTCGAAGTCGTAGATAATTTCGCTTATTTTGGAACCAGTAGTAACAGCATCAACAAAGTCAGTCGCGAAATCCAACACTCCAACTCTTCGGACTAAGTAGGCAATTGAGAAGTAAAGTTCTCTTGACGAACAATGACCAAACTCTATAAGCCGGCTTGCTATTTGGTGCAGAGGTATGGACGGTGCTACGAATTTTCGAGAGAAAGGTTTTGCTGAAGATTCAGGGTCCTTTGCGCATTGATAACGACATATACCGCAGTCGCTGCCCAAAGAGCTGTAAAGAGATATACGACGACATTGGCATTGTTCAGCGAGCGAATTAAGAGACGGCGGCTACGCTGGCTGGGTCATCCGAACGGACGAGAACACTCCTGCCCTGTAGGTATTCAATGTAGTACCCACCGAAGCAAGCAGAAGAAGAAAATAACATTCACTACGTTGGAAAGACTAGGTGGAGAAGTACCTGGATTTGCTTGGAATCTCTGATTGGCTCTTTTGGTATTTATAGAAATCGAGCATTTTTGCTATCTAACTCGTCAGTAAGAGTTTGAATCAGAATAATTTCGCACTTTTTTTTTTGTTTACTTGAAAATACAAATTTTTAAACGCGCAGTTTTGAACAGTTTCATGGCTTAAATCGCTCTACTGCCTGTGCTCCTTCACTCCTTACACTACCGCGATTAATGCCAAAATACAGAGCCGCAACAAAATCCTCAAGTCTCTAGCCGGCAGCAGATAGGGAAAAGACAAAGCAAGGTTGTTGGCAACATACGGCAATATGGTCGCCTGGATGCAGTGAAACGCAGACGAGAAAGCTCCAGACTAGTCAGATGCCTCTTGATGTCTCCCATCGAACACCTGCATAGTGTGGTCCGTATGCTTCAAGTTAAGAAGTATAATGAACTTCAAGCAGGTGGCTCCAGGGATAATTTCTGCGAAACACCCCAGCAAATACTGTTTGGAGCGGAATCGCCTCCTAAGAGCATCAAGAGATCTTTCCTCAACGACGTCGACGACATAAAACAATACGCCGACCAGACTTCGGACGCAACTCACTTTATACATGCATTAACGCTATTCACTATGGTGCCATTAAGGTTTTGACCGATTCCCTCTCAGTGAATGGTGTACTTGGAGTCAAACCAGCACCCAACACAGACGAAGAGCTCGAGTTGCCGCGAGAAACGAGTGTGACCTGCGCAGCTGGATCAGGTTAAACTTCTACTTATGCATAAAAGACCCAAACATATCAAATATGTGTCCAGCATGCAATGAGTTGCCGTATGACACTAGCCACCTTTTTGTATGCCCTGCTAACCCTACACATCTGACACCCTTCTCCATTTAGTCCAACTCCGTCAAAACAACACGTTTCCTGGGCCTACTATTGGATGACGTCGATGACAACTTATCTAATCCTTACTATCGTAATGGGGATTAGGTACCCGTTACAACAACAAAATGCTTGCAACGCCATTTTCCATTACCCGTCATGATATACTTACATATATAAATATTTGTAGCTTCATGCTGCTGGCAATTTAAAAATAATTGCACACTCCTTAAATCGTATACACCGACAGTCACGTACTTACCAATATTTATAAACTTTTCTAAAATTAAAAGTAAATTACTTTAGTTGTGTGAGAATCAAACATCTGTTAGTCTATTTCTTTTCTATTTCTTTAAGTGAAAGCATACTTTCGTCATTTGATTGAAATGGATTACTTTAAATACTTTCATTTCATGGTCACCATACACCCCACAGAGAGAGAAAGGTAGAAAGCGATTGAGAGCAATTAAACACAGAAGCACATGTCATTTGGCACACCAGCAATTAAACTCAATTATAGAGTATAGTATTATTTTATCCGTTTATTCAGATCAATATATTTTAATATAAATTTTCATTTAATTATTTATCATTTTTTCATTCATAGTTATGTTTTTGTAATACAAAGAGTAATAAAAAATAATAATTAAAATGTATGTGTGTAGTATGTAATTAAAGTTGGTATTCAATAAGGTTTGTGGATATTCGTAGTTGGGCTGAATAAAAACTATTTTCATTTAATATTCAATATGCTACAATTTTCTTTTACAGTTTTCGAGATATCTTTTTTAATCATAAGAAAATAATCACGCTACAAATACTTAGTGTCGTAAAAAATTATTTCATGCGAGTTTTTTTTTTTTTTTTTTTGTAGAACTAAAATTTTTAGGCCGTTTTACGCAAACTCCAAATCAAATCTACGCATTTTTTCTTCACACACACTTGCCACTTCACCTAAATACAACATACAAAAACTGTGAATTGTAAAGTATCTTATTTATTTTCTCTGTTGTTGTTTTGTTATTGATTTATTTTCGAAAATTACACTAAAATAGTGAAATCTAATGCATTTACGCATAATTACTGTTCACTATAACTAACAGCTATCGATTAAAATTGTGAAAACTGCACTAAATTCCGCATACTGTTTAATATTTAAATGTACGTAATATACAATATTAAAATATAGACTAATGTAGCTCGAATAGCTAAAAAATATATACTTTCCTATTTCAATTAATTGTTTTTTCATTCTAGTCAAATACCATAGCAGTCACCATTAGTAATTTATACATGTTAACAATACCAGTCACTGTCAAACTGATAATCCTTCTTTTCTTACTGTTTTAAACAATTTGGGTCAGCCTTCCGACAACGCTTGCGTTTGTGTGTTCAGCGACTTTGCGTGGCTGGTTTTAAAAAATAGACTCTAGCTTTTTTTTAGACATAATTGACACACAAACATACCAACTTAATAATTAATTTTGTTGTTTATACAAATATTGTAAATATCAAAAAAAAAAAAAAAAAAAAAACGCTACACTATGCGAGCTAGAATTGAGATATTTTAACAATTTGTTTCTGTATTGAAGTGAGGAGGTTACCAAATTATTTTTCATTTCCTATTGCAGCGAAATTTATAAACAAGTTTTGAAATACGCAAATTCTTTTGGTTTTCAAATAGAATAGACTTAAAAAGAAAGCATATACTAAAAAAAAATAAAAAAAAAAAATAAAATAAAAAAAAAAATAAAATAAAATAAAAAAAATAAAATAAAAAAAAAAATAAAAAAAAAATAAAAAAAAAAAAAATTAAAAAAAAAATAAAAAAAAAAAAACTAAATTCAGGAATATTTTTATACATATATATATTATATAAATTTTTATTAATATTGAATATATTTTATTATTAAATATATATACATATATTATTTTATATATTACATTAATATTTAAAAAAATATTATTGAAATCTTTTTCAAATTTTGTTTAGTATTTGCTTCCACTTTTATCATATTCTCTTTAAAAACCAAATGAGTTTTAGAATTTCAAAACTTTTTTATAAGCTGTACATTACATTAATATTAAAAAAAATATTTTTGAAATTGCTTTCAAAGTGACTGCTTAGAAGAATTTGAAACACTAATTTAATAATTAATATTTTATAAAATAAGTTTTTGGCTATTAAAATTTACATTTTGATATTTTCAGTTTTTATATTTATGCTTGGTAGAAAAACGTAGGCTGAATATGGTGTAGTACATATTTGAAAGTAATTTTAGAATTAGTAAATGTATATAAGGTAACTTAGTAAGTTTTCAAACTATAACTTCAAAACTTTGTTGTTATCTTAACATTACAGAACAAAGGTTTATGGAGGTTATTGTTGTTGGCGCAAAAATGCATTTTAGACTGTTTAAAAAATATTTGAGATATTAAAAAATGGCAGAAGAACATTTAAAGCTTAAGCTTCACCTAAAATAGGTTCAATTTTGCAATGTGTGTGCGAGTGTGGCATACAAATGAGCGCATATGAGTATAAAACTAAACTAAACGCATAGTGAAACAGTGAAAATTTAGTCATTATTTTTAAAATCAATGTCAATCAAAGTGTTTGTAAATGTCCATGTATATGCGACTAAACTTAACATTTCCCTCAAGAACTGTAACTAACCCACTTGTAAATCAACTTTATGTTCGCATTTGCTGTATTTCAAAGAAATTCCAATTATATATGAGTATTTTCTTTTAAAATTTTATAGTGGCGCTAATATTGTATATACTTAAACAGGAAATTAATATATTATAGTTTAATATGTCACACGTGTAAATCTTTGCTAGACGCGCACCTCACATTAAACCACGCTTCCAGTAGAGTGCAGCTATACAAGACGGGTGCTTTTAGGCCTAATTTATAGCATTAATCTCTAGATATATGTATGTATTATTATATTATATAATAGTATTTAACATTGTAATTTATTTGCATATTGTTTTCCATATTTCTCTAATGACACTAACAGCTAATCAAAATTAACAAAATTTGTATAACTAATTGCTGCTACATTCACCCGCGCATATACATATGTATTGCTGCTGTTACTATCTGCTGCCAGCATATTTCTGTATTTCGCATTTCACTTTCATTGTGTGCTTATGTCTACGTTTATGTTTTGTTTGTTTACAAGCGCGCCGTTTATATACTTCATTTGACAACCAGTGATTCCTTTAAGTGTCGCATCAGTCCAGCGCCGATGTCTTGCACATCCGGCCATTGTCGTATCACAAATATAATGAAGAATATGAATAAGAATGTCGTCAGCACGCGCACTCTGTTAAAATAAAAACAATAATATAATTTTAAATAATAAAAAAGTAATATATTGATATGTATGTATTATAAGCTACATTTCAAAAAATAAACATTTTTTTATTGAAACGTAACAAAGATATGGTTTTACATTGCATTTAAATTGCAACTAGTGACAAATGTACTAAAAGCAACATTTTTCATAATTTATAAGGTAAAGCAATAAGAGCTCTATTAAGTAGCTTTTTTCAAAAACTAAACTTTGTTTTAAAAACTAAATGTTAAATATTTGTTATTTGCTTAGAAGGTCATGAAACGTTGTTCATTTCAAACCGCGCCTGTTATTTCTAGTCTTTAATATGTATATATAGTATGCTATATTTTATGTAAAACAACACGACAAAAGTTACTAAGTATTGAAAAAAAGCGAAGGGATAAATTAGGCTTGCGTGCAATGAAATTTCAAACGTGAAATATATCATCTATATAAAACATTTTTTTCCATTTCATGTTAAATTTATTAAAAACATTTTGTTTTTATAAATATTTTTTTTTTCGTAATTTTTTTTTGCTTAAAAAGAACATTTTTCGAAAAATTGTTAGTGGTGTCAGCAACTTGGTTTGTGCTCTTCATAACCCTTTTTACCAGCGCCTAATATCTATTGAAGGTCTGACCTCCTGACAGTTACATTTTTTTTTTTTTTTTGTAAAAAGCGCTATTATCTTTTTAACTACGTCAGGGCTCCTAAAAACCTTTCGTTCCACCACTTCCTTGCTCACTATTGAAAGTCAGGTCATTGCTGAACTTTTTAACAACGTGCGACACGCTATTCCAGGAAACATTTGCTTTTCCAACAATTGCTTTCATAGTCCAATTTGGATTTTCGATATAAAATCGAATACATTTTTCGCGCATTTCCAGTTGACTTTTAAAGCTACACGTATCGAATTCTATTGACTCTTTAACAGGGGGATTAGTTTATATTTTGCAAAGTCATCTTCAGGTGAAAAAAATTAAAATTGAAATTTTAAAACTTTGACAAATATGCAATACAGGGATCATTTTCATCATGCCCAATCCTTATTACACCAGGAAGTTTCTTTATATAGCCCTACAGCACGTATGAGTAACTTTTTTTTTCATATTTTCCTCAAAACTGTATTTTGTCTACAATTGATATTAAACAATAAATATAACATACGACGAGCAATCTGATTTACTTAATTTCCCCTTAAGATTAGATTAGATTCAGGTATCTATTTAGATCATATAATATTTGATGGTAGACAGGGAAACTTTTCCAACTTTTTATATTTCACCAAAAGAAAAGTTTTGGGTAAGCCAAAATAAAAAAATAGTTTTTCATATAATCATGAACAAAGTACTTCTCCCTCTTGTAAATGAAACAACTTGACACTCTCCGCACTTACCTCGTCTTCAAGAACGGCATTATAATGCCTGCTGCCGTCGCCACCAATAACAGTACCACTTGTAATACGGTTAAAACGACATTAATGAGCTTGACGACGAGCGCTCGTGCATTCGAGTTGTCTATACCCTCGACGGTCACGTACTGTTGTTGTGATAAATGTTCCATTTTGGATATCTAAGTTGGGGAAATGTGAAATTCATAAAATAGACAATTACAATTAATGAATATTGTATATATGTATTAATGAGATGCGCTAAACGACGCATTTACAAATAAATGCATGAGCATAAAAGTTATTACAAATAAGTGTATATTGTGTTGAATACATAATGTTGATTCATTCCTTTGAGGAATATTAATACCATTGCACTCACCCGCGTTTGGCAATTTTCCAGTACTTCATTAACGTCGCGCAGTCGCTCATCACTTTGATATTGCACCTTTTCCTCCATATCGGCAATTGTTTGCTTTAGGTTCTCGATTTCGTTCTGTAGCAGGAGAAAATAAGAATAGGCATATGTAGTTAGTTTGATAACGGTAGTTTTTTCGCTTCCTCTTTTTTTACATACCTGATGCAGTTCGGTTAAATCGTTAATTTGCTCCTCTAAACTTTCGGCGCGGTACCGTTCACCTTCTAGCGTTGCAGTTAAACTGTTTAATTCCTTTTGTGCAGTCTAAAAAATTAAAAACAATATAAAAATCTGATTTAAAGGAATGTTCATGGTTTGTTTAGAGTGTTTACATCTACTGATAAAGTGAAACGGTTGGCGCTATCGTCTTGAAATTTATCACGACCGAAGGAATAAGGTAGTTAATTTCGGTTTTTTACGACACTGAAGTGCAAGTTTTTTTCCCAAAAAAAAATTTTTTTTTTTCAAAAATTTGTAAGTTTTTTCCCAAAAATTTTTTTTCAAAAAAAAATTTTTTTTTCCAAAAATTTTTTCAAAAAACTTTTTTTCAAAAACTTTTTTTTAATTTTTTTTTTCCAAAAAACTTTTTCTTTTTTTTTTCAAAAAACTTTTTTTTCGTGAGCGAAATTTTGTCAAAATCCAAACTTTGACTAGTCCTTCGATAATTACTTGTATCTATCTAATATATTTTTTTGTTTTGGTTTTTAGATTTGGTATAAATTTGAATTAGAAAATATCGTTACGGTGAATATTTTCGAAGTTACACGCAAATTTGAAAAAAACTCCAAACATTACTCGAAAACTGCTAGAACGATTAGTCTCAAATTTTAACATGAGCTTCTTTGATGTACTTTCAAAAATCGATTTTTTTAGAAACCGCAATTTTTTCAAAAATTTTATTTTGCTTAAGATCACTCTATTTAGTTTTTTAATTTCAGACGATCTAGTTTAGGGATTTAGTGGTTATCGCAAAACGTCGTTTTTGAGAGCAGCTCCCGGAGATCAGCTGTAGTTCCTTACTAAATAAATATTTTTACTAATACTAAGTCTTAAAATACAGTTAAAAGATACCACAATATGTGTATAAATTTTTGGATAAATAAATTTAAAAGTTTTCTCAGAAAAAAATCCTGGAAAATTCGTTTTTTTGCTTTCTAACTGTATATAACTCATTAAAGTACATTAAATTATCTAAATTTACATTTTTTATGTACTCGTATCTAATTTTGCTTCCTAAATGGGAAAAAAGTTCAGTTTCTTTTTTGCTTTTGGGCTCACCTCTAGTCTTTCAACGCGCTCTTTTAGTTTTTCGATTTCATCTTTACGCTCAGCCAATTCGGTTAACAGCGATTTGAGCACAAGATGATATTGACTCGCGCCTGATTGACTTTTGCCAGAGCTAGAGGAGAACAAGTAAAGGGGACATAACATTAATAATAATAATAAATTTGCCACAAATCAAATATAATAAAGTAGGCGGAATAAATAAATATGCGCATTATTAATATGGGTATACTCACCCGGCTGGTATGCTCTCGCTGGTGACACTGCTGCATTCACTACCGTTATCGCTATTAAATTTACCGCTACCCGCGCCACCAGTGTTACCCGAACCGGTGGAGGTGGCCGCTATATTATTGCTCGGCGTCGAACTGCCAATCAGTTCAGCATTGACGGGCATGTTAATGTTGTTGATTTCAGTTTCTGCCGCATAAATAACAATAAATAATTTTAATGAGGAACTAGGTTTATTATTTAAAGAGTAAATATTATTTATTTTTTCATTAGAGCGACAATGCAAAGTTAATTATCTTTCATTTTTAATTATAAAAGTAAAGCGATTCAAAAACGCTACACTTGCGCCTAAATGTAGGCTAGCGCACATGCAATACATTTATACTCACCTGACATTTGATTAATATTATCGGCGCTACCGAATTTGTTCTTAATTAAATGTGCGAATTCACGCGGCTTAGACATCACGGAACCAGAAAAGCCGGTAATACCGTCGCGTATATTACCACCGACATTTCTACAAGCGCGTGGGCGGAAGCAAATACAGTAGATTATAGCGAGAGAGCGGAAATTAGAATGAATTTTTGATTAGAAATATTGTAACATGTTTTTAATTTTCCATCGAGCGCTCTCACCTCAAGCCTTGGCCTACATCACGTAACACTTCACGCGGTTGGCGATGCTGACTTTTATTCGCGAATTGATGATTTGTTAGATCTTTCGCCCGCTTCGTGTAGTTGTCAAGTTTCTTTTGTAGCTGTGAGATACTGTGTGCGCTTTTCTGGTTTTTCTTCTCGAAGACGGCCTAAAGCGATGACAAAGCATTGCATAAGTTTCTAAATATGTACAGGGTGGCACATTACCTACCTTTATTCGCTGTAATTGCTGCTTATCAGCACTGGCCGCCAACTTCAAATATTCATTCACGTTATCTGGACAATGAGGAAATATCACAAAAATAAACGATTACTCTTTGTTGTTTGGTTGTAATTGTTCAAGTAGTCAAGTTATTTGTACTTTTTTCATTTATTTTATTTACCATTGCCAAAGTTTTTATGATATTTATAAATATTTTTGAACTTAATCAGACATATTATTTCTGTTGTTGCAATTTCATAAATTTTTCTGAGAATGATTATTGCGAACGCGACAGTCCATTGGAGGTATCAGTTTTTTCAATAGCGACGCTACAAAAGTACACAGGGAGGGACAGCAATATTTTTTCTCTTTCGATATTTCTCTTCAGTAAGGTTTGCCATACGGTATTGATATCATCGGCCTCAACACCCGCGACGTTAGTTCTGCTTTCTCCAGATTGAACAAGGAAACAACGCAATGCGGGTCTGGCAGTAAACGAGGGCAAGACGAAATATCTCCTGTCATCAAACAAACAGTCGTCGCACTCGCGACTTGGCTCTCACGTCACTGTTGACAGTCATAACTTTGAAGTTGTAGATAATATTTAGGAACTAGCATTAACACCACCAACAATGTCAGCCTACAAATCCAAGGCAGGATTACTCTTGCCAACAGATGCTACTTCGGACTGAGTAGGCAATTGAAAACTAAAGTCCTCTCTCGACGAACAAAATCCAAACTCTATAAGTCGCTCATAGTTCCCGTCCTGCTATATGTTGCAGAGGCTTGGACGATGTCAACAACGGATGAGTCGACGTTACGAGTTCTCGAGAGAAAGGTTCTGCGAAAGATTTATGGTCCTTTGCGTATTGGCCACGGCGAATATCGCATTCGATGGAACGATGAGCTGTATGAGATATACAACGACATTGACATAGTTCAGCGAATTAAAAGACAGCGGCTACGCTGGCTGGGTTATGTTGTCCGGATGGATGAAAACACTCCAGCTCTGAAAGTATTCGACGCAGTGCCCGCCGCGGGAAGCAGAGGAAGAGGAAGACCTCCACTCCGTTGGAAGGACCAAGTGGAGAAGGACCTGGCTTCGCTTGGAATATCCAATAGGCGCCGCGTAGCGAAGAGAAGAAACGAATGGCGCGCTGTTGTTGACTCGGCTGTAATCGCGTAAGCGGTGTCTACGCCAGTAAAGAAAAAGAAGAAGGTTTGCCATTTCATAATGGAAAGAAATAAGATCCAACAACGAGTCGAATTTATTAAAATTTACTACCAAAATTCTGAGTCAGTGGCCTCAAATTTACGAGCGCTACGTCCAATTCATGTTCGTCATAATCGTCCTGTCAGATCAACAACTGAGCGTCTAGTGGAAATATTTGAATCCACAGGCATAGTACGAAATATTTCCGTGCTAGTGAGACAAAGAAGTGCCCATCAGTTGAGGAAGACCCAGATATTTCTTTCACCCGTCGTTTTTAAGCGTTGGGCATCTCTGTGACGTTGTTGTGACGAATTTTGAGAAAAGATCTTGGCCTACATCCTTACAAGATCAAATTGATGCAAGAACTAAAGCTGCTTGACCACCAGAATCGTTGTATGTTCGTGAATTGGGCTGAGGAACAACTTGAAAATGATCCCAATTTTCATCGGAAAATAATCTTCTGCCAGGAAGCTCATTTTTGGCTGAATGGCTTAGTCAAGAGGCAAAATATGCATTATTGGTCAGGCAGCAATTCACACGTACTCCATGAGTCACCATTGCATCCCGAAAAATATCCGGTTTGGTGCGGTTTATGAGCCGGCGGCATCATTGGGTCTTCAGTGACGATCAAGACCTGCACGTTACTGTGAATGAGAATCCCTATGGCACAATGATAACCGAATATTTTTAACCCGAATTGGATGATATGGACTTGTACCATATGTGGTTCCAAAAGGATGGCGATCGATTTATTGAAACCCAAGTTTGGTGAACGTGTTATCTGACGCAATGGCAATAGCCGCCTCGGTTATACGATTTGTGATTTCAAGCCGCCTATACCTGTGTTTGTTGTATGGAGATTGAATTTTGGTTTATCCGAAGTTTTTCTTATTACTCGTACTACATGTATCTAACAACGTATTTCCGTCAAAATAGCACGGATTAATGAAGAGAAAGAATTTGATAAAAGTTGTATATGTGCTGATTTCTCGGCTTGCCTTTTTTTAGTTTACTTGAGACCCCAATAATATATTTCGCACGTTATGCTGTGTTTCATTATGACGAGTCGTAGAAATGTTTAGCATGGTTTGAGAAAGGCCTCGCTTATCACCATTCAAAATTTTTGCCATAAAATGGACCTCGGTCAAAAACGAAATACTGATATAAATAAGCCATCATATAACAACTTAAGGGAAAAAGCATTAAAAAAATGTAGAAAATGCACGAAAACGCCCTTTCAAAGGGAGGGTATTAGACTTTTAGTTTTTGTAATGCACTTTGTAAATAATATGCATAATTTAAATGTACTTTCAATTCAAATTTATTATGCCAATAATTCTCACTCACCATCTCGGGCTGTTTGTTCCTTGCGTATTGACTCTTTTGTACATTGGATTTTCGTGTTGAGACGATCGAGCGCTTGCAGGCTGGAGGTACGTTCATGTCGGCGATGGTGTTTCTTGCTGCCATCCGCGCCCACTTGTGTGCCATCCTGTTCATCGGAAGCGAATGACTGATAGCAGAGATCCTCGTTGCCTGACAACATACATTAATAATAATTAGAAAATTGAGACAATTGCTCATCAAAAGCAAATAAAAATAATAATAATAACAATAATAAAACATAGAAATAAGACAAAGCAAAATAGAAGCACAACTTGAGAATGTGAGCCAGGTATTTTTGAACTAACAAATAAACGACCTTAGCATACATTTCAAGTTTACACAAAAACAGGCATATAATAGACAGGAGTACACACATAACTACATATTTTCTTGTTAGTCACACCTGAAAGACGTGAATCCTCAGCGCCAATGCCACCCATACCATCCAGTGTGCTACCATCACCACCGCCCACTATGAAGCCGCCGCCGCTGACGCCACCCCCACCGATGCCAACACCGCCACTGCTAATTCCGCCAATACTTAAACCGCTCAGACCGCTGTAGGCCAACAGACCGCCCTGATCGGAGCCATGTGTGCGCTGGAACTCGCGCCGGCTGCGTTCGCGACTGCGTCGACTCGACGGCGAGTGGCTACGAAAGCCGCGAAATGTGGCGACAGTGGCGCCACTGTTGCCGCTGCCGATACAACCGGTCATAGTGCTGCTGCCGTAACTGCTGACACCGCCCGTCGATGTGGTGGTCGCGAGCGAGGTGCCCGATGCGCCGGCGCCGCCCAGTGTGCCGGTGGTGCCGACCACCGTCGATCCGGCCGTTGAGGACGTCACCGCTGATAACGCTGTGCCGCTGAAAGCCAAACGGTCGTGCTGGCCCGCCGAATCGGTGCTGTCACCGCGATTACTTCGTTCACGTGACACTGTGGCGCACAAGCAGCGTTATTGCAAACGAAGCGGTATTGTTGGAGGTGTAGTCGAGTATCCAAATAACACACGTGAGCGTCGTACAAATCCGGACAGAGACAGTCGTATGTAGAGAGTTTTGTTGTTTGGTTCGATGAAGTTTATTTGTTTTGGTGTAGTTGTTGTTGTATTTTCGATTTGAAGTAATATGTTGAAAATAGAGTTAAGTTTATGCTTTGTATTTTCAGTTTTCTAAGATTATTCAGTTGTTACGTTTAATTTGGTGCTTCATTAGATGCGCGTAGCCCAATAAACTGGCGACAGGTGACAACAACACGTAACACACAACAATAATTATGGCAATACTAACAGCAACTATGCAGATATTAACGATGAAAAAGCAGCTTGTTGTTATTGTTGTTGTCAGAATGTTTAGTTTGCATTTTTTTTATAAATTTGAATGTTAATGTATTTTATTTTTGCTTTGTTGTTGTTGCTAATTGCACTCGAATTGGTTATCACTCAAAGAGTAAGAGAGCTCTGTATAGTATTTGTTGTGATTCAGTGTTGTTGTTATTATCCTTGTCTGTGCTGTTTGCGTTTGAAGCTAAAAAGCAAGCGTTAAGCGTGTGGGCGGATGTGCTTGCGTGTGTAGTAGTGCTGTTACTTGTTCTTCTTCTAATTTACAGAGATATTTTTTGATAGCTTTTGTGGGCATGTGAGTGCGTGCGTGAGAGCGTATGCGTGTATTGTAATTGTTGTTGGATGTCTTCGAACTGTGCGAAATGCGCAAAACAATAACAATGAGCGGAAAAAGATCGAGAACGAGAACAAGAAGAAGAAGCACAGTATGTTAAAACTCACAGCAGCGTACACAAAACTAAAAATCAGTTATACAATCCTCTATACATACAGTATCGGACAAAAAAATAAGAACGGTTCCTGTTAAAAACAAAATCTTATAAAAAAGAACCAAAACTTCATCCAGATACAATTTCAAATAATATGTTTACTATTTTTCATTTATTTCTCATTCAGTAAGTTTAATTTTTACCAATAATAAGTTCAAAAACATTTCTTTGTAAAAAAAATTAACCGTTAATGTTAAACTGAATCATTTGAAGTGGACAACAAAATAAGAACACTTCAAATAATTAAGAAATATGATTAAAACGGAAGGTAAAATTTAATATTTCTTAAATAGCTATTGCCTTTTCACACGGCTTGACACTATTTAGGCTATTGCTTTTTCACACGGCTTGACACCTTTTAGGTTATGAGATCCAATGGGATCGCATAGGTAGTCAGGGTTATTGAATACTAGGGTGTTTGGATATTTATCCATAATTCTTCCTTCTTTTCGACCTAACGATTGCAATTTTGTGTTTCGATTCAGGTTCGGAGATTTAGAAGGCAAGATTATTGTGAAGAAATCTATTCATAGTTTTTTAACTAATAATTTAAAATCAAAAATCTGTTTTCTTCTTCATTGGCATGTATTTTTCGTGCTCATATAATTAAGCCACCCGCAAAAATAAACTTTCGGATAAAGGAATTTGATGTTTTGTTCAAAAAAACTTGCCTTATTTAGACTAATATTTTATTAGGAACCTCTTTTGCAAAATTACTTCCCTGCAGGGTTGGCTCATTGTACAGATAAGTGTGTTACATTGGTCCGGAGTAATTTTTCTCCACTCTTCCTATAAAATTTGCCATAATGTAGCCCTATCAGACGGGTTTCTCGGCGCAACTGCTCTTTTAATAATCCCCCATAGATTCTCTATAGGGTTTAAATTCGGGCTTTGGGCACGACACTCAAGACACTTGTTGCGGTTCGTCGCAAGCCAGTCCTTAACGAACGTGGAGCAGCGCTTTGGGTCGTTATCCTGGATGTAAAGTCCAAGCTAGTGGTAAATCATCGGCGTAATTTCCCTTTAAATGTTCTACTAAAATGTCTTTGTTCAAACTGTCAGTCATTTTGTCCTCTACTTGTACAAGTGATCCTACTCCGCATGAAGTAAAACACCCCCATACCATGACTGATGATCCAACATATTTGACAGTTTTTTTTAGTATACCGTGGGTTCATTTCTTGTAGCGGTGGTCCCCTGACATAGGGTCTACCATCGTTCCCAAAGACATTAAATTTGGATTTATCACTCCATTCCACAAACTCCCAGAATTTTGAGTCCTTTTGTTGGTGCTCCTTTGCAGACGATAGCCTTCGCTGGACGTTCTTCTTTGTAACGATCGGTTTCCTTCGGGCAATTCGCCTATTTAAGGAATTTTTCTGTAAACTATGGCGGACTGTCTGTCCTGATACCCGTACACCATGCCTTTACTCCACTTGGGCTCTAATTTCGCTCGAAGTCAAAAAAGGATCCAACTTGCTCATCCGTACTATCTGCCTGAGGTCGTTAAGAATTGTTTTTCTGGGGTTTTTACGTGGCTGATTTTCGAAAGACTTATGTTTTTTAAAATATTGTAAAGCATTTTTAATCTTTTCTATAGAAAATGTTAAATATTCCATTAATTTCGCAATATTTTTGAACTTTTGGTAAAATTGCCATATGCCTCTTCTCTCACATGGAACTGAACTCTTATTCTTACCCATTGTTTAGAAAACTTAAAAAAAAAACGCTTTTATATTAAATTGAATCAATAACATTTTCACTTTTTTAAACAATTTTTTTACACAGATCGTGATTGCTAAGATTTCGTTACACTGGCTTAATTATATGAGCACACCCTACTAGATCACCTGCGAATTTATTTTAATTTTTTCGCCAACCACGATACTTATTTTTCTGATTATGATCTTAGTAACTTCCAAACACATAACGGAACTTTTTTCCACACCATTATACAAATTCAAAACTAATTCATTGAATTTTTTTTCTGAAACGTAATTTTGCTATGCAGTGGCTTAATTGTGTGAGCACAATTTGGTGGGAAATACTACATTTTTCAGACTTCTTATCCAACGTTTACCATCACTTCCAACTAAATTTTCCAACTATAATACGTCATTTTTTACATTTATTGGGCCACTCCATTCGATATGAGTTTTAGCGAACCCGATTGCAACAGCTTCGATGTCTCTGTGTCAATAAGGTACTTTGCCGTTCTTTCCTAAAGTTAAATTGCAGCCAGACATCTACTGGACGGAATGCAAAATTTGCACTCTAATTTCTTTCCTAATTGCGGCCGCTGACTTGAAATGACCCCGCAACGATGCACTCCTATTGAAATTATCGTTTGCGCTTACAGTGTTGAAAGTCCTACCTCTCTTGCAGTGAGTTTTTTGTGTTAATAGAGCTTGGTTCATGAATGTTTTAGATCTTGAATAGGCTTTGCAATCTGCCGAATACCTTGACCTGCATTTCCCAGTTTTTTTCTACTATTTTCCACTCTTCCGCAATGCTTCGTCCTAACCTTTTTTTTTCTAAAGCTTCAATGCTTACCGATACAAAAACAAATAAATTTGGCCCAACTTGCCTTTGTTCTTATTTTATTGTCCACCTTTACACGTAGTCTCCGAAAAAATCGCAAAAACTGATTTAGTTGCGGAGTTGCTAACCATATTTTCTTTGCACATGAGATGCCAACCAATCTTCAAACAAAAAAAAAATTTAACAAAAACCTTGCCGTTCAGAAATAATTTGCAATCGAATACTTGACTCTCTATCTTTTTTTGTCCGACACTGTTTTTATGAATATTTATACTTGTTTTAATTTTTTACAGTTTCAAAATAGTTCCAGAGTTTGAAAATAGCACGGCAGAGCTATATTCCTTAACTATTTTGCGTTATAAAAAATATTAAATGCTTGGAAGTCTTTGATGAAGAAACATATAGACATATAGCAAATCTGGTAAAACAAAAACATAAAATAGTTTGTGTTGAAAATTAGAAACTTAAGAATTAAGAGACAAATGTTTATTCCATAAGTACTATACGATTTACAAGCATGCAAATGTAATGAATACATACATACAATAATATTTATTTACTTTAGTGTATGTAGTAGTACAGTATGTAAAATTAAAAAATTAAAAAAAAATTTAAAACCTCGCAGAAACTAGAGTTAAGGAGAGATAGCACTTCTGTTTCAATGGTTCGGCATAATTTAGTTTCACTGATTCGATGTAAAACGATGGTCTTTAAGTAGATATTAAGGCAGCTTTCATATATAATATAACGACTTGGCACATTTTACGTCACGATCTTAAATTGAAAGCGTACAAAATACAGCTTGTGTCAGAACTCAAGCCGCTCGATCTTCCCAAGTGACATCGCTTCACTCTATAGGCTCTTGAAAGGTGCAAATTTTGTTCAGGCCCATTTCTGACTCACTGGGTATGTAAACAAACAAAATTGCCGCATTTGGGACGAAAAGCAACCTGAAGAGATTCAAGAGTTGCAATTTCATCCAAAAAAAAAAAACAATGGTTTGGTGTGGTTTGTGAACCGGTGGAATCATAGTTGCATATTTCTTCAAAAATGATGCTGTTAAGAACGTAACCGTCAATAACGACCGTTATTGTGCCATGATAATCGACTATTTGATACTTGAAATTGAAGCTCGTGATCTGTGTAGAATTTGGTTTCATTCGCTTCGCATTAATCAATGATTTTATTGAAAACACACTTCGGTTAGCAGATAATTTCAAGTTTAGGACCGGTCGATTCTTCAAAAAATAAGAACAGACAGAACGTTCTTTCGAATGATATCAAACATTTCCCATTAAATTTAAAGTTTCTGTGATTTTTCTGTAAAAAAGTAGTGATTTTCAATTTAAGTTTGTGATTTTCAATGAGTTAATACTTTTTTGAAGATGGTCTCTTTGACAGCTGTGGTTTGATTTAGTATAGTGTAGTTTGGAGCCGAACGACCAACAACACATGTTCGTTGAATGGACCCAAAACAAGAAAGCCATCGATCCCTATTTACAAAAGAATTTCTTTTGTTTAAGTGAAGGAGCTTACTTCTAGTGGAATTGGTCCGTTAGTAAAAAGAATTCTAATTTGGAATGATGACAATCCACAAGCCATTGTTAAGACGTCGTTACATTCTCATAAAGTCTATCGCCTAGTATGCTCTATAGTAAGTATTTTCTTCAAAAGTAAAGCCGGTCATTATGTTACGGTCAGCGTATTATAAAAAAATATCGGAAATTGGGCTTCTCGACTGCTA
This sequence comes from Bactrocera correcta, assembly GCA_027475135.1. Lineage (NCBI taxonomy): Eukaryota > Metazoa > Arthropoda > Insecta > Diptera > Tephritidae > Bactrocera > Bactrocera correcta. Next base: position 34,384,822 of record CM050327.1, read on the forward strand.
TTTATTCTCAGTGTTTTTTATGACCTTTTAAATTTTTTTACAATTTCTATTTTTTTTATTCAAAAAAGTGTCATTTATCGCCTTTTTTTTATAAATTTTCCCCAATAACTCCAGACTTCTGGCCATAAAGTACTAAAAAAATAAAGTAAAGTTTTTTATTTTTTAAATATTTAAATTTTTAGGAAAAAATACCTTTTTTCACTTCATACATTCATTTTTATCTTCGAAAGTGTTGCACATAGAGGAAAACGGTATAGAAACAGATTAGAGAAACTGCAATTCTTAATTTTTCTAAATTTGTTTCATCAAAATCGGTTAAGTGGTTCGCGAGTTATGTTAAACTACGTTTTTGCCAAAATGTTACAACTAAGCGAAAAAACATCAAGATAAGGAAAAAATTTAAAAGGTCATAAAAAAAAACTGACACATACGAACGCCAAACCCTTTGAGGGTTTTACTATACTGACCAAGTACCATCACCCTGAGTTGGAATTTCTCACCCACCAGATTAGCTGTTGTACTGTGTTATGGACTATTTAAGAAAATAACCAAAAGTAAACAATGACTAACACTAAATAAAAGAGACTTGAATACTGAATCAAGATCTCACAAACAGCTTGCTAAAGAATAGTGCTTCACAACTGAGTTGCAGCTAGAATCAAATATAAGATATGCCAAGAAGAATAACACAATTACTAATAGTTTCAACAAAAATAAACATATGTATGTATACACATACATATATATATAAATGTCCGAACATTCGTAAGTAAGCATGTACTTCACAGTGTGCAAAGCTTTTAATCATCTGTCTGAGTTCTACTACAATAAATACTTTATCTTAATTGTTGCATAAATGGAATTCCTTCGTGCGGCTACGAGTAGTTAGTTATAAATGTGAAGAACGCGCTCCCAATAATACGATATGCACTAAGCCGGTCATAAATTGGAGCCACAGCTGCACGTACAAACACACCCACACACAAGTATATATTGACCGGTATTTCTATATGAATAGTTTCTTCATGGAAATGAGCCCAAGTATAATAGTTAAATGAATTATGTGCAGTTATAATACGAGTAAGCATACCAAGTTTAAATGCATGTGTGTGTATATGTAGATTATATCTGTGGACACACCTACTTTTTCGCCACACCGCAAATACAAACGGAAATGTCCAATTGACTTGAAGAAAACGCGCTACACAATGACATATAATAAATGGACATTGTGATAAGTATACTTTGAAGGAATTCCAAGGAAAGGTGCTCATCAAGCAAATTAACCAACAAACAAACAAACAAACATATATACTTATACATACATATGTGTATGTGAATACAAAATGGGAGATTAACTGCTAAAATTAGCCACAATTCAAATTTAATTAAACCGAAGCCAAGTGAAACTTTTGAAAACATAGGATAAATTTGGGTTTGTTTTTGAATGACGTGAGCTGTTTGTGTATGTGTTTGTGTAAAATTTATAGTTTATGTCGATATGTAAATGGTGAAAAATAAGTATTATATAATAAATATATACATATAGTATATGTACTGTCAGCGTCAAAAGAAAGTGTACACCTTTTCCCTATACATTTCACTCTTAATTTCAGTATAAAAAAGGACTTTTTTTTTCAAATAAATTATCTTTTTTACATGATTAAATATTGTTCATACAAAACAGCAGCAAATAGCAGCAATCCGAAAAAAATTCTACAAAAATAACACAAACAAAATCAAATATACTCAGATCCAGGATTGCTCTAAGCTCAATTTCGCGACGATGGGAATTTCTTTCAAAATGTTTCGATAATCTGTTTTGTTCATTGTGTGTCTTTCCACTCCACTTGCCGCCATACACCTCCAAACCAAAACTCGCTTTACAGTGAAGGTAATATATTCTGTTCAAGCTCCTAATTCTTGGGGTAATCTTTTTTAAATTTTTTTTGTCGGATTTTTCATCCCTTAAACCTTTAGAATTAATGTAGAAACCCACTTTAGGAGGGCAGCTATATATATTTCTGGCCTAGGCAACACTAAGTGTTGCCAGGTGCAATCTCATATTTCCATTGGAAAGGTTGATATTTTCTAGCATAACATCACTCAGAACGTATTGTCATTTAATCGTGAATTGTTTAATTTACAGGGAATTAAAAAATTTATCTCAGCCAAAAAATGGAATTAACTCGTGAACATTTTCGTGCGATCATTTTTCACAACTTTCGACGTGGATTATCACGACAAGAGTGCATCGATGAACTAAAATCTTTGTATAACTATGAAGCACCATCCTATAGCACTGTGAAAAACTGTTACAACGAATTTAATCGTGGCCGACGCTCGCTCAAAGGCGAATTCCAAAAAACAGTCCAAAAACAGACGTTGTGC